>JAWMAG010000008.1:16587500-16732500 GCA_037013455.1 Ceratitis rosa | reverse complement strand
CACCAATCGCTGTGGCACCGAGCTGGTGTCGGATAGCAGCTTTCAGCATCATGCTCTCGCGCCTGTTGCCCATCCTGCCGGAACTTAGTCAATGCGATTAAATGAGTCTGGCGCTTTATGTAGTGGGCGGTAATTGCTGTACATGATTGCCAACACCACAAATTTGCAAATAATTAAAGATGTGGTAATTGCACTTTTATGCTGAGGATGCAGCAAAAAACGCTAAACTTATACTGATATGTGTAGTGTATGATTTTGTTTATGAATAATTAAAGTAATTGAATTACTTCCTGCTAATTTTGCATGCATTTCAACTTATAAATGTACATACATTTCGGTTAGAAAATTTTCAAATTTTAAATTCAATTAAATTTTTTTTTCTTAATTTCAGCATTTTTTCACTCATTTTGAGCTTTTTTAGCATAAAATAAATTTTTATATTTTCATATTATTACTTGTTAATTCTGTTGTTCATTACTCTTTTATTGTACTTTAAAATAACATTTCTCCATACAAAATATTTTTTTCAAATCAAATTATATTTTCCAAGCGGTTGGCCTGGAGGTTGTGTTATTATTTCTATTATTAATTTATTTTCTTCGAATAAAATATATTTCGATATATTAATTACTTTACTAAATTCTTTTATTTAAATTTTTTTCGTAATATTTTTCCTTTTTGCTCTTATATTTTCTGGGAAAATATTCTTTTGTTTTTCATTTAAATTTATAAAATTAATAGAGCCAAATGAAGCACTTTAGGTTTGTTAATATTTCAATTATATTTCAACTTTTAAAATACATTTTTTTAATTTTTTTTTAAATTAATTTCTATTTTCCACGAATCGGTATTATTCCGAGTTGTTTCTATTTTGCCATAAAATAATTGTTCATGTATGTTTTCTCGTCGTATCGGAAATATATATAAAAAGCTTACAGGAAATATATCTAAAACGTACCGGTTATGTACCGTATGTATATACCAGAAAAGTACCGTAATTTTACCAAAAGCGTACCGAAAATGCACCGAAAACTTACCAGAAATGTACCGTAAACGTAACGAAAATGTACCGAAAACTTACCGGTTATGTACCTAAACCGTACCGGAACAATACCGAAAACGTAACGAAAATGCACCGTGAGTGCACCGAAAGTATACCGGAAATGTACCGAAAAAGTACCGTACATGTACCGAGAACGCATCGGAAATATACCGAAAACGTAACGAAAATGTACCGTAAATGTACCAAAAGTATACCGGGAATGTACCGAAAAGTACCGGAAATGTACCGAGAACGTAACGAAAAAGTACCGGAAATGTACCGAAGGTTTTTCATAAATATAAAACATGCCTGACTTATACCCAAAATATCATGACCGTGATATTAAACAATTATACTTTAAACAAAAGCAGCACTGCTGTTTCTCGGAATATAACTCGGTTTTTTTTTTTGGTTACCGTACACCAAAATTAGTTAGCCAAATTACTCGTACTCAGGAGATATTTACACTTTCTTAAGAACGAAAATTTAAAAGAAGACAAACTCTTCTGTCATCTTATAACTTTCAAATTTGAAAAAAAAAACACTTAATACTTAGATCAAAAAGATTTTATGCATATCCCAATACAGTTTCAATTAACTAATTAATTTTGGCTACAAATACAATTTTAATGCTTCATAAATGCATGTGTAAGCAACCAGCTTGAAAATGTATTTCTATTTAAATATTTATGTGTTTTCTTATACTCGTGCATATATATAGATACTTAACTAACTGCTTGATATTTATGGATCAATTAATTTGTACTAAGTGTTTAATTTTAGGTTTAATTGAGTATAAAATTCCAGGTATGCATGTACATGGATGTATAATTTTATTGATTTGATTGTTATGCATTCATTTTATAAACTTATGGATGTTATACAATAGAATCATATTTTATAGGAATTCATATCTTAACGAGGGATTAAGTAGTGCATATTTACGATTCCCCTTTTTTAATCTATTACAATATGATGTATGATGACTGATGCATTTATATAAAAATATTCTTGGTGTGGTTATAATTCATATCTCGATAAACTGTGTGGATGTATAAGTTTATAATTTATATATTATATATATTATATAAAATTATATTATATTATGAAAAATTATGAAAGATTATGGTAGGAGAGATGTGCCCTTGTTGGCGGATGAAAAACGATTGATTGCTGTCTTTTTTTCGCTGACTATTTTTGGCCGGTTGGTTATTCCAATGGTGCGGAGCGTTGGCAACATTGGGCGATATTGGGCAGCACATCGCGGCGTTGCCACCTGAGGGGGATCACTCCGAAAACATAAGGAGGTCCATGTCCTCAACATGGCGCCCCCCCGGCGTTGGTCCCCGTATCTCCTTCTCCAGTTTTTCAATCAGGCTCCGGACGTCTTTTACCAGTTGTTGCAGCTTCTTCCGCTGCTGGGCAGACCGGCTGGATAACACTGGCCTGGAACTGGCTGCATTCGCTGTACCGCTTACCCTCCTTAACCTCGCCCGGTGGAGCAGAGTATGATGCCCGAGAGTGCACCGATGGCAACTAGACCTTGAGTCGCATTCGCCGGTCGTATGGGAGGTTGCCAGGCAGTTGATGCAGTATCGGTGCACCCTTGCGCACTCATACCTGTCCTCCGGTGCCATGGCGAGGAAAGCAGGGCAATGGCGCAGCGAATGCAACCGGCCGCATAAACGGCACTTCCCCGATGGCGCGTCTCGTCGGTACCTAGGGGAGAGGAGTGAAAATATACGACTTTAGTATATGGTTGGAAAAAGTGTATATGAAGAGATTTCATGAGATGTTTGTATATGAGTTGTAGGTTGGTATGTGTTAATGTAAAATGTTGGGATTAAGTCATAGGGTTCGAGGTTCCTACAGCGGGCAGCACACACAATTTGGCTATATTTCGGGTTATCTTTCCATTCTGCGTGATTATGTCGACCACCCGGACCTTTTCGTTTGCACCTTGATACACTTTGGTTATACGTCCTAGGCGCCATTCATTCGGGGGGAGGAGGTCATCCTTGACGACGACGAGATCTCCTTCCTTTACGGGGCTTTCCGCCCTTTTCCATTTGTACCTCTTGTGTAATTCTCTGAGATACTCGTTCTTCCATCTGGTACTAAATTGATGATGAAGCACCTTGAGTTTCTGCCATTTGGGAACCAGAGAGAGGTCTTCAGCATTGGGTTCGGGTATGGATAACAGTGGGGCACCGCGGAGGAAATGTCCAGGGGTGAGTGCCAGTAGGTCTTGCGGGTCTTGCGACATGGCTGAGAGCGGTCGGGAATTGAGAACCGCTTCTATTCTTACCATCAGGGTTGTGAGTTCCTCGAAGCTAAATTTATGATTTCCGGCGACCTTAGTGAAGTGCAGCTTAAAACTCTTCACTGCTGCTTCCCATAGTCCACCCATATGAGGGGCATACGGGGGGATAAACTCCCAATAGAAGCCGAGTGGGGCGTATTTAGCGGAGACGTCGGCTGCTGCTTCCTTCAGGAACACGCCGAACTCGCGGTGGAAGGTGCGTTGAGCTCCGACAAATGTCTTCCCATTGTCGGACATAATCTTATAGGGGAGACCGCGACGTCCAACAAATCTAGCAAAGGCTGCTCGGAAAGCCTCCGTAGTCAAGTCTGAGCAGACTTCGAGGTGTATTGCTTTCGTGGAGAAGCATACAAACACACAAACGTATGCCTTTGAATATGAAGCTCGCCGATGGGTAGATACTTTTACTAGGAACGGGCCGGCGAAATCCACCCCAGTCGTGTGAAACGGTAGGGTATATGTGGTTCGCTCGGAGGGTAGTGCTGCCATGATCTGCGATCTCATCTGCTGCTTGTGGATGGTGCATGTTTTGCAGTGGAAGATGCACTTTTTTATTTTGGGTTTGAGTCGGGGAATGTAGTACTCTTGTTGTACCATTCGCATCATTAACTGATTTCCAGCATGCAGCATGGTGGTGTGTAGAAATTTTAACAGCAGGGTGCAGAATATTGAGTTTCCTGGGATGATTACGGGATGACGCTCGTTGTAACTAAGGGCTGCGTATTTAAGCCGTCCGTTTACACGCAGTACGCCTTTGCTGTCGAGTATAGGATTTAATGTCAGCAGCGGGTCCTTCTTGCTGATTGGTTTTGAGACTTCGGGTTGAGCTATGGTTTCACCATAATGCCTTCGTTGAGTTAGGGTTATGAGTCGTGTTTTTGCTTCGTTCATCTCTTCGTGGCTTAGAGTCGTGCTCATTTGAGATGGCAATTTTCGTGACCTGTGAATAAAACGATATACATATGCAAGTACTCTAAGGGCTCGGGGGAAGGAAGAAAATCTCTCCAAGATATCTTCGGATGGCGAGGTATGGAATGCGGCGATGTGCCTTTGCTCCGGAGGCGATGGGTGTTGTGGGCGAGAGCTAGGCCATTCATTGGCGGGTTTGGCGAGCCATTTAGGACCTTTCCACCAGATGGTGTCTTCGACGAGATCCTGAGGTCGACATCCACGGGTGCCTAGGTCAGCTGGGTTGTCGCTGCTGCATACGTGCCGCCACGTAGCATTGCTTATCAGTTGCAGGATCTGGGATATCCTGTTTGCTACATATGTTTTCCAAGAGTGTGGTGGTTTCTCTAGCCATGCTAAGACGATGGTCGAGTCTGTCCACAGAACAAGTTCGTGAGGTGGTAAACTTAATTCCGTTTGTATTTGATTTACCAACTTTGCCAGTAGAACTGCTCCACAGAGCTCTAGACGAGGGAGACTTATTGTTTGGAGAGGAGCTACCTTTGTTTTTGCAGCTAATAAATGTGAGGTGAAGGAGTTGTCGCCATGTTGTACCCTCATGTACACACAAGCGCAGAATGCCTTCTCTGAGGCATCTGAGAAACCGTGGAGTTGTATCGGTTTGTCGGGGGAGTACTGCACCCATCGGGGTATTTGGATGTCTTTGATTGCCGGGAGATTCTCATGAAACGAGTTCCATTTATGTAGGGATCCGGATTTTACGTTTTCGTCCCAATCCGTTCCTTCTAGCCAAAGTGTTTGGAGTAGTACCTTGGCTACTATCATAATTGGTGATAACCATCCTGCCGGGTCGAATAATTTCGCCACAGCCGATAAAATCTGGCGTTTTGTACTACACTTTGCTGCGGGTTGAGGTTCGTATGAGTATGAGAAGGTGTCCGTAAGCGCGTTCCAGCGTATTCCTAGAGTTTTTGTTGAGCTTGTGTCGCTGAATTTAAGAAAGTCGGCATCTAACAAATGAGACTCTGGGATTTTCTCGAGTATTTTCGGGTGGTTTGCCGTAATTTTCTTAAGAGGGAATCCTGCTGAATTTAACGCGTCGATAACTTGGGTGAGAGAGTTGATAGTGGACTGTATTTCATTACTGCCTGAAAGTATGTCATCTACATAAATTTCATTGAGTAGGATATTGTTTGCGAGAGGGTATTCGCTTTTGCAATCTTCGGCTAATTGATGAAGGGTTCGAATAGCTAAATATGGGGCACAGTTAACGCCAAACGTAACTGTCTTTAGCTTGAAATCTTCTATTGGAGAGTCGGGGGTTCTGCGAAAGAGTATTCGCTGGAAGTCTTGATCTTCCTGGTTCACGAGTATTTGGCGGTACATTTTCTCAATGTCGCCGTTAAATACGTACTTATAGAGTCGCCAATTGAGGATTATTAGCATTAAATCGTTTTGTAGTGTTGGGCCTGTGTGTAGGACGTCGTTTAACGAGTTTCCTGACTGTGATAATCTGGATGCGTTGAAAACGACTCGGACCTTTGTGGATTTACTGTCGGGTTTTATGACAGCGTGATGGGGTAGATAGAAGGAGAAGTACTTCCCTTCGTGGATTACTTCGAGAGGTGAAGTGGGTTCCATGTGGTCCAAGGTCAAGTATTCCTCCAAGACCTCCTGATATTTTTGCTGCAGCACTGGTTTTCGTTCTAGGGTCCGCTCGTTGCTGATGTACTGTTGCTGTGCTGCTAGTCTGGAGTGGCCTAGGGCTGCGTCCCTGGGAAATTCCTTTTTGAATGGTAATTTTACTGTGTATTTACCATTCTTTTGACGAGTTGTTGTTTTGCGATACAAATTTTCGCAAAATTCGTCCGCTTCTGAGTGAGTTTGGGGAGCTGGGACTTCTTCTTGCTCCCAGAATTTCCTTAGTTGGATGCTGATCGGGTCATTTTGGGTTGGATGGACCTGTGTTGAAAAGGACTCTATCCTTTGAGTTGTCGGTCCGCTGATTATCCATCCGAATATTGTCTGTTGTGCCAATAGGGTTCCATTGTGGAGGTGTTGCACTCCTTGTCTGAGGATTTGGGGTGCTAAGTCGCTGCCGATTATCATGTCAATTCGAGATGGGGTGAGACATTTTGGGTCGGCTAACGCTAAGTGTGTTATTTTGTTGATGTCAATGGTTGACACCTGGGTCGTGGGTAGTAGGTGTGTGAGCTTGGGTAATATTATTGCTCTTGCTTTCACCTGGTGTGATAAGTCTGACGAACACAGAGTTAGTTCGCAGACTTTAGTTGAGTTCTGGATGAAAGTTCCTCCCATTCCTGAGATTTCGTAATGGGTTTCTTCCGTGGGTAAATTGAGAATTTTTTGAATCCGAGATGTGACAAAGGTTTTTTGCGAACCTTGGTCTATCATTGCTCGGATTTTGTGGTGTTCTCCTGCTAGATATATCGGTACTATAGCCGTGGGCAAGAGTGTGGTTTCGTTGCTGCTTGCATGGTGTGTTGTTACCTTGACTGTCTTCTTCTGAGCCTGGGGGGTGTGGCTGATTCCTGTTGAGGTTGATGGTCTGTCGTCTGCTATTTCCACTGCGGTCGCTGCCTGTGCTGTCGATGAGAGGGGTTTTGAGTATGGGTTTGTATTTTGATGATGGAGTAGTGAGTGATGACGCCTTTGGCAGTAAACGCAGGTGAATTTGCTTTGACATTGACTTCGCTGGTGTGAACAGGAAAGACAATTTTCGCAGTAATTGTTTTCTCGAACGAATTTTTGTCGATCTGGGACGGAAAGGTTCCTAAATCGAATGCACATTTTCATCCCGTGACTAGAGTTGCATAACTTGCAGGAAACGGGTTTTTGGAACTCTGTGTGATAGGTTTGCATGCGACTTTTATTCGCAAATGGGGAGCTTTGATTGCCAGCTCTGGGTGTGAAAGTATTGATGTGGGGTTTGGGTTTACCTGGGCGATATGTTCCCAGTCGTTCTACTACCTCGTATCTACTGGTCAGGAATGCGTTCATTTCGGACCAGAGTGGTAGTTCTTTCCTCGAACTGAGTGATTGTTCCCAAAGCGCGAGTGTTTCGCTCGGGAGTTTCGAGGAGCATATATAAATGAGGATGGGGTCCCAATCCTTAGTCGAAATCTTTTGTGATGAGAGATTGGAGAGGCAGTTATTTATTGTGGTCTGCAGTTTTTGCAGCTGCTCCCCGTTCTCTGCATAAATGGGTTGTAGATTAAGGAGGGTTTTGAGCTGGTTATCTACCAGAATTCTTGGGTTCTCATAACGAGATTTTAATGCTTCCCAAGCAAGCGGAAAGCTTTCATCTGTGAGTGGGTATTGTTTCACAATGAGGCCTGCTGGACCTTTCGCCTTGTGGCGCAGGTGAAATAATTTTTGGGCGGGTGTTAGTTGAGGGTGATTTATATATACTGCCGTAAACATGTCTCGGAATGTCGGCCAGTCTTCGTATCCTCCGTAATATGCTTCAGTATCGCATGCTGGTACTTTGAGACATACCCCATTGGAAACTGAGCTTGTGTGAGGATTTGTTGATTGTTGGGTTGTTTGGGTGGGTGTTGTAACTGTGAACAGCTGCAATGCTTCTAGCATTTGCGCTTTACAGTTCTGGAAGCTTTCGGAACATTTCGAGTATTTCTGCTCCACTGACTCGCTGACTTCCGGGTATGCGTCTGCCATGAAGATAGCCTCGTATGCTTCTAGGAGGCTATCCCAGTTTTTGTCCAGCTGCTGTATTTTTACGCTGAGTAGGGTTTCCGTTTGGTCACTCGCCAAGTCCGTTGACCATTTTGCGCAGAAGACCTCCAGCCTGTTGGATTCAAAGATGAACTTCTGTAAGTACTTGTTCATCTTGGTTGATGCTTTTTCCGCCTTATCTTCTGGCATTTGTGGGATTTTTGGGTATTTGATTAAATGGGGTTTTATAAAAAATTAAATATATATTTAGTGGGTTTTTTAAATAAATTGCGTTGGTATTGTAAAACTTGAGTGAGTTTGTAATAAAAATTGGGTTTGTTTTTTTGAGTTGCTTTTCTTTGGTATATATTAACCAGCAGCAAAATTTTAATCTGTTTATTTGCCTCAGCGCGTCTGAGTGCAAATATTTGGGTGGGTATGCAAATACAAAAAAAAATTTTTTTTTTTTGAATGTATTTATTATTTATTCCAAATAAATAAATAAATTTATTTGGAATAATTGGGGTTTTAGTGGTTGTTTCTATTAAACTCTTCACTTTTGTCCCACTGTACAAAAGTGTAATAATTGTTTGCTCGCGGCCCACTGTGTCTTATGCTGCGACGACTCCTTTTGTTTATTTGTCCTCAGCTATGCAATGTGTTTGATGTTTGAGAGCGCGTTTGTGTGCGAACAAATGTGTGTGCTGCGCTGTAACGGTATTGAAATTTTGCATATGCATATACAGATATGCTATATGCCTACCGTTTTAGAGAGAGATGTATAATATATTTTTTATAACAGCTGCAAAATTGAGGGAGTGGCCAACGGGGTTTGTACAGTTTGGCTTGTATTCAATTTTTTTTGATTGGGATTTCAACCGTTTTTCAAAGAAAACGGTACTGCTATGCTGCAATTGTGAGGGAGTGGCTAACGGGGGTTTTTTGGTGCTGTACAAACTTGTACAGTTGCCACCAATAATTATGTAATTTATTTTATTTTTAATAATATGTATGTATAATGAGTGTGTACATGAGTGACGATTATGTAGTACTTACTCCGACATGGCTCTTTTACTTAGCCTTTGGGTAGGGTAGCTTAGCCTGGGTAGCGCACTTGATTGTTGTTGGTGTGGGTTCCTTGTACTGGTGGACTTGATTGTTGTTGTTGTGGGTTCCTTGTACTGGTGGACTTGATTGTTGTTGTTTTTGGTGGTGGTAGTCAGCGTACGCTTTTATTTATTTTATATTTTTGCAGCGGAAAATATTGTATGTATGTATTTATTGGTGCGGATATTTATTTATGTTGAATTTATTTTTAACCGTTCAACTGTATATATAACTAATTTACTGCACTTAACTGTATGTATGTATTGTTGCGGTTATTTATTTATGTTGAATTTATTTTTTTGTTTTTTTTTTTTTTCGTTCAACTGTATATAACTAATTTACTGCACTTAACTGTAAGTATGTATTGAATGATGAGGTTTTATGTATTCTTTGCTTTTTTTTTTTTTTTTTTAAGTCAAATTAAATATATTTTATTAACCGTATAATTTTGTTGTTGTATGTATTTTTAAATGCAGACACTTTTTTCTCACCGCAGTTAACTAGAACTTGTTGCTGCTTTTGTTTTTGTCACCACCGGCTTTTAATTTTGCCTCACAATTATTACTATAATTTATTTTGATTTATGAGTATTTAGCCGTAACGTATTTTATTTTTTATGTAACTTTATTTTTAGTAACTTGTAACTTTAACTTTAGTTGTATTATTTTGAGTTTATCTTGTTTGTTTTTATTTTTCACTTATTTATTTAATTTTACTGATTCACCGTACCGATTTATGCAAGTATTTAGCCGTAACGTATTTTATTTTTTATGTAACTTTATTTTTAGTAACTTGTAACTTTAACTTTAGTTGTATTATTTTGAGTTTATCTTGTTTGTTTTTATTTTTCACTTATTTATTTAATTTTACTGATTCACCGTACCGATTTATGCAAGTATTTAGCCGTAACGTATTTTATTTTTTATGTAACTTTATTTTTAGTAACTTGTAACTTTAACTTTAGTTGTATTATTTTGAGTTTATCTTGTTTGTTTTTATTTTTCACTTATTTATTTAATTTTACTGATTCACCGTACCGATTTATGCAAGTATTTAGCCGTAACGTATTTTATTTTTTATGTAACTTTATTTTTAGTAACTTGTAACTTTAACTTTAGTTGTATTATTTTGAGTTTATCTTGTTTGTTTTTATTTTTCACTTATTTATTTAATTTTACTGATTCACCGTACCGATTTATGCAAGTATTTAGCCGTAACGTATTTTATTTTTTATGTAACTTTATTTTTAGTAACTTGTAACTTTAACTTTAGTTGTATTATTTTGAGTTTATCTTGTTTGTTTTTATTTTTCACTTATTTATTTAATTTTACTGATTCACCGTACCGATTTATGCAAGTATTTAGCCGTAACGTATTTTATTTTTTATGTAACTTTATTTTTAGTAACTTGTAACCTTAACTTTAGTTGTATTATTTTGAGTTTATTTTGCTTGTTTTTATTTTTCACTTATTTATTTAATTTTACTGATGCACAGTACCGACACGCACAACCGATCGCTTGAAAAATTGAATCCGTTTTGAGTTTTTATTATCTATGTACCGTTTTTTTTTGTGTATTCTGTGATGGCCGCTGTTGCCGTTGGGTAGAGTAGTGGTGCCAATTCGTTTTTTTTGGCACCGAAGGACCATGTTTAATTTTAGGTTTAATTGAGTATAAAATTCCAGGTATGCATGTACATGGATGTATAATTTTATTGATTTGATTGTTATGCATTCATTTTATAAACTTATGGATGTTATACAATAGAATCATATTTTATAGGAATTCATATCTTAACGAGGGATTAAGTAGTGCATATTTACGATTCCCCTTTTTTAATCTATTACAATATGATGTATGATGACTGATGCATTTATATAAAAATATTCTTGGTGTGGTTATAATTCATATCTCGATAAACTGTGTGGATGTATAAGTTTATAATTTATATATTATATATATTATATAAAATTATATTATATTATGAAAAATTATGAAAGATTATGGTAGGAGAGATGTGCCCTTGTTGGCGGATGAAAAACGATTGATTGCTGTCTTTTTTTCGCTGACTATTTTTGGCCGGTTGGTTATTCCAATGGTGCGGAGCGTTGGCAACATTGGGCGATATTGGGCAGCACATCGCGGCGTTGCCACCTGAGGGGGATCACTCCGAAAACATAAGGAGGTCCATGTCCTCAACACTAAGTATCACCATGACGCATAAAATAAAATTCTTCTGAAATAAAAGGAAATTAAGGCTCTTATGTATGTGTACATATAAGTGTGAGCAAATGCTAAACTATTACACTATCGTAGCTTTTATGGCACTAAAATGACGATTATTTGCAAAATACACTCACATATGTACATATATGCATATAAAATTAGCTATATGTGTATATTTGCTTACTCATTTATTTCGTCAGCTTTTAGTTTTCATAATACATTGTAGCAGTGCTCGATACGAGAAAGTCACTCATACGCCGCGTTGTCCGCTCACATAATATTTTGATTTCTTCGCCAACGACAACGCGCCAGTCGGTCAGTTGGATATCTTGCTGTGTTAAGCTGCTGTCAATTGTTAATAAAATCTTATTTAACGACCATTCGATGATTGTTGTTATTACAGTACATATATATATATTTTTGTTTGGGTGGGAGTTTCCTTTTAAAAACATTAGGAAGATCTGCATTTTGTTGCTACAATATATTCGGCGCTGGTTCAATGTCATTAAATACAAATACTGTCTGTATATGCATATATCCATACATATATTTATAACCAAAAATGCAATGATCTTTGCTTTTGGCTCCGGTTTCATTTATGTTGTTGGTATTAATGCAGTAAGCGTTTCTCATTCAAGCTTTCATCACTTTGCTTTTATTATTTCCATTTTATTTCTCTGCATGATATCATTTCATTTTCGCTATTACGCCTTCACTACATTTTCCTTCTTTCATTCTCCATTTCAGTTTCTGTACTTCATTATGCTTTTGATAAATATTTTGCTGTCCGAGAGTTCGCCAAAGCATTTACGCTCATTTATGAGTAGGCGTATTTCTTTTATTATACTCGTATACTTCGATTTAAGCAGGACTTATGTAAGCGTTTGATATTTTATTGGTTTGTTTCCATTATGCTTGGTTGAAACTTGGTGAGGATAAAAAGAATCTCCGAAGAGCACTTCATTTAAGCTGCCTCATCATTGCAATATTTTTCAAGCAGAAATATAAAATCGCTGCCATTAGCAGGCCTTCACACAAGGAGAATATGTAAATATGTAGATAATAAAAAAGTAAATTAACATAAAATAAAACAATATATGCAAAAGAATATGATAAAAAATAAAAAAAATTAAATTAAATTAAATTAAATTATATTATATTATATTAAATAAAATAGTATAAAATAAAATGAAAGAAAATAAAACAAAATTACAAAAGAATTAAACTAAATAAAGCTACATAAAAAATTAGAATTGAATTATATTTAAAAAAAAAATACAAGAAAAAAAATAATATAAAACAAAATAAAAAAAAATAAAATAAGATAAAATAAAGTAAGACAAAATTTGAAAAATTATAATAAAATAATTAAAAAAAATTAAAAAAAAAATTAGTATAATAAAATAAGACAAAATAAAAATAAAAATATAAAATAAAATTAAATAAAATAAAATAATCTAATCTGAAATATAAATTAACATGAAATAAAAACAAAGAAATAAAACATAGTATAAAACAAAAAATAAATCAAACTAAATAAACTAAAATCCAATTATATAAAATTAAATAAAATTAAATTACAGGTGTACAAGTATGAAATGTCGTTTTTTTTAAAAAAAAGAAAAAATCATTTATTCAAAGTATTTGCCGTCGCTAGCTACACATTTTTCCCATCTCTCGGGCAATTTGTGGATTCCACGCCAGTAGAACTCATCGTCTTTTGCGGCGAACCATTCATCGAGCCATTTTTTCACACTTTCGTAAGAATCGAAGCGCTGCTCAGCGAGTGCGTGTCCCATCGAAGCGAATAGGTGGTAATCGGATGGGGCCAGGTCTGGTGAGTAAGCCGCATGCGGAAGCACTTCCCAATTGAGTGTTTTCAACGTGTCGCGAACCGCTCTTGCCGTATGTGATGGAGCGTTGTCATGGAGAAAAATGACCTTGTGTTGTCTTTTTTGATATTCCGGTCGTTTTCTCTGAAGCGCACGGTTCAAATTGATCAATTGTTGTTGGTAGCTTGCCGTATTTGCGTTTGAGCATCGTCTTCATCCAATAATGCTTGCAGTTCGGCGTCTTCGAACCTTTTTGGTGGTTTTCCGTGCTCTTTGTCGTCGACGTCAAAATCACCACTTTTGAAGCGTTGAAACCACCGTTCACACGTTTTCACAGTTGGTACTTGTTCGCCAAAGGCTTCAACAAGCATTTGGTGCGATTCCGCAGCTGTTTTCTTCAAATGAAAACAGAAAATTAACACTGTCCGCGTTTGCTCTTTATTCAGCACGAAACTCGACATGTTGACCGCACTGAGAGTAAACGATAATGACGCTCGATTCGCGCAAAACTATGGTGGTTCGACAGTCAAGGTTGACACTTCACAAGGTCAAAGTTTTATGACAATCGATAAATATTTACGTTTGCGAGACATCTATATGTTCGAACCGACATTTCATACTTGTACACCGTAAATCAAATAAATCCACATTAAGTCTATTTAAATTACGTGTATGTAAAATGAAATTCGGAAAACAAAGTGCAAAAAAAAAATAAATAAAATGAAAAAGATAAATAAATAACATAATATTAAAGAAAACCTTATAGTAAAATAAAACAAAGCTATATATAAAATAAAAACGTAAATTAAATTCCAGAAATGAACTTATATATACATATAAAATTTAAAATTTTTGAGATTTAATCGAACTTGTTGATAAAATAGTTAGGAGTTTACAAGAAAGAATTTATATTTTTGCAGTTTTTTTTATTACTAAAAAGTTTTTGAGCTTAAAAAAGTTTTCCAAAGCCAAGCATAAAATAAAGATTGTTTTGTTCTTTTTTTACAAGTCTCTCAAAATATCGTATTTTAATACACCAAACCTTTTTTAACACCTATTTTTATTTATTTCTTTTAAAGTGGCTTTTAAATATACCTATGGTATCATAGAAGAAGTTAACATTATACCAGGTGTGTTTGTTGAAGTGTGCCGGGTTTACTAGTAGATGTCGCTAGCAATATGTATAAATTTCTATGATTTGGCATGTATGTAATTTTTTTCTATTGACATTAAACTACAAACCTGAAAATTAAGTGTTTTCTTTATCGAAAAAACCCGCAAATTTCAACACATCTGGTAAGTATAAAAATTATATTTTTATAATCGTATAAATAAATACAAAATTCTGTAATTTCAATTATTCCATTAGGAATGTCTCCAACTTTTGTAGCGCATCATAGAGAAATATGCAAATTTAAAAAAAAAAATTATGGAATTCTGCTCAGTAAATAAACTCATATTTTTCAAAAATTTCCATTGAAAACCAATCTCATTCCCTTGCTCGTAGCATAACGAAGCAACGGTTCATTAATTTTTTTTCATTTACTGCGACCACATAACAATGACTAATGAATGAATTCTGAAAAATTTCTCGTGCCAATAAAGGCAATTGTATTCAGAATTATTTGTGTTTTTTTTTTTTTGTTTACTGGTGCCTTAAATGTACGCAGAAGTGCTCATTGTGCACATAATTAAATATTCACACATTTATACTTATGTTTATGTGTAGTGCATTATTGGCAAAAATGTTTCACATGCTTGTTAAACAATAGGCATTGTTAGACGTACTGCGTTATATGTTTATATACATAAATATAAACTTTTCAAATTTAATAGCTACCTAAAACACAAATTTGAAAATTTAGAATTAATATACTCTTACTAAAAAAATCACTCATAGTTTTTGCAGTCAAGAAAAAAGTAAAAATATACTTGAAAACTATTTTATTCCTCGAAACTGAATCAATTCTTAAAATTATAGTATGGACAGCTGCTTCGCCGATCAGCAGATATCTTATTCACAACTCCATTCATTAATCCCAATAAATGAAAGTGAACTAAAATTCCATGGTTCATATCAAAAATAATGGATTAATATTCATTAAATATAGAATCATTATTTTTTCTTTAATTAATTCAAAAGGAGTAATTGTGTCGACCAGAGAATAATTACAATAGAAGAGAGTTTGAAGAACAACTAAAAAAAGTGGTAAATAATCATAAACAACCTATACGTGTAGCATACTTTTAGGTGCTACTTTTGCAACGGGCTTCTGTTTCCCCCCAACGCCGACAGATGTCATTGAACAGTTAAACCAATGCTGCAGTGTAATTCTCAAAAGGCTTGTTAAGCGATATTTTGAAGTGATCCTAGAAGGTGTAATGACGGTTAGCAGTATAATCGTAATTTTTACATGCTATTACAGCAGATCATGATCACTTGTCTTCTTTGTTCTTAGAGAGATTAGGTTCTTGTCGCTAGTGATATCATAACGATTACACCTAACCCTAAATTAGACTCGTTATGAAATCCCAAATAGAGAGTTTAGTGTATGCGAGCCAAGTGTCCCAGATCGCAGAGATCTGTATCTCAAATGGTGTGGTGGACTGAATGAAAGTTGCACGGGCGACTCTCCCCTTCATTTAACACATATCTCTCAACATTATACACGAAGTTTGGATCTGGAACTTCATAAAGCAGTGTTGGTCTTACTGTTTATACTTAGATCCAGTGGAAAATCCTGGCCCGATCTCTTGTTAAAAATTCTCTAGCAAAAGTAGAGTAAATATCTGCATTCTCAAAGCACTGAACTAAGTTGTCTCTCAAGTTTACGTCATTTATTTAAGTTAACCCCTAGAGACGTTTGCCTTAATTCAAAGTCATCATGGTCCAATTCATTGGAGTAGAAGTAGTAAAGGGAGAGAATGCTAAGCACATAAGCTCGCCAATGCAGCTAAAACTGCTCTTCGTGGTATGTCGTTAAAGTACCAACGTACCAACGATGTAACGAGAGATAAGACAAATTATATTTTAATCAGGGATACCGATTAAAGTCACAATGTTTCTATTGAATTTCTTTTCCGGTAGGGTTGCTGAAAGGTACAAGAAAGATAAATTGCTTTGGACCTCTCTAAAGCATTTACCTCGAAGGATCAGAGACTTATGAATTCGAACTCATTAGGACAGCTATTAGAGCCTTTAGGTTTCATACGAATGATACTGGTGGATGGATTTCATAGGTTATCTGTCATTTCGAGATCGTTAAATAAATAAATTAAAATGAAACAACTAGACCGAATAAAGTAAGTGCTTTGATGGGAGTCTT
Source organism: Ceratitis rosa (assembly GCA_037013455.1). Lineage (NCBI taxonomy): Eukaryota > Metazoa > Arthropoda > Insecta > Diptera > Tephritidae > Ceratitis > Ceratitis rosa. The sequence continues at coordinate 16,716,038 of JAWMAG010000008.1, read as the reverse complement.
TTGCACTGCAATATAGAACAGACACATCAGTTGGTATTGGAAAATAGATATTAATAGGTATAAGGATCGAGTAAACATGCTTCTAACAGGACCTCGTTACATTTTTATTATATTTCTTTTTTTTTTGTGAATTTCAAAATTAAAACCTCTCCTCTTTTACCTCAGAGCGGAAACACCCCTGCGTTTTTTCAATAAAAAGTAGTTAAACTGTAAATCGTACAACAATTTCAACTGCTTCAATTCTCTGAGTACCCTCATAAGATTTCACACTCAGATAAATTAGCGAAACGAAAATAAAAGTCAAAAGTTTTTTTAAGTGCCAAAGAGCACACCTTCTTCTATAAATTATATGCATGAGCACTCAGCCCACAAGGGGCAACTAGTATTCTCACGACAAAGCCATTGCTCGCTTATCAGAATTAATGCCGCTTAAGAGGAAAAAACTAATAAACCAACGCGGATTATTACCCACAAAGCAGATTAACGCAAAGACCATAAGGCATAAATACAAAAAAAAAAAACAAAAAAAGAAAAAAAAACTAAGATCAAAATGAAAACTAAAACGACATAAAGCCAAAGCGCCGTAAAAGCATAAGCTATGCTAATACATATAGCTGAAATAGTATTAAATAAAGCTGATGAGCCATTCATTTGCTGGCAGCGTTGAAAGCGTTGAAGTGGTGTTTTGTGTATGAAAAATAGAAAATTATTCTTATTAAATATTTTTTATTAGTATTCTCGCAAAAGCGTGAAAAGTTTTCAATTAGTTGGACTTTTGTTGCTGCGTCATGGCTGATAAAAATGTCTAAATAAATTTCAAAGAATTTCTGAGAAGGCGAGAAAATGGAATCAAAACAAAAATTCCATAAAATAATATGCAAATAAGTTTATTTGGGAAAACATTGTATATATATTATTACAAAGTTCGTTCGGTTTTTATCTAAGAGATGACGTTATTGTCCATAGTACTAGTGTTACGTGCCGCATCATGTCATACTATACGGCGCTTTGTCATTGACAGTTTTTCGATTGATTGACTCAGTACGTTGTGAGCGCTCGTCAAAAATGGACACCAGCAAAGAGAAAATTCGCTATATTTTAAAATTTTTCTTCGATCAAGGCGAAAAAGCAGCGAAAGCGGCTGAAAAAATTAATTTAGTTTATGGGCCCGATACTGTAAACGAACGTGTAGCACAAAAGTGGTTTGCTAGGTTCCGTTCCGGTAATTTCGATGTCAAAGATGCACCACGCGTCGGGAGGCATGTCGTCGAAAATTGCGATAAAATCATGGAAATAGTGGAAACAGACCGTCACGTGAGCACTTATTTAATTGCTGAGGAACTAAAGATAAGCCAGAAAACCGTTTGGAACCATTTGCATAACCTTGGATTCAAAAAGGAGCTCGTTGTTTGAGTTCCACACGAACTAACGCCAGAAACATGATGGACCGAATTTCCATCTGCGAATCGCTGCTGAATCGCAACAAAATCGACCCATTTCTGAAACGTTTGGTGACTGGCGATGAAAAGTGAATCATTTACGATAATGTCAAGCGAAATCGGTCGTAGTCGAAACGAGGTGAGTCGGCGGAAACGGTGGCCACGCCAGGAAGGTTTCGCTGTGTGTTTGGTGGGATTGGAAAGGAATCATCTACTGCAAGCTGCTCAATTCGGCCCTCTACTGCCAACAACTGGACCGCTTGAAGGCAGCACACTTCCAGAAGAAGCCATCTTTGATCAACAGAGGCCGAATTGTGTTCCACCAGGACAAGGCCAGATCGCACACGTCTTTGGTGACGCGCCAGAAGCTCCAGGAGCTCTGATGGGAGGTCCTAATGCACCCACTTTATAGTCCGGACCTGGCACCAAGTGATTACCATCTTTTCTTGTCCATGGCGAACGCGCTTAATGGTGAGAAGTTGGCCTCGAGAGAGGCCTATGTAAATTTGGACGCAGCCTTCTACGATGGGGGTATAATGAAGTTAGCATCTCGTTGGCAACAAGTTTACCAACAAAACGGCGTATACCTGACTTAAATCGGACAAATGTACACAAAGTTATCATATTTTGAAAAATCAATAAAAAAAACCGAACGAACTTTTTACTTGACCTAATATGTATTTTGTGCTTTGTTACTGATGAAACGATTTTCGGCCGAGCTCCTGCTCCAGTTCGTGATTTTCTGAGGGACCTAAAATTTATACTAAGCCACCACCGAACGGCCTGTTTGTTTTTTATGAGGAGCTTTATTAGTTCATGTCAGTTACAATATATACTCAGAGGGCTTGAAATTCCTTGTGGAGGGGCGCCCTCAATTCTAAAAATTAATTTTGGATATTGGTCGAACTAGAACTCGAACTCTGGACCACTTGGCTATTGCGACCAATACAGTTTTCGAAATAACTCTGCTAACCAAATTTGGTTGAAATATCTCCAAAACTAACGGTTTAGTTTGCGCGCAAACAGTCAGAAACACAGGCAGACGGACAGCCGGTATAAATATTGCTGGGTTTTCTCCCTCTCCTTTTTATTAAAATAAAAAGCATAAAATAGACCAAGTTAATCGGAAAGCTTTACTAGAAAAAAAAATAAATTCGCATTCCTTTTTATAAAATTTTTCAAGGAAAAATGTTCTTCTTTATTAAAGAAATCCGCAATATTTAAGTTACCATAAAAAAGTTTTCATCTGTCAGTCGTGGACTTTGAAAATATAATGTTTTCTATGTACAATGTTATGCCATATTTTTGTTTGTATTTATCTTTTAAAAATTAAACCAAATAAATTGCAATAAAGCTCCATAAAAAATACATTTAGTCAAATATTTGCAAATCCCCTTAAGATTTATTACAAATTCACTAACAGGTAGAAGCGTAAAAATAAATAAATTAACAAAAGAAAGGTGTCAACTGACAATTTAAATATCTTTGAATAAACATAAGTCTTAGCAAAAAAAAAAAAAAAAAAAATACGAAAGAAAAGCCAAGCTGCCAAAATCATGATCGTATGTGGTCGTTAACACACCTGCTTACATACAATACATATACGCAAATGTAATATAAGCCAGAGAAAACATGAAATGGAAATACAAAGAAGTCGCACGTCCTTGAACTGTCGTTGCTCAACTTCTTAAAGCACTAGAAAATCCTTTTGTGTCCGCTTAGCCTACGCATACGAAATTCTGGCTAGAGAAAAGACGTTGTAAGGATATATAAAGCTTTAGCATATGACATAGAAATAAATCTGAATATGCATACGATTACATGTACATGTAAGTATATAAAAATGGATTCAAAAAATCACGTCAGTCCAAGAATATCCATATACACATATACGCCCACACATAAATATTGTATAATGCGGTTAGATTTGGAAAGAAAAATATTTATTGTCGTCAAGAACAGGACATTATGTGGTTTGAGTGTCGCCACTGACATTTGCTAAAATGAAATAAAATGTTAAGGTGACTTTTATGTATTTTTAATGCTCATATGTATGGGAGAATATGTGTATGGCTTTCAGATGTACATACATTGTTTTTTGGATAATGTACCAGCATAATTTAAGTGAGATTTTCCCTAAGCGAGCTGGCTCTTTGAGACGTTTAAGAAAACAGCCTTCTATGAGTATAATGCGGTCTCGTTGGTTTGCTTTCAATTGCAGTCTGCTTATTATTTCGACAGTTTTTTTATTTATTTATTTACTAACCAGGACTACAACTGCTTTCCCAGTTGCTCCGACAGCGTTAAAATTTTTGAAAAGCACAAGTAAACAGACAATCAACTGGTTTTGTTTTTGACATGTTTGCTTGTATATTTATATGTTTATTTCCTCCGAGGCTTTTTATTAGTAAGTGTTCCGCGCTTGTTAGTGGCACTTTTTGTGCATTTGTTTTATTTTTTTTTTTTTGGTGGTTTGAAACTCTTTCATATAAAACTGAACTTTTTGTTTGGCAAAAATGTTTGCATGAGTATACACATGTATATGAGGGATGCTCATTTGCCTTCAAATTAAGAATATGCATTACAATGGCTTTGTAATTCATACTTCTAATTGTAGTACAAAAATTTTAAATTACTTCATAAATCTTTAAAGCACTTTTCTGCAAAAAAAAATTATTCAAAATAAGAATTTTGTAAAAATTTTTACGTTTCGCTGAAACCTAGTATAAGTTCATTTATACGCAATCAAGCAAAAATCACCAAGGGAAAAGACTACTAATCGTATGTGAAAGCAATGCACCTCAAAGTTATTTAAAAAAAAATATAAAAATCCTTGCTATAAATGGCAAAAGCAAAGCGGTTACCGAAGGCGACAAACATATTATTAAAAATCAGGCAATTAAACAAAATTTCAGAGATCCAAGCTTTCATAAAAACATTTCAAAGTTATGCATTCTAAAGCGAAATGGAAATATTCGTACCAACTAATATATGCAAGCATATTAAATATTTTAAAACAGTATAATATTAACAAGCTATACATTATTTAGAATTTAGCTAATTTCATTTTGTGGCATTTTAAACTAAATTAATTTTGATTTTATTTTATTTTATTAAACCCAGTTTAGCTTAATTTTGTTCAGTTAATTTTATTTTAATTTTTTCCCCTTATTTTACTAGGTTTTAATTTATTTGTTATTATTAATATTATTGTTCTATGTTATTTTATTTTACTTTACACTTTTTTATTTTTTTTTTTAATTTAAATTTATTTTATTTTATTTAATTTATTTCATTTTATTTAATTTAATTTAATTTAATTTAATTTAATTTAATTTTATTTTATTTTATTTTATTTTATTTTATTTTATTTTATTTTATTTTATTTTATTTTATTTTATTTTATTTTATTTTATTTTATTTTATTTTATTTTATTTTATTTTATTTTATTTTATTTTATTTTATTTTATTTTATTTTATTTTATTTTATTTTATTTTATTTTATTTTATTTTATTTTATTTTATTTTATTTTATTTTATTTTATTTTATTTTATTTTATTTTATTTTATTTTATTTTATTTTATTTTATTTTATTTTATTTTATTTTATTTAATTTAATTTAATTTTATTTAATTTTATTTTATTTTATTTTATTTTATTTTATTTTATTTTATTTTATTTTATTTTATTTTATTTTATTTTATTTTATTTTATTTTATTTTATTTTATTTTATTTTATTTTATTTTATTTTATTTTATTTTATTTTATTTTATTTTATTTTATTTTATTTTATTTTATTTTATTTTATTTTATTTTATTTAATTTAATTTAATTTAATTTGATTTGATTTGATTTGATTTGATTTGATTTTATTTTATTTTATTTTATTTTATTTTATTTTATTTTATTTTATTTTATTTTATTTTATTTTATTTTATTTTATTTTATTTTATTTCATTTTATTTTATTTTATTTTATTTTATTTTATTTTATTTTATTTTATTTTATTTTATTTTATTTTATTTTATTTTATTTTATTTTATTTTATTTTATTTTATTTTATTTTATTTTATTTTATTTTATTTTATTTTATTTTATTTTATTTTATTTTATTTTATTTTATTTTATTTTATTTTATTTTATTTTATTTAATTTTATTTTATTTTATTTTATTTTATTTTATTTCATTTTATTTTATTTTATTTTATTTTATTTTGTTTTATATTATTTTATTTAATTTTATTTTATTGTATTTCATATTTTTTCTTATTTTTTTTCATTTTATTTATTTTTTTTTCTTATTTTTAGTTAATTTTTTTCAGTTTTTCTTTCCTTTATCTTTTATTGTATACTTGAATGAATAGACCAATAAACATAAATTTGTATATAATAGTTGTGAAAACTCTGAAAAGAAACGCGCGCTCGTCGACGCAAACCTAACAAAAACAAGCCACTAGCGAATAACTATATAGCAATGATATATGACAGCACAGCCTAAATGTAGGCAACACTTTGGGCGTTAAAGATAACAGAGACAAATACCAACCTGTTTGTGATTTTTATGCTTGTCGCAGCTACGCTTCGTTCTTTCGTTGATTTACTCTACTCTTAGCGAGGTTTATGTATAGTTGTCGTTTGTCTTTGTAGTTGTACGTTGAGCATTTGCTAACAACTCCATATGGCTATGTTGTAGCTATCTCAGTTGCAATGTTGTGTGCGGTTGGCTTCAGCATGTTGTTAGCCGTAGCAAGAAGCTCTTAACTAGCACACATGGAGTATTCAAGTTGTGCTGGACACTGGCAGATTTTGTTTACCCAAGAGTATAATAGTCATTTGGGGGTGGTTGGTTTTTGTTCGGAATTTTTTTGGAAATGATTTCTTTCTTATTTTATTTGGTTGAGTTTATTTTGTTAAGATAATTACTTTTCATATGAATTGGAGATCTTTAGAATAGATAATGCAATATTATAATAGAAGGGAAGATAGGCTAATAGAAATGTTTATAAAGTTTCCATGGTATTTTGATTGAGAATTTATAAGGTATAAATTTTATTACTCAATTTTAATTCGAATTTTCGAAAATTAAGTATCCAGGAGAATGGAATTTAATTTTTTCTAAAATAAATTATAGGCAAAATTTGCCGCAAGCTTTTGAGGGAAAGTTTCGTTTCTATTTTATAGGTGTTTTTAGAAGATTAATCTATGCCGAGAATTAATTTTCTAGGGTTTTGAATCCTCGAAGGGCCTTCTGTACTAGTTTTTTGAAGCAGTTTTTGAAGAAGGGTCAAAGTTACTCTTCTATGTTGCAGAAAGCAATTTAAATGTTCAAGGAATTTTTATTGCACAGCTCTCAACTTTTTTTCACTCAGTTAACTATATCGGCCATTTTTTTATACTAAAATTGCTGGCACCAATAACCTTTTTTTGTTATTTTTACAATTTTCCACTTTTTTTATTTTAATTTTCCACTCACCCACTCGCTCTATATACACTCATATATTAATCACCATTTCAGCATCTTAACTCATTTTGGCACCCACTCGGCTTCACTTGTAAGCTTTTTTATTTGAAATTTTCTATAAATCTTCATATATAAGAAACATGATTTTGCGCTAAAATCTGTCAAATTACAAGCATATAAACATTATTCACTGGCACATTTACGCCGCGGGCATTCGTCGGTTGTCGCATTAGCTAGCCTTGGCGTGAACACTTGCTTGCTTGTTTATTGCTGCTTCCTTTTTTGCTTTTCTACTGATTTCTGCTTGCATTTACACTTGTCTTACACAGACACTACAACAGTGTGAGATTTACAAAATAATAAGTGAGTCTTAATTTAACTAAGCTCTATTTATTTATTTTATTTTTTTATTATTTTCATATTTATATTTTTCTATTTTTAATTAACCTTTGATTTATACTTTTTTTATTTTTTTCTTCAAAACATCTGCCCTTCACCATACATTCAGCGGTTTGCACTTTTCAGATTTCTAATTTCATTTTTATTTGCAATTTTATAATTTTTTTATTTCATTTAAATAAAAATTTGCAGATTTTTATCATTTTATTGCACAGCAACTGCAGGTTGAAATTCTCATTTCACTCCCCAAAGGCACTCAACTACACGAAAGTCACGTATACGCCACGTTGCACCACTACAAGTTGGCTGTGTTGCCTACAAACTCACGGTCGCTGCTTGTTTGGTTTGAGTCGCTTTTTTATGATTATTTTTTTTTTACTTTTTTCGTTGTTGCTGATTTGTCTTACCGACTTTACACTTGTCTATTTAGTTGCCAGTTTGACAGTTTAAATTGTTGTTGGAGTTGTTATTATAATTTCATTTTTTGTTTTCGTGTGATATCTTATTACTTGGCTGCCAAGTTATTCACTCTTCTCCTATCTCCTTACACTTTTCGCTTTTCTTTACGCTGCCAATTGCTTTTCCACTTTACACAAGGCTTGTAACCACTTTATAGTCGAGTTTTATTTAATTTGTATACATAATATGTTTATCACTGTGTGCGTGTGTGTGTATATGTGTGTATTCATGTTTTTATACACACTAGTGCGCTGTGTTTTTTGCCGTCGAGCCAACACTGACTAGTCGAAGTAGTTGTTGTGGTTGCGGTTATATGATTTATTAAAATTTTCATTCATATATAATTAGGTGCATGCTAAAATGTGTAAATATATATATGTATGTGTGGCATTATATACATTTACTATACATATGTCACTGGGGAAAATGTATGCAAGCTTTGTAATTATGAGTGAATATTATTTATTTTTACATATATACATATAGGTACATATATAATAAACTTGGCAAGTTTTAGACTTCAAGTATTATAAATATAATACAATAACCAATGCATTGTCTATGAGATTAAGCTGGTCTAAATTTTTATTTTTTTTATTTTAACTAATAGAGAGCATTACTTATTTCACTTAGTTTAAAGAGGTAAATAGTGCTAAAAAGCATAATGATCGATTTATCGAGAAAAATGCAGTCATAAGTGAAGTTACTCATACGCCCTTGCCAACGGTTGTGTCAAATAATTTGTTTATACCCAAATTTTCCATTATTTTCGGTGGGATTATTAAAATACAAAGTTGTACATTTTACGGTTTCGAAAATAAACGTATATAAAATGCATTTAAAATAATTTTTTTCTTGAAATTCCTTTTTTATGACCGCCTCGCGAATTTTTAGCAAACTTCGATCCGTTGGAATTAATTTTTGAACACTTTTCGTGACATATTGGGCGATATCTTAGCTAAAATCATTGGTTTTTAAATGCTCAAGAGTAAAAGGCTTACCCGCATAAGCACAGTCCCACAGTTCCCACAACAAAAGGTTCAACGGTGGCGATTTTGACATCGTCAAGACGAAAAATTACGGGGCCGGGGAGTTTCTTGGTTTAAAGAAAAGAGAAACAGCCAAAATTACCAATTTTCAAGGGCTGATGTGAGCAGTAATTTACCATCAAATATAGTGCAAGATTTTCAGAAATGGCTTTCGATTGGATCCTCAAAATTATCGTCTAAAAAATCAAAATCTAACAGAAAATACCGAAATATACTGCTTTGTCTTGTGTAATGTTTTATAAGCTCATCTTACCATTCAAATCACGAGAGAGGGAGAGAAGGAGAAAGTTAAGATATTTATCAGGCTTTCGGCAAAAGGGCTATATGGAAGCGACTGCCTATTAAGAACCAGACCAACATTATCATTAAGAGGGCAATCGGCACGTATACATCAGAGCTAAACTTTTAGCCAAACAGCAACAGAAGTGTATTGAAAATAGGTTAAGGAAGGAAGAAGATATATTCATTCGAACTTCTGCTCGTAAATTTAAAGCAAGACGCAGCTGAAGGAGTTAAAAGTTTGTCCAAGCAACGCCTCCCTGAGGACTGTAATGCGAAACAACAACTGACCTCTTAGTGAAACATCTATGATGTATACAAAATCTGATGGAACTCAACTAAACTCAACTTCCAGTTAGCCAGACTTGTTCTCGACATACTTAGCGTATATTCCACTAACCACCACCTCTACTATTATACCCCCTTCCGCTTGGCTTGTCGGAACTCGTCGAAACAGCTTGATTTTGACGAAGGATGTCAACTTTGATTGCTCCTACTTTACAACTTTACTTCAGATGAGGCTATAAGAAATGTGAGAATTATGACGAGGGAGGCATGTCCTATCAGTCTTATGTGACTGTTATCACTTAATAGAAGGGGTCACTGGACTTAGAGGTCTACATTGCTAATCATAGGTGAATTTTTGTTTATAATAACAAGGAGACTACACTTTACTCTCCTGCGGTGAACCATAGACCCACCCGAAGAAGCTTTATTAGATTTTTTTTTATGGTTCTTTGCGATACCAATTAGCATAGAAGTTGGAAAAAAATACAGAAACCCTCGGCAGGGTATAGCCGTGTCTTCTAAAAGATAAATAAAATATTGTTGAGGGATTCAAATGGATGGGAGTAAAGTAAAAAGAATTTTGGAATGGTAACTTAGACCTTCTGGGCACTTTCAAAACAACACCGAGCTCTTAAGAGATGATGGCTCCAATTATTTTTTATAATTTAAGAAGCAAAATAAAACCATTTTAACTACTAATTGACTCCTTTTTGTATAACAAAATGTGGTTGTTAATTTATGCTAAAAAATTTCGGAAATATCTATGAATTTATTTTTATAAAATAAATAATTATATTTTAATAAATTAATTGGCATACCAATATAGTCAAAAGGCATTTAACATTTACAGTTTCCATTCAATAAATTCCAAATATTTTAAGAATTATGAAAATTAATTGAATTTTGGCTTCAGTTAAAACTAAGTATTTAATTTGCTAAAAAAAAAGGATATGTAAAATCAAGAAAAAATATATTTTAGTTTTATTTTAAATTTGAGTAGAAACTATATATATATATATATATAATAAATTTTATTTGCATATTTTCTATTTTCCAACTCAGTTCAATGAACACTCTGTGGCTTCTCTGCATTTGAATTAGTTGTCAGAGAAATACTGAAAATATCGAATTGTGGATATTTCCCCATTACATTTTAAATTATTACATTTGCTCTAGAAATGCACCAGCATTTGCTTTGACCAAACAATACGTGTATATGTACATAACGGTAACTGGGTATTATCTTGTAAATTTGGAAATTTGCTGAATTCGCATTTATGCAAATATGCACAAAATTGCAGTCAAACGAGTGAGCTTTATGCCAGTAATCAATTGTAAAAGGAATAGTTGGCTCCCCTTTGAGAAAATAAGTAATTATTTCGAATATTTGCATGAGTTCATTTACAAAAAAATAATTTAGAAAAGCAGGGCTACAGCAATTACATACTGCAAATGAAAAAATTACAAAACATCAAAAAAAATTATTAACTTTTGTAAAGAAAGTTTTTAAAGAGAATTTTTCAATATTTTTATATCCGAAAATTTAAAGACAAATACCCTTGCGGAGTTTATTTACAAAAAAAAATGCAAAAAATTTAGTAAGAAGCTTCCATAGCTAACAACTACCATACAAACTTCAAAAAGAGAAAAAAATATTGGCATTATCTAAATGTTTTCCATAGAGATTTGAGTTACTCCAGGATAACGAAAACATTTCGAAAGTTCTAAGTTTGATATAGAGCTGCGCGATTTAGAAAGCTTTTTTCTCCCCTAAATTGATTTAATGCAAAAAGTGCTGATACAAAAGTGTAAATAGGCAGTCACACAGCTATCAGAGGAGAGAAATGAAAATGCAAACCAAATACACAATAACACCATTAACGGTACCTCAGCCCCAGGCCATTAACACAGAAAGAGTGTGAATTTTGTATGTGTGCAAACTTTGATACTTGAAAGGAGCTGCTCAATTTCGAAATTTTTTTGCGAGAACAAATCCAATTAAATTAAAAAATCAAATAATATAACCTAAATTAAAATAAAATAAAATAAAATAAAATAAAATAAAATAAAATAAAATAAAATAAAATAAAATAAAATAAAATAAAATAAAATAAAATAAAATAAAATAAAATAAAATAAAATAAAATAAAATAAAATAAAATAAAATAAAATAAAATAAAATAAAATAAAATAAAATAAAATAAAATAAAATAAAATAAAATAAAATAAAATAAAATAAAATAAAATAAAATAAAATAAAATAAAATAAAATAAAATAAAATAAAATAAAATAAAATAAAATAAAAAAAAAAATAAAATAAAATAAAATAAAATAAAATAAAATAAAATAAAATAAAATAAAATAAAATAAAATAAAATAAAATAAAATAAAATAAAATAAAATAAAATAAAATAAAATAAAATAAAATAAAATCAAATAAAATAAAAAAATAAAATAAAATTAAATAATATTAAATAAAATAAAAAAAATAAAATAAAATAAAATAAAATAAAAAAATAAAATAAAATAAAATAAAATAAAATAAAATAAAATAAAATAAAATAAAATAAAATAAAATAAAATAAAATAAAATAAAATAAAATAAAATAAAATAAAATAAAATAAAATAAAATAAAATAAAATAAAATAAAATAAAATAAAATAAAATAAAATAAAATAAAATAAAATAAAATAAAATAAAATAAAATAAAATAAAATAAAATAAAATAAAATAAAATAAAATAAAATAAAATAAAATAAAATAAAATAAAATAAAATAAAATAAAATAAAATAAAATAAAATAAAATAAAATAAAATAAAATAAAATAAAATAAAATAAAATAAAATAAAATAAAATAAAATAAAATAAAATAAAATAAAATAAAATAAAATAAAATAAAATAAAATAAAATAAAATAAAATAAAATAAAATAAAATAAAATAAAATAAAATAAAATAAAATAAAATAAAATAAAATAAAATAAAATAAAATAAAATAAAATCAAATAAAATCAAATAAAATAAAATCAAATAAAATAAAATAAAATAAAATAAAATAAAATAAAATAAAATAAAATAAAATAAAATAAAATAAAATAAAATAAAATAAAAAAAATAAAATTAAATAAAATAAAATAAAACAAAATAAAATGAAATAAATTAAGGTGTTTTAAAATAGGTAATATTTTATTTAAGACTTAATGAAAAATCGTCATGCCGGCAAAGCATATGTATATGTATATAATTGTCCCTTTGTGATTTTCCCTAAAGCTCATCTCACAATTACGTGGTATTCCTCTTGTTGGTATATAACAAATGAGGGGAACTACAGTTTATTCAAAGCCGCCTCCGAACGGCTGATGGATTTTTATGAGCAGCTTTTATTTCATGCCAGAAGTACACTCAGAGGAATTCACATTCTCTTCCAAGGAGGTGCCGCAGGGTTAACCAAACGTCAATTATGTATTAAGATATATTTTCAATACGCCATAGAAAATTTAATGAAAAAATCGTAAACCAATAATAGTTGGCATATCTAGATTATTTTTCTATTTTACGTAGTCAAGGTCTCAAATAGGTCTTGAATTATTTTGTTTTAAAATCAGTTGAATACTTTAGCTCCTTTTTTAAAAAACATACTGTTTAACTTAAACAGCCACATTCGTACTAATTTACTTTTTTCATAACGCACAATTTTTTAAAGGTTTCTAACGCTTCACCATATGTATATCCACCAAAATTTTTTAATAAAATATTACCGCTATAGAATCGCGCGCTTTTTTACGAGCTGGAAAACGTGTCGGCAAATTTTCGAAAACGCGCCCGAATTCAATGGAATCTCAAGTAGCCACTTGAGCAGAGTAAATTTCACGGACGTTCACTAACGCTGTCAAAACGAAACTACTACTTGTTGGACAATTGTTATGTTTTGTTTGTCATAAGCGAAAGACGGAAAGTTACCACAGTGGTGGTACAAATGGAAACCACAGGCATTTTTAGCGCAATTACACAAAGTTACTAAGCAAATAGGGATGCTGACTGTGTGATTTAAGAGAAGATGGTGGGATATGGATAAATAAGAGTAAAAGAGTTAAAAAAAATATCTCTTTTGAAATTCCAAGCTTTGCTGAAGCTTAATTTAAGCGCTTTAGAAAGCTTTGTGTAATTTTTGCAGCCAAAAGCTTTTTGTTTACTGAAGCTTTTAATGTTACTCATACGCCATGTATCATTTGTTTTCAGTTACTTCAGTTGAGATAAAGATTTTCATATCAAAAAAGTTATTAATAGCAATTTTCGGAAATTAAAATTAAAATTTATCCAAATTAAACTAACATTTTTAATAACTTTTAGATAAAATATTGTTGAAAAATTATATAAGACAACTGGAGCTGGTTTTCGTTGCTCAGACCGACGCACGCTAGCAACTGCACCTTCCGTAAAATCTTAAGTCGAATAAAAGTCCTCTTAAGACAATGTCTTCCTAATTTATGGAGCAGAATCTTGGACGTTAACAGCATCCTATTAATTGACTTTCACGACGAAATGCTACCTCAGAGCATGGAACCATGAACTATACGAGATTTATATCGGATTTGACATATACAGCGACTCAAGAGGCAAGGGCTACGCTGCCTAGGTCATGTCGTTCGAATGGACGAAAACAAAATGGCCTTTAAGGAACTCGATGCAATAAGCGCTAGTGGTAACAGAAAAGGAGGCAGAACTCCACTCCTTTGGAAGCATCATGATAAGAAAAACCCGACTTCACTTGACATTTTTAATTAGCGCAGAACTGCGAAAAGAATAACAGACTGACGGACAGTTTTTATTTCGAGTCCTGATTCGACCAATATCCTAAATTATAAAAAAATATTTTTTCTAAATTTCTGTCATGAAATAAAAAATCATCATAAAAATCCATCGGCCGTTCGGAAGCCGCTTAGAATAAATTGTACATCCATTTATTTGTTGGCAAACCATCAAGATACGCACCACAATTTGGAGAAGGAACTCGGTCGAAAAATCGATTCACCTGTCACAGAGGGCCAATTCGCATTCGTATTTTCAATCGTATTCGTAATCCTGTTGGTATTCATATTCGTATCCGATTTGGTATTTTTGTTCTCATTTGTTTTCCTATTCATATTCGTATTTTTACTCATATCCGTAATCCTGTTTGTGCTCGAATCTATATTCGTTTTTGTATTCGGAGAGGTACTCGTAATCGAATTCGTATATGTATACGTTTTCGAATTCGTGTGTTGTATCTGAATTCGCATTCGTATTCGTTTTCGTATTTCTATTCCTCTTCGTATTAGCATTTGTACTCATATTTGGAAACGTATTCGTATTGGTATTCATATTCGTAATCCTATTGGTACTCGAATCTATATTCGTATTTGTATTCGGATTTGTAATCGTAATCGGTTTTGAATTTGGTATTCGTATTCGTACTCGTTTTCGCAATCCTACTCGTATTTTTAATGGTCGTATTCGTAATTCATATTCATATTCCTATTCGCATTGGTATTCGTTTTTTCATTTTTTTCGTATTCCTAATTAGTATTTTTACTTACATTCGTAATCCTGTTCGTACTCGTATCTATATTCTTATTCGTATTCGTGTTCGTATTCGTATCCGCATTCGTGTTTGTATTCATGTTCGTCTTCGTATTCGTGTTCGTCTTCGTATTCGTGTTCGTATTCGTTTTGTTATTCGTACTCATATTCGTTTTCGTACTCCTATTCCTCTTCGTATTAGCAGTCGTGTTCGTCTTCGTATTCGTCTTCGTCTTCATATTCGTGTTCGTCTTCGTATTCCTATTCCTCTTCGTATTAGCAGTCGTGTTTTCGTGTTGGTCTTCGTATTCGTATTCGTATTCGTGTTCATCTTCGTATTCGTATTCGTGTTCGTCTCCGTATTCGTGTTCGTCTTCGTATTCCTATTCCTCTTCGTATTAGCAGTCGTGTTCGTCGTCATATTCGTGTTTGTCTTAGTATTCGTGTTCGTCTTCGTTTTGTTATTCGTACTCATATTCGTTTTCGTACTCCTATTCCTCTTCGTATTAGCAGTCGTGTTCGTCTTCGTATTCGTCTTCGTCTTCATATTCGTATTCGTCTTCATATTCGCATTAGTCTTCGTATTCGTCTTCGTATTCGTGTTCGTATTCCTCCTTGTGTTAGTAGCCATGTTCGTAATCCTTTTAATATATGCTAGGGAAAACAAGGAAATGCTCCCATGACGGCAATCCCGGAATACTTTTTACAAAAATAATGTATTTCACTTAAACTTAATAATTTAGAACCCAAAAATTTTCGGGATTTTTATTGAATTTATTTTTGAATCTTAAAATATAAACACTGTTTTTTAATATAATATAAGTACACGACATAAGTTAAACAATTTTTTCTTAATTTCGGGATCCCGAAAAATTCGGTAAAATCCCGGTAGCCATTCCTGTGTGCATTAAATTTCATGGCTTTTCTTATCAATTCTAAACTGCATATCATCTAGCAACTACAATAAAATGCAATAACAATCAAAAGTAATGCAATCAAGCGTATTTTTATGTACGAGTATGTAGATTTGTACAACAAAGTGAAAACTTGTTGCGCCGAAGTTGTCTTGAAGCAGCAAAGTTGTATGAATAAGAGCATGAGACTTCCAGTGCAATGATATTCGCATAGCACCAAAAGGTAGGTCGGAGACGCATTTGTATTTATATATATATTATATACCATACATATATAATATGTACGAACACATATACAATTATGCAAGCAACACAACTATGAAGTTGTTTCATCATTGTGGCTGCCTAAGTTGTTATTTGCAATGCACAATGCGTGCAATCACGACTATTATTCCCCCATACAGTGGGTGTACGTGTATATGAGTGCATATGGAAGTGTTTATGTGTATGTATTTGAGTATTTATATACTTGTTCGTATGTTTGTATACTTCTTTTCTGCAATTTGCCAAACAAAAAGTTTAACTTGAAAATTTTCCATTTACTTTCCTGTCAAAATCTTTCCCTCCTGTTACTGTTCCACCCCCCCTTCTGCACGCTCATTCTGTATCACTTTAGTCCTTCAGGCCCTGAGTGGTGCCAAAGTGCGCCGAATGGAGTGTATGGCTTTTGTGTGTGAATAAGTGTATATGCATACATACAGACATACAGGTATGTGCGTATGTGCATTGTTGTGGTTATTGTTGGTGTTTTTGTTGTAGTGGTAGTGGTAGTGCTAGTTGCTGTCTGTTATAACAACAATGAAACTAGCAGCCACTCGTTGCAACAATTGGGTGTTGTTATGGTCGATGCTCTACAGCATCAGTTGGGAGGTTGAAGGATGAGCTTGCTGAATGATGGCCTAGTCGTTTGCTAGTTTTTCCCAACAAAATTCTATGCTAGCATCAACAGCAACAACAGCAACAACAGCAACAGCAGCAAATCAACAATTCTGCACTTGGTTGTTATTTGATTTGGGTAAATGCGAGCAAATCGGAGCAATGTGTGGTGTGCTGCGCTGTATTGTGCTGTGCTCTGTTGCGAGTTGTATGCTCTACTATGCACTTCTGTGCGCCTGGTTGGAGTATTTTGGTTTTAAAAAATTTCGGCAATTTTTATTTCAAAAATTTTTAGGCCAAATTATAAATTGGAATTTTTTGTCAAAGAAAACAAAAATTTATAAACATTTTATTTCATTGAAACACACACGCAACAAGAAGAAGAAAATAAAAATATAACTACCTTATAAGCAAAGAAAAATAAACAAAAAGAGCACACTTTTTAAGTTTAAAAATGCATTTCGTACAAACGCACGCATACACGTAAACTCGTACGCTTGTTTAGTATGTTTCTTTTCTGTTTAGAAAGTCCATTCTCTGGGGAAATGCATTCAAATGCATAGTCACATTTTAGGTAGCATAGGCAAGCCATTTGTAATGGAATGTATATGAACAATGACGACTTTTTACAACTGATTGAAGCTTAAGCTTTTGCAAGCTTTCGAGAGCTTTTCAAATTTTCGATACGTCCCAAGTTAACTAAGCTGTGTAAAGTCTAAACAAGAAAAAACGACAATAAAGCGCAATATCAAAGAGCTTTCCGAAAGCTTTTGAAAGCTTTTGTGTGCTTTTCTTAAAAACGCCTGCGAGCTTTAAGCATATTTGTAGATTTTTTCTTAAAAAGCATAAATTCCATAAATAAGATTAGCTTATGTGTATGCTTTAGAGCTTTCAAGAAGTCCTTGAAGCTTTTGTGTAAAAGTTCTAGAATCAACAGATATGAAACCATCATGTAAAAACTACATTACCAATAACATTTGTTTAATGAAATTTTGAATTGTGAGTTGAGGATTGTGCACCCTTATCTGGAAATATGCTATTTCTATTTAGCTCTATCGCTCGGATTATGTTCTCTACAGTAGAAAGGAGAAAGAAGTCACATGACAAAGATTTGTTTAATAACGTTGGACTGAGCAGAACTCCATCAGGCCTCAATTGTTCCAACCATAGATTGCAAGGAAGGTTATGCATGCGTATAGCTCTCCCGGTCAAAGGTCAAGTGTCTTCTGATAATAAATATTCGTTTGGAGAAGAACTGAAGTGAGAATTCGAATGACCATGCAACTTCCGCACTTGGAACTTCCGCTCCCTTTATTGGAAATTTGCCGCTGCCAGGTACGACAAACAGAAAAAGAACAGAAGAAGGTGAGCCTTTGTGACATTTACTACAGCGGCCATATAAAGAAGTGCAAATTTCGTGCCGTGGGGTGGGGAAAAACATATGTCGCCAATTACTGGAATCCGCCCCGGTAGATAAACGTTCAGCCAAACTTCACATCAAAGCCAAATTCATCAATACTTTGTTGATTTGCGCCCATGCTCCTGCAGAATAGAAGGACGATGTCACCAATGATGCCTTTCCTGGGCGCCTCGAGCATACTTATGAACACTCCCACCGCCAAGTTGCTTGTCGACTTAAGCGCCAGGGGAACAAAAAGGGTTGGAAAAATCAACCTCTAAAATGAAACATCCATGAATAGGTTGAGGCTGATCAACTTTATCAGAGACTGAAACGTGGTTGCAGATTTTAGAACAATAAAATTCTCCAAGCTAACCTGTCTCCGGTTCGGAGAACTCACAACCAAAATATTCATGTTGTGACAGATTGACGGTCATGTCTCCAATTTTCTGGATGTACGCACGTTCTAGGGTCCAAAAGTCGGCTCTGGTTTATATCTTGTCACAGCCGCTGTCTATCAAAGAACGTCCGGAAACAAACGTAATGAAGGTTCGACGTTGGAAATCTGCAATTAACAACAACAATGTAACACACAGCCGAAATGTCGAACTGCCGTAGTGTGAAAACAGGCTGCCCATCTCTTGATCTTGCGATCGACCACAACACATGCGTGGTGGGATAGATACCGAGAGCTAAAGAGGGAAGTAAGACGCATCTGCAGACCACAAAAAGAAAGAGGCCGAGATGCGTGAGTATGAAGAGCTTGAGAAGCTGGCCGACAAGGGTAATACCCGAAATTCTACGAAAAGTTACGTTGACTTACGAAAAGTTTCAAAACAAGATCAAATTCTTGTAGGACCCAGAAGGGTGTTCTTATAACTGATGCGCAGAGTATACACTCCTCCAGGCTACTGAAGGGTATTGAAAGTGGAACACCTGGAGATGGTGACGATAGAAAATACGATCCTCTACCCGACTATGTCGAAGTTCGAATAGCGATTGCCCACTTAAAGAACAACAAAGCGGCTGGAATTGACGGCCTACCGACAGAGCTATTCCAACATGGTGGTGAATTGCTCACAAGGTGCAGGCATCAGCTTCTTGAGAAAATAGGGTAGGATGAGGGCACACCAGACGATCCATAAAAAGGGGATTCCACAGCCTGCGCAAATTACCGTGGTATAAGCCTCCTTAACATCGCATATAAGGTTCTATCGGGCGCACTGTGTGAAAGACTAAAGCCTAACGTCAACAAACTGATTGAACCTTATCAGTGCGGTTTTAGACCTGGTAAATCAATCATGGGCCAGATATTCACCATACGTCAAGTCTTGGAAAAGACCCGTGAAAACAGGATCGACACACACCACCTCTTCGTCGATTTTAAAGCCGCCTTCGACAGTACGAATAGGAGCTGCTGTAAACTGACTTAGGTCAGAACTAAAAGCTCCGTCAGGATCGGGAGGGATCCCTCCAAGCCGTTCGATACCAAACGAGGTTTCAGACAGGATAGTTCTTCGTCGTGTGTATGATTTCTTCTATTTTATGCTGAAGAAAATTATAAAAGCTGCATAGATAAATAGACAAGGTGCAATCTTTTACAAGGGTGTACAGCTGCTGGTATACGCCGATGATAATGACATTAGTATTTCCATAGGATCATATAGCGAAGAGAAGGAACGATTAGTGCACTTTTCTTTATTCGGTTTTGATCGCGTAAGCGGTGCCAACATCATTGATGAAGAAGAACATATTACGATTATAATGAGCCGTAGCACCCGCCTTCATCACTCTCTGCTTATATACAAAATTATTCTAAACTCTTTATCTCGTCTTCGGAAAAAGTATCCTTTCCTTCTCTTCAACGAAGTTTATCGTTCAAGTTTTTCAATCATAAATAATTGAACCCAAATCGGCATAAACTCAATAAAAGTGTAATTTAATACTCACACTGAAGACAATTCCTCCAAAAAGGTCCCACATAAGCATCAATGTCATGAGTATGGCACATTTTCCAGAGAAAAAAAAAACAAAGCAAAAACAAAACATATTTAACGTCATCAGAGTGATATGCTGTCGCGCCGAAAATCCACCCACCGGTGGCGCACTTAGCCTTGTCAACGTTGATGGCTTGAATGTCCTTGTGAAGCTCCATTTATTTTTATTTTTATTTTTTCCTTTTTGTTCATAAGTTTCTCTTTATTTTTTTTTTGTTGCTTTCTTTATTGTTTCGACAACACTTGTTATTATTTTCGGCGCCATAAAAATTACACAAGCATATTTTTATAATTACACACATAGGTGAGCACGCATACATACATTCGCACACTGGCATATTTTCGGCTGCTTTCTTGCTCACTTATTACACATAATTATGGTTTCCGTGGTGGTAAAGTGTGTTTTTGTTTCACGTTTTTTGTTTTTTGTTTTTTGCCAAATTTTTTTTTTTTCTGTCTCAGCCGTTTACTTCATTTTGTGGTCGCTTATACTTTTTTATTTTTGTTGTTTTTTTCTTTTCTGTTGTTTTTTTTTTTGTTGTTTTTCTTTCCACTTGTTGATGTAAAGTTTCAAGTTGCTCAATTTGAGGTTTTGCTTTCTCTTTTTTGTTATTGTTTACTAATATTTTATGTATTTATTTTCATATCATTTTTATGCTCCTTTTATTTCTCTTTTCATCATTCACTTATATGAGTATAATTATTATTATCTTGTGCCGTTGTTAATGAAACCGTAATTGAGCATATCCGTCAATTTAATGCCATTAAAGTGTACTTATGAGGTAATGAATGGTTTTTTTATTATTTAATAATAAAATTCAGTGATCAAGCTGAAGAGAATTCACTATGGGTATCCTTTGGAATAGTATACCAGGTGTTAGTTGAAATTTGCCGGTTTTTTCGATAAAGAAAACACTTAATTTTCAGAAGAATCTCAAAATTTTTTTATTCAAAGTATTGACCATTGGTTTCGCCCATCTCTCTGGCAAATTATGGATACCATTCCAAAAAAACTTTATCTCTTTCGAGGCAAACCATTCGACGAGCCAATTTTCGACTTCTTCAAAATTAGCGAAGCACTGTTCTGCAAGGGAGTGCGTCCCATCCATGCGAAAAGGTGATAGTCGGACGGGGCGAGGTCTGGAGAGTACGGCGGGTGCGATAATATTTCCCAATTAAGTGTTTTTAATGTATCTTTCACCAGTTTAGCGGTTTGAGACGGCGCGTTGTCATGTTGCAAGATAACTTTGCCATGTCTTCGGGCCCATTCCGACCATTTATCGATCAACGCATGATTCAAATTGATCATTTGTTGTCCGTAGCGATCCGTGTTCACCGTTTGACCAGGGTTTAACAACTCGTAGTACACCACACCACACTGGTCCCAACAAACACAGAGCATTGTCTTACGGTCAAAGCGATTTGGCATTGCAGTCGATGGGCCAGCTTCACCAGGGGAAAGCCATGATTTTTTTCGCTTCGGGTTCTCAAAATAAATCCATTTTTCGTCTCCCCTGACAATTCGATGCAGAAAAGATTAAAAGATTTCCTTTCGAATCGTTGAAGCAGCATTTCACAAACGGTTTTTCGATTTTCCATTTGTCTATCGTTCAGCTGGTGTGGCACCCATTTTCCATACTTCTGGATCTTTCCCATGGCTTTTAAACGTTGGCAAATTGCTCCTCGAGTCACATGTAGTGTTTCTGCAAATTTTTGTTGCGATTGGGTTGGATCAACATGCAATTCCTCGTCTTCGAACTTTTGTCGCTGCACCAGGATGTTCATTGTTATTATGGCCGAACCAAAAAGAGCGTGCATTCGTTCCTTCCCTTCGCTCTTTGGCGCCAGTTGGAAATACCAAACGAAACCAGAACGCTCTCCACGTGAATCTCCAACCTAGACAGCGCAGCCGATGTGTATTGGATGCTCAATTGGACCTTATATGTGATATTTAAGAATCACCCTTTTGGTGGTTTTGCCAGAGGACACTAAAATTCCAATCACTTCACAAGCTTTCGTCCGATCATGTTCTGCATCTTATCAGCTCTTCACCGTCATATTAGAATGGCTCAGCCGCTTTGTTGTTCTTTGAACGAGCAATCGCTTTAGTTCGAACCTCGTCATAGTTGAGTTATGGAAAGTCTTTTCCATCGTCATCGATTGAAGTTTCGGGTTCACCGTCTTCGGGTGTTCCACTTTCAATGCCCTTCGGCAGGCTGGAGAAGTATATACTCTGGTCATCAGACACTAGATCACTTCTCTGGGTCCTACAAGAGCTTGATCCGGTATTTAAATCTTCTATAAGTTGATATCTTTTCGTAAATCGAATTGCTAATGAGTGCTCTCAGAGAACAGGTGTGCAAGCAGAGCAGAAAACCATTCGGCTGTCTATTGTGATTAAATCTTTTTGTCGTCGAACATTCCTTGTCTTGGTTGAAGGAGATTATTTACTACTCAGACAACATCAGCAGCCATGCAGCCCGAGATCATAATGCTGCCTCCTCCATGCTTCACAGTGGGTACCACGCAATCTGGATGATATTCTTCCACAACTCGTCGCCTCACGAACGTCACTCCAGGTCAAAATTGCTCTAGGGTAAGAAGCTATAGCTGTTAATACTTTAAGACGATCTTAACTAAGCTTACCTCGAAGTTTGATATATCAGACCACACCTTCACGGCCACGGCTTCTTTCGGCCTTTACATCCCTTTAAACCTGCTTCCAGAAGTCTTCTTCTAGCTTTTCGAGCACTAACTGGCTTACTAAATTCATCCGAAAGGGCAGAAGAAGATTTTTTGCGCTCCTTGAGAGACTCGCGTATAAGTATTCGGTCTTCTCGTTTACTGGTTAGACGCTGTCTTCCACTTTTTGATTTATTATTGTGGGATTTTGTCTCCACAAATCGCCTGATAGCACATTGGATCGCGCACCGCGAACATCCCATCAAATTGGCAATCTCAACATGAAATTTACCTTCTTCAGCGGGTTTGTGCGATATGATGAAAAATTTCGCTTTCTCGCTGGTTTTGACTAGACGTTTATCCACCGGAGTAAGTGTCAGCATTCAGCGACTGGTTTCTCTCCTACCATAAATCCAACACCAAATTTGCGTTCCTTTATATGGCCGCTGTAGTGAATTTCACAAGGACCCACCTTTTCCTGTCATTGTCTCCCGGCCATCAAATTTCTTGGACGGGAATGTTCGCAGCCTTCAGTCTTTACCAGCTGTGTAGCGGAATGTGTTGCATTCCCGGTGAATATCTTAAGATTGTGCTCTTTGAAACATTTTTGGGGGTCATCATCAAAAGGGGTGTCCCTCATCCGAGGCTTATTTGCATGATTTTTTTTATTCGAGTATATTTTTCATATGGTGGATCCCAAACCCGCATGGTGATTTACCTTTTGACTGTAGTTCGTCTCCAAGCGGAGGTTTTTTGACTACCCAGAGGACACTTGGTCTAAGACCAAAAGTCGTGAATGACAGTCAAAAATGATCTTCACCGGCGTGAACTTCTACACATACATGAGGCTGAAAATTACAATAAATAACTGGGTTAAGCCTGCAATTATGTATTTCCATGCTTCAAGACAAAAGTTCATAGGTCGCTGATGAAAATATATATAGATTTCAATACCAAATATGTATGTAGTATGGTGCCTACAAAATTTCGAAAATATAAATATTGATAACTAACAGCAACTGCAGCCCCAACATATAATGGCCAATGTGTAAATTTATACTTTAATGCATACAACTAAATGCGCCTAAAAGTATGCATGTCAAACACGTTGCTTTACGTGTACAACAAATGCTAATATCTAACGACTTTTATGCAAAACAGTAAAACATATGTACTCAACACACACGCACACGCATACATATGAAGACAAGCTAAATTATAAGCTTATTTTGCAAATATTTGCATTCGAAATTTTTCGAGCATATTTTTCAACACACAAAATTGGATGAAATTTATTCGGTTACGCGTGCATACCTACATACATACATATACACGTATAAAAGCATATCAATGTATTTTGGTATTGGTTATATTTATTACTTGAAAATAGCCAAAGTCGACTATGTGAAAAATAAATGTACGTACATTTGTATGTATGTTTATACTGTTTTAATTAGGTGTAGTAAGAAGAAATCCATTATTTTTCCAATAGATGGCGTTATTTATCTGTATCTCGCGTTGTATAAGTCCGATCGGGTTCCGCTAGCTGGCATTAGAAAGATGACATTTCGTACTAAAAAAGTTTTGTGGACAATTTTGTGATTGGTTGTTTCAGTTTTGTTTGAGCGTGTGTCAAAGATGGACACTAGCAAAGAGAAAATAAGCTATATTTTAAAGTTTTTCCTTCGATAAGGACGAAAACCCAAGTCAGGCAGCTGAAAATGTGTATAGCATTTATGGTACTGATACTATTACAGGCAATCATGTATAATTTCGGTGCGATTCCGGTAATTTTGATGTAAAAAATACTTCAGAGAGTGGAAGGCCAATCGATAAAATCATGGACATTGTCGAGCCCGATCATCATGCAAGCACTATTTCCATTGCCGAAGAGCCAAAGATTGCACAAAAAACTATTTAGAACCATTTAAATAAAGCTGGATATGAAAAGAAAAATTGAAGCCTTCAATTTCATACAAAAATAATGGATTTCTTTTTACTACACCTAATATGTCAATCTATATGTATTTATGTGCATTCAATTAATGTGGCAGAAAAAAAAATTTAATTCGTTCGTTAATTCTTTTTCACTTTCATTTTAATAATTATGCACACACACACATACAATGGTACATATATACAATGCATTCATTGCATTGAGCCTGTGCATATGCGCCTGTGCATAGGCAATGAATTTACTAATTGCTGTTGACTTGTTAATGGAACGCTGCTGCTGCTGCTGCTGCTGCTGACGGGTAATTCGGTAGCATTCTACATTGCCATAAGTATAAATATGCTTAAGTATGTGCATAAGTGCTTAAGTGGAAAATTATGCCTGGCTTTAATATTGATTTTATTCGACGGCACTGATAGCACACTTTCATGTGTTAACATTCGTTAATTATGGAATAAATACAATTAAATGATTTTCAAGTGATTTTCATTTTTCCAAAAGAAACATAATGAATGAAATTGAATTCTGAAGATTCTTTTACTCGTTGTAATGAGTTGAAAGAGATTTCCTCTCAAAAGAGTAATTAATTTCAATGAATCACACACATTCATATATTAACATAACCTTAAAAGTGATGGTATATTTTAATTTTCTTTTGCATTACTATACACTTGACAATTGTTGGTTAAGAAAATTGAAAAATCACATAATAGCACAACAAAATATTCCATAGAGGTTTAAGCCTCCTTTATACAATTCGGTTTCGATATCTAACGTAAGAGATCTCTCAGTGAGAGGCGTTGCTCTTGAAAACAACCCCTACTTTTATCAAATTACATGTAATTTTTGCATTAAAGTGAAGGCTTCATTTAACATCCAATTTATGTCAAATTTTCATCCTTTTTTTTATTCGATAAATGTTTGTTATTTTGAAGGTGACGTCATCATAACTCTCTCATAGAAACCCTTGTACTTATTGGCAAAAAATTAGGACGATCGACAGCCTTCTCGTGAGAACAATTCATCACCAGTTAATTTATTCACCACAGACAAAAGCCAATGGTCATCGCTTGGTCTCGAAGTCCGTACTATAAGGTGGATGTATAAGAATATCCCAATCAGGATCGAGGTGCGTCGTCTAGCAATGAGCTGATAAAACGCAATTCATCTCCTGTTACCGAAAGCTGAACGTTTTTGTTTTTGATGGTTTTTTCGGTTTTTGTTGTTGTTGTTTTTTGGTTGTTGTTGTTGTTGTTGTTGTTGTTGTTGTTGTTGTTGTTGTTGTTGTTGTTGTTGTTGTTGTTGTTGTTGTTGTTGTTATTGTTATTGTTATTGTTGTTATTGTTGTTGTTATTGTTATTGCTGTCGTCGTCGTTGTTGTTGTTGTTGTTGTTGTTGTTGTTGTTGTTGTTGTTTTTGTTTTTGTTGTTCTTGTTGTTGTTGCTGCTTTTGTTGTTGCTGTGGTTGTTGTTGTTATTGTAGCGGTTCACTAGCCCCGCCTAGGGAGAGGCTAGTTAGTCTAAGTCACCGAGGTCATCGAACGGGAGGTCCAAGAAACGAGTTGTTTCGACGTGTTCGTACCCGAGGGGCAGGAGGGTTAGATGCACCGGTTTTAGAGGGCACATAAAGAGGTGGTTAGTGTCGTGCGGGATCATAGGTATGTTGGGTATGTTGGGGTCGAATACGGATTACCTAAGTTGCTTCAGTATTAAGCGGCTCTCTCGAGGTAGCTCGAGCACTTCGCGACTGCTACGGGTGGTGACTTAACTCCAAGTACGCCATTTACACGCAGAGAGTTCTTGAGGGTGTTTATTGACTCCTGGTGAATGGCGTTCAGTGCTTGTATGTACGTCGTTGTTGTTGTTGTAATTTTTGGGAAATGTTGCGGGAGTGACAGTTCTTGGTCGGATAAAAAATCTGGATCGTTCCGGTA
Organism: Ceratitis rosa; assembly: GCA_037013455.1. NCBI lineage: Eukaryota > Metazoa > Arthropoda > Insecta > Diptera > Tephritidae > Ceratitis > Ceratitis rosa. The sequence continues at coordinate 16,689,345 of JAWMAG010000008.1, read as the reverse complement.
TAAAAACCCGACTGCCGCGGGAACTATTGGATTTTAGTCGCCTCTTAAGATAGGCATGCTTTACCACGGGTAAATTCTTGAACCCCTAACCCGCAGGAGCACGCCGTCTTGTCCAGCGGTTGTTCTACGTATTGCCGAATAGTGTCTTTTAAATTTAATACTCCCTTTCTGATGTGCCTGGAAGGAGGTACAGCCTCTATTAGATGCCTGTTTGGCGTGCTGTATGCGGTAGCATCGGGCTTCTTTGCTAAGGTCCAGTCAGCTTTAGCCTTTCATGCAATATGCGCGATGGGATCTTTTATGCGATATCGAGGAGGCTAAACCCCAGACTGTGGGATCATCTTTTTAATGATTAGACAGAGCACACTAAACCACATTCCGCAAAGTAACTGATGCATGCAGCTTGTCAGCTCTTCACCGGCATATTTGAATGGCTCTGCCGTTAGCCCCAACAGCTGTTTTCTACTTTAAGCGTGCAATCACTGTTCGAACCTCATCATAGTCGGGTATATGGGAACGTCCTTCCAACAACATCGATTGGGGTTTCGGGTTCAGTTCAATAAATAGCAGACAACAATTTTCATACTTATTATCGACACTGAAACAATACCTTTGCCAGAGCAGTAATGAATTTTCAAAAAAAAATCAAATTTTACAATTTAAAAAGCAACGTAGCATACTTTTAGGTGTTGAATTTGTATTAAATAACAGAAAAGAGAGCTTTCTATGGCAGATAACCAAGCAAGAGATATTCAAGTTACATCAGCAAAATACCTAAAAGCATTGAATAAAACGACAGATACCAAAAAAAAAAAAAAACAACAACAAAAATAAATAACACAACTATGGTAAATAACAGGAAAAACAAGTGAGCCGTTGTTGTTGTTGTTGTTTTTCAACGGAGTTCACTCGTTAAGAGCTTCCTATCGAAACAACAAGGCACTTGATTAGTTGCTGTTTTTGCTGTTGTTGTAGTGCTAAGTACAATATAAACTTTCGATGCAACGGAAGCAGCTTAAATTGTTCTCCTAACCGGTTTCACTCGCTTGCTGTAGTGCAAATGCCGAAGGATAAAACTACAAAAAAAAATGTGATAATTTGGAAGTGGAATGACTGCTGAGGAGGGGTGGAAGTGTACATTTTAGTAGGGGAAAAATACAAAATTGAATTAGATGAGGCATTCACGTGCATTTTTAAATTTTTTTAAATTTTTTTTTAAATTTTTTTAATTTTTTTTTAATAAAATTTTCACTTTTCTTCTACCACAGCGCTACTTGCCACATGATTAAATACCGCCTTGTTGAATTTACATGCAATTATAATATGCCACACAGACGCATGGCAATTTATTTTAGAATATTTATGCTTGCACGTGCTGCGCTGTATTTATGGCTGTGTGTGTATGTGTGTGTGTGTGTGTGTACACGTCTTTTTTGGTATTTCTCTTTGTAAATGTAAATTTTTTTGCGCTTTGTCGTTGACTGCCTGCTGCCACTACATCGTTCATTTTCAGCGTCAGCTTGTCACTTGTCACTTGTGCGTCATGTTGCACAATCGCTCTGCTGCAACATATACGTAACGGTTTCTAGCCGCACAACACAAATGATAAATATCATGCGCCACAAGCAATGAACGGTACTTGGTCGGTTACATGTGTACATGAAGCACTTTATTCTCAAGTAACACAACAACAAACACTCAAGCGTAGTACGAATGAGCTGCAAAAGCGGTTGCAGAAAAAAAAAATGGCGCAGAAGATATTTGCAAAGGCTGTGGGAGTAGCGAGCCACTTTGGCTGGAGACCGAGTTTGGTTTTGAAAAGTATAAAAAAAAATGAAAAATTTAAGAAAACTAAGTAAAAGATGAAGCTAGAGGGTTGAGGGTTGTTGCTTACTTTCACTTGTTCGCTGGCATCTTGCCTTAATTTTGGTAGGAAGAAGACTTTTTCCTCCGTCCAAGTATGTATATGAAATAAGAATGCCTTTCAACGCGACTTCCACTGCTGCTCTCTGAGAGCGCTCATCAGCAACTCGGTATAGGCAAACTGTGGGATGGAATTTCAAGCTCCCTACGTACAGCTGCAAGCAAAGTTATCGGATTTCGGAACAGTCGTTAAAACAGCTGGTACGATGAGGACTGCCGTGTTGCAGTGGAGAGAAAGCAGACTGCCTACCTCACAACTTTGCAGTCGACCGAAAACACGTGCGGGATGGGATAGATACCGAGAGCTGAAAAGGGAGGCAAGACACATCTGCAGACAAAAAAAGAAAGAGGCCAAAATATGTGAGTATGAAAAGCTTGAGCAGCTGGTCGACAAGGGAAGTGCCCGAAAATTCTATGAAAAGATACGGAGCAGGCTCTTCTAGGACCCAGAGAGATGAGCTAGTGACGAATATCCAGTCATGACAGTGAAAATAAAACACCCGGAGATGGCCAACCCGAAACCTAAACGATGACGATGGAAAAAACATTCCAATATCCGACTACGAAGAAGTTCTAATACCGATTACCCGCTTGAAACCCAACAAAGTGCTGGAGCCAATGCATTGACGGCTGACCTATTCAAACATGACAGTGAAGATCTGACAAGGTGCATGAATCAGTTACTTTACAGGCTATGGTTGGATGAAGGCATGCCCGACGATTGAAACCTAAGTTTGCTCAGCCCAATCCACAAAAAGTGTGATCTCACAGTCTGCGCCAATTACCATAGGTTATATAATTGGCACTTTCTAACCGCTGAAGCGATTTTCGACCGAGCTCCTCCTCCAATTTTGTGGATTTGCATCTTGATGTTTTTTCCAACAAATGGAGGGACCTACAGTTTATTCTAAGCCGCCTCCGAACGGCTGATGGTTTTTATACGTGGAGCCTTTTATTTCATGTCCGAAATACACTCGGAGGGGTGGACATTCCCTGCCGAGGGGCGGCCGCAATTAGAAAACTATAGGTTAAACCTCCTAAATATTGCCTGTAAGCGTTTTGTCGAGCGTTTTGTGTAAACGACAAAAGCCCACCGCCAACAAACTGTTTGGACCTTATCAGTGTGGCTTTAGACCTGGTAAGTCAACCATTTACCAGATATTCATCATGCGTCAAATCTTGGAAAAGATCCGTGAAAAGAGGATCGGCACACACGACCGTTTCGTCGATTCGAAAACAGCCTTCGACATATACTCGTACGGACATGTAAACTGGCTGGCAAGACTGCTTCTGTAAGTCTTGCCAAGAGGTGCTACTTTGGACTAAGAGAGCAATTGAAAGTGAGGTCTACTAGTCTGTCATCAATGCGGTTCTGCTATATGAAATCACGAGATATGTGCGGCTTAAAAAGAGAGGACATGTCAAAAGAAATAGGAATTCTGACAGGCCAATTTCTGATAAGATGACTAGTGGAAACACTAAAGACTGCCTATAAAAGAGACTGCAGAAGCTGCAAGCCATCTGACTCTTCTTCGAACTTAAACTGAGAGCGGAAGCATATAAATCTGATCTCCTTTTGACTACCAATTATACAGAACATTTTCTCTACCCTATCACTTCTGAGCTGCTTGTATTTTGATTCATTTTCTTTCTTCGGTATGAATCCTGTAAGTCACCAAAGTATGCCATTGTAGACTTAAGCCATTAAACATAATTAATCTACTCCTTTTTCCACCTTGACATTCATTACTCTGTACTTAATTGATAAAATCGGCGATAAAAAATGGCAAGTTAATTGAGCTGACATGTGAAATTCAGTATTGAAAAGGACGAAACCGAAAGTTGGTTGTTGAAACTTAATCGATTTTGACAGCAAATCGACAATAAAGTGCCATTATTGGCCATGTTACAGCAAGCACCCTGCAGGTAAAAATACTAATTGTTAGCTTGAATCCAACTAGTTTACCTTTTTACATCAACTAGTTCATCTTCCATCGATTTTCCATGTAAGTAACTGATATTTTCAAAGTAGTTAAATACCAGTTCATATATACCAGTTAAAATACTCGTCCATTCATACCAGTTGATAACTAGTTCACCTCAGGCCGGTCTGCATCCTTCTAATCCAAATCCATTTCGATTGATCTCGGCGTTTCAAAGAATTGAATCGATTTTAATCGATCTATGTATTTGAAGCTTAATAATGTGTGGTCGGAGCTTCTAGCAACTTAGGGGGTTTGCTTTTTTTGATATGAATTTGTTAGCAAATACTAGTTCATAAATTGGAAGTTTTTCAAACTAGTCCAGATTTTAACGAAAAATACTAGTATAATTCTAGTCTATGATAAATTAGTATGATTTTGTCTTCAAAATATTCCACTTTTTCCCTGCTGGGCATACACCCAACACATACACAAATACATAAGCATATTACCTGAGTGGGAGCACATACCATAAATGGCAGTGTATTCATAAGTATGAGAGTATATCTGCGCGCATGTGTGTACGTATATGTATCTCTAGCAGTCGGCCATACTTACGCTCAACAATATAAGTTAACTAAGAAGGGATATTGATGTTGTTGGGGAGAATTCGTAAATTGAATTGGTCATATGAATAAAGGAGTGCATGAATATATGCATACAAGCTCCTTCACATACATACATACATACATACATGCCAGCCTGCATGCATACTATATCTACGTATAAGCGTCTAACGATGTTGGCAATTTCAGTCAAGTAATCAACACAATACTTAATCAACTTGGACGGTACTCTTTGGAAGATATTCGTGCATACTCATATATGCATATATACATACACATACCTACATATACCTACATATGCTCTCAGCGCATTGTATGTAGTCTAACATTCACAATTCTGTGTACATATCTACACATATATATAGGTATATATTCATATGGTTGTTACTATAAATGGGTTACTCGTATAATATGTAGAATTTCATGTACTTGAAAAAACTTTTGCTTTCACTCTTGTGAATTCTTGGTTAATTTTGTAGAATCTTTACTTAAAGACATACTTACATACATATCATACATGTATATATACATAGCTTCTTCTTCTTGTATAAGTGTTTTGGTTATAACATAAAAATCACTTTGGGTAATAACAAAATATACATACATTTCATTTTTTGTCATTTTATAGAAAATTTAAAGTAACTGAACTCAGTATCAGGTATGTGGTTTTCAAAAAGAATTTAACTTTATTATAAATATATTATTATTATTATTATTATTTTTTTTTTACTATTATTTTTAATGTAATTATTATTATTATTTTCTTATTATTATTATTATTATTATTATTATTGTTATTATTATTATTATTATTATTATTATTATTATTATTATTATTATTATTATTATTATTATTATTATTATTATTATTATTATTATTATTATTATTATTATTATTATTATTATTATTATTATTATTATTATTATTATTATTATTATTATTATTATTATTATTATTATTATTATTATTATTATTATTATTATTATTATTATTATTATTATTATTATTATTATTATTATTATTATTATTATTATTATTATTATTATTATTATTATTATTATTATTATTATTATTATTATTATTATTATTATTATTATTATTATTATTATTATTATTATTATTATTATTATTCTTATTATTATTATTCTTATTATTTTTATTATTATAATAATTATTATTATTATTATTATTATTATTATTATTATTATTATTGTTATTACTTTTGTTATTATTTTCATTATTATTCTTATTATTATTATTATTTTTTATTAATATTATTATTATTATTATTGTTTTTAATATTATTATTATTCTTACTATTATTATTAATATTATTATTATTATTATTATTATTATTATTAGTATTATTATTATTATTATTATTATTATTATTATTGTTATTATTATTATTATTATTATTATTATTATTATTATTATTATTATTATTATTATTATTATTATTATTATTATTATTATTCTTATTATTATTCTTATTATTTTTATTATTATAATAATAATTATTATTATTATTATTATTATTATTATTATTATTGTTATTACTTTTGTTATTATTTTCATTATTATTCTTATTATTTTTATTATTATTATTATTTTTTATTAATATTATTATTATTATTATTGTTTTTAATATTATTATTATTCTCACTATTATTATTAATATTATTATTATTATTATTATTATTATTATTATTATTATTATTATTTTTATTATTATTATTTTTATTATTATTATTATTATTGTTATTATTATTATTGTTATTATTATTATTATTTATACATGATTATTATTATTGTTATTTTTTTTACTTTTCTTATTATTGATATTATTATTATTATTAATATTATTATTATTATTAATATTATTATTATTATTATTATTATTTTTTTTTAATATTTGCACTTTGTAACCGCTTAAGCAATTTTTGGCCGAACTCCTGGTTTTGCGTCCTTATGATTTTTCAACAAATGGAGGGATCTACAGTTTATACTAAGCCGCCTCCGAATAGCTGGTGGTCTTTATGAGGAGCCTTTATTTCATAAATACACTCGGAGGGATTGACATTCCCTGCCGAGTGGCGACTGCAATTAGAAAATTTTATTTTTTTATATTTTTATTTAAATTAATTTTCTATAACTTTTGAATGTTCCAGGATTTGTACCCCGACCTTCCGCATGGCAGTATGTAATGCTAACCACTCTGCTACCGCGGCCGTCAGATAAGTAACTGATATCTTCTTTTAAAAATGATATCGTACAAGATATCGATGCGGCTGGCTCAAATAATTATACATTAGTCAGAAATAATAAATGACTAGTCACTAGTATCATTAGTCGTTAATCATTGTCATTAGTCATTAGTTATTGGTCTGACTAAAGACCCATAAAACTCGTATTTGAAGAGAGGTACTAGGTAGATTTCCATAAAGAAAACGAGAGAGAGTGACTATTCAGAATTTGACGAAATCACCAAGAAATTTTCTGCTCTAAAAATCTATAGAAAATTTAAGTGATTTGCAGAGCGATCAACCGCAGTGAAAATGAAACACTCAGAGAAACCACAATTTATTATGATACTATAGTCATTCCATCCCCCGAATAACAATGAGATTCAAATAGTGATTGCCATTGAAGGCGATGGGAGTTAATGGTTCATCGGCAGATCTTGACGGCGAAATGCAACCTAAGTGTGGTCCGATCAATTCATTAAGAAGGCGTGCAAGTATAGTAGAATAAGCCTACTCAATATCACATATTATATAACGTCCTACTTGGCTTTTTGTATGAGAGACTTAAATGCTCGATCAACAAACTGATCAAGCTTTATCAAACAAAGTTAACTTAGATGTGCTAGTCACAATGCACTAAATCTTGGAAGGGTAAACACCATCCCTTCGTCAATTTGAAGAGCAACCTTCGATAGCACAAAACGGCGCTAAATCTATTTGGTTTCCTTGCAAACTTCTGTGACTTTTCGAGTCGTTCGACTAAACAGGGACTCCGACAAGGTGACGCTTTATCATTTGGATGAAATTAAGAACACTTTTGGTTTTAAGTAACTAAAGTAGGTTATGTTTTAAATTAAAAAAAAAATTTTAACGTTTACTTATATTTGCTATAAACTCAGTGTTGTCATTCCAAAATCAAAACAAAAAAAATTGCAAAAGGCATTGATTGAAAAGTAGGAAATGTCCACACAAATCATTCACTCTTGCGGAAAATTCACACGCAGAGTAACAACAAAAAATTAAATTATTTCGGCTGCGCCTTAATGCCATAATAAAAATCACGTGCGACAAAATTCACATACATATGTATGTATGGCTGTACATGCCCTGCTGGGAAAATTATTAATTGTTAACCAGAAACCAACTAGTTGGCATTTATGCAATTGGAATTTCATCTTTTATAAATTTCCCATGTAAGCAACTGTCAGCTATCTGACAATGCATCAGCTTTATACTAGTTATATACTAGTTCATTTAAGTATATCGCATTTCTAATTCACCAAAAATAAAAGTGAAAATTAATTATCCGATGCTGTAAACGAACTTGTAGCAAAAAAGTGGTTTGCTGGGTTCCGTTCCGGTAATTTCGATGTCAAAGATGCACTACGCGTCGGGCGGCCTGTCGTTGAAAATTGCGATAAAATCATGGAAATAGTTGAAACAGACCATCACGTGAACACTTATTTAATTGCTGAGGAACTAAAGATAAGCCAGAAAACCGTTTGGAACCATTTTCATAAAACAAAAAAAACCGAACGAACTTTTTACTTTACCTAATACGTAAACGTAATGAAAAGAAAAAATATTTTTTTATTTTTTTTTTTTGCTGATGTCATAAAATTAATTTGACTGAACTATTTTTGGCTTAAATGCCAACACGTTTCGTGCGTAAAAAACGCCAAAAAATTATAGAGCCAAATACAATGACTATGTATGTACGTTTATACCATATACGTACACACCTACAAGTCAGCATACCAACATATACACAATATATACACATATATGTATGTATGTATGCATACGATACGGCAGAAAGGTAGTAAGTCAAGCCGCTACTTGTGCGGCAGACAAGGCCAGAAGCACAAAAAAAACAACCAACGCGACAAAATTCTTTTGCTTGCTGCACGCGATCTTTAGAAAATTTAATTAGTCTCCACACGTGTAAACACAAATTCAAATGCAGTGAAGAAAACAGCAACAACATACATTTAATAGAATATTTAGTTTAGTCCTTTTTCAATAGCTTCGAGGCGCTTGGCCTATCAAATACAAACACACGCATACCATAGTCATGCAATTAAGCTTAAAGCATACTTTTAGGCGTTCGCAACATACTTTTAATTCCCTTTAGGTGACATGCAATAATTTAAATCACATTTCTATTTGTGACACGATTTTTGGTGAACAAATTTATTTGGCGGAAATTAAAAATAGGAAAAAAATAATAATAAATATAACAACACGCGATTATGCGGGTGTTGAGTTCATTTCCGTTGTGGTTGTTTGTTTTGTATGGGGGAAAGTGGAAAAGGAAACAGCATTAATTGCCTGCCATTTACGTGTGTGTTTTTTTTTTTTTTTTTTTTTTGGGATGACGCCCGAGAAGAGGAAACTCTCATGAGTACTGTTAAACCGGCCTAACAGTATGCACGACTTGCAACCTCACAGTTGCACCTACGTACTAAATACCTCTCCCCCAACTACCACTCTCCCCGCGGAACTATCAATGAAGTATTACTTCGCGGGGCTGGTAAGCACTATGGCTCTCACTCGTTACTGCGTTTCAGCATCATACTTTACTTAAATAGCTGGCGAGGCCAAATCTCCAGCCTATTTTCTTTTACAACGGGCGAAAAGTCCTAGTTTCCGCTCCGTGATTCATTAATGCGATTAAGAACTTGGTCGGAAAGGACTAGTTTCCGATCCATATTCCCATCGTTTATAGTACCTCGAATCAAAGTAGGGCAGGCGGAAAGTACTTGTTTCCGCTCCACTCTGCTATTATGCTACTAAGCGTGGTCGGAAAGAACGAGTTTCCGATCCAAGCTAGCATGACATTTTCTACATTAGTCGGCGTGATATATGATCATCTACCCTAAGTCGCTTCATTATTTCTACGATAACTTCTGCGCATCTCATCCACGTACATTCTTCAAGAATCATTGCCTTCAAGAGGTTTTCTGGCGTCAATGTGCCTCTTATACACTGCTTGAGCTGCATGCGCTCATCTTCAAATCGGCTGCAGTATAAGAGAATATGCTCTGCGTCTTCTGTCTCTCCACTGCAATGCAAACAATAGGGAGTGTCTGCGTGCGTGTACTTATGCAAATATTGACGAAAGCAGCCATGCCCTGTGAGGAACTGCGTGAGATAATAATCAGTTTCACCGTGCTGTCTTTCGATCCATTTGCTTACACTTGGGATCAGCTTCTTCGTCCATCTTCCTTTCGGAGACGAATCCCACCTTTGCTGCCACTCATTTATGCATTGTTGCATGATTTCTTTTCGCTTAGTAGGATTGCGCCTAACTTCCGAAGCGGCTCTGGCTGCTATATCTACTGGACATCTTCCAGCCAGCAGGTTTGCGGCTTCGTCTGACACTGTTACGAACGCACTACATACCCTTAGCGATGTCAATCTATGTACCGCAGCTGGTGCTCTCAGATACGCCGGCACCAGAGTGGCATTTGCCCAGATTGGTGCTGCATACATTAGAATAGACGAACTGACGCTCGCAAGTAATTTTCTTCTTTGTTGCCTTGGCCCTCCTATATTGGGCATAAGTCTTGCGATAGTCGCACCGACCTTACTTGCTTTTTCGCTGGAGTATTTCAAATGCTCCTTGAAGCTAAGTCGGCGGTCCAGAACGACTCCGAGATATTTATTGGTTGGCCTGGATTCTATTGTGCAACCACCTACTCTCACTTGTATGGCCTCTACCTTTTTCCGGCTGGTCATTAGCAAAGCCTCTGTTTTGTGGTCTGCTAACTCCAGTCTTACTGTTAGAAGCCATGCTTTCACGGACGCTATGGTTTCGTTGCACATTCGTGATGCATCAGCCAATTGTTTTGCTACCACTACAATAGCTATGTCATCAGCATACCCCACGATGGATACGCCCTCCGGTTTTTTTATTTTAAAAATGCCATCGTACATTATATTCCACAGAAGCGGTCCAAGGACCGATCCTTGTGGTACGCCTGCTGTTATTTTATATTTCCTCGGGCCCTCGTTTGTATCATACAGTAGCATTCTTTCACTAAAATAATTCATGATTACACGTATTAAATATCCCGGAACATTCATATTTTTTGTTGCCGTTATGATTTGTTGCCAGTTGGCGGAGTTAAATGCGTTTTTAACATCTAACGTGATAATGGCGCAGTACTGCTTTGTCCCTTCAAACCATCTTTTGCCTTCAAGGGCTTTGCGAGCTATGTCGCAAACAGCAGCTACAGAGTCAATTGTAGAGCGCTTTTTCCTAAACCCGTACTGCCAAGTGGAAAGTCCCTGGTCTCCTTCCGTAGTTTCTTGAATCCGTGAACTCAATACTGCCTCCAATAGCTTACCTGCTGTGTCTAACATACACAGAGGCCTGTATGATGACGGCTCTTCTGGTGGCTTTTTACCTTTGGGTAGCAGGACCAGCCTTTGTCGCTTCCATCTTTTTGGGAAGATGCCATCTTGGACACACTTTGTAAATAACTTGCTGAAGAGTTCTGGCTTTTTCTTAACAACATATATGAGAACAGCATTCGGGACACCGTCGATGCCTGGGGCCTTTTTTGTCTTAATGTTTGCTACCGCTGCAAGCACTTCGGCGTTGCTAATAGGTGGTATTTCAGCAACATCCACCGCTGTTTCGTTTGGTGCACTATACTCATCGTGTTTCGGGAATAACCCCTCCACGATGTGTTTCATCATTTGAGGACACACTGGTTGTTTAGCGTTGCTTACTTTTAATTTTTTGAGTACAACGTTGTATCCGCTACCCCAGGGATTATCATCGACGTCCCTTATCAGTTCTTGAAAAGCCTCCCGCTTGCTCTTCTTGATAGCTTTTTGAAGCTCATCCCGCTTGCTTTTATATAAGATCTGTAAGCGTAAGTATTCGGGACTACTCCTTGTTATTTCTTGGTTCCACCAATAGACTGGGGCTCTTCCATTTCCCTTTGTTTTCCGTGGCATTGATGCATCACAGATCTTAGTAATGTAATTCATTAACTCATTAGCCCAGTTGTTCGCACTAGCGTTTGTACTTGCGGCAAATGAGTCTGGCAGAAGGTCTGTCATGTATCTAAGCATACTGCTGTCTAACATTTTTGTTTTCCAGCCACCTTTTTGTACTTTTTGGACTCTGTTTTTCAACGCAATACTCCGGGGCGGGTGTACCACGATAGAGATTGCAAAGTGGTCACTATACGTGAAATCGTCCAGTATTTCCCATTTGATGCGATTGAGTAGCGCGGCGCTGCAGAAGGTTAAATCAATGATCGACCCTGCGTTTCCTTTTTGAAACGTGTTTTTTCCACCTTGGTTGAGTAGCACTATATCGAGGTTAACGAAGGCTTCAAGTAGCGCTTGTCCCCGCGCATTGGTCTTTGAGCTACCCCATTCCACCGCCCAAGCATTGAAATCTCCCGCAATAATGACCGGCGATTTTCCGGCAGCATCATTTACTAGTCGCCTTAGCATGTTTTTAAAACTTTCCAGTGACTCACTTGGTGGAGCGTAGCAACTGTAGAAATGCACACCCCCAGCTCTTGCATGAGTGAATCCTTCATGCTGGCTAGAACAGGTTTGTTCAAAAGGGAGATCGCCACATGCCCAGACAGCAGCTTTGCCCATTTTATCCTGTAGCCAGCTTCCCCCCGAGGGTGGACGGTACTGTTCACTGATCAGTGCAACATTAATCTTTCGTTCAAAGATAGTTTGCTTTAGGAGGTCTTGAGCCGCCTCACAGTGGTTCAAATTGATTTGTAAGCATCTAATCATTGCTTAAGATTCGTGATCGCCTTTTTATATGTCGGACACCTAAAACTGCCAGTGGGGTGGTCTGTACCATTGTCATTTTTGCATAGCACGCATTTAGGTGTTGCATCGCAAAGCTTGGCAATATGACCCTTTTTTCCACAGCGCAGGCACATCCCACTGCGGTCTTCTGTGGATTTGCAGTTTCTTGATATGTGTCCGAATTCCAGACAACGGTAGCATCTGGTTGGGCTGACAACTTCCCTGACCCTGCAACTCACCCATCCTATACGGATGCGCCCCGTCTCCACCAAGATTTTCGCATCTCGTATAGGGAGATTTAAGGTTGCAGTATATGTGTCACTTCTAGCTTTCATAGGGAGATTTAAGGTTGCAGTATATGTGTCACTTCTAGCTTTCCTCAGTGACTTCAGTATTATAGTTTCCCCATTGTTCAACTTAGGGAACTGGTCTCTTAACGCGTTACTGACGTCCTCGGCCGTTGTAGCCATGTCTATGTCCCGTATCTCTACGGTTAGACTGCTACTCAGCACAGTTACACTTGCGTTAGACTTAAGCAGCTCGGTCGCTCGTTCCTTGAATTTGCTTGCAAGTTTGCCAGTCTTATCGCGGAGTTGAACTAACAGGTTTCCACTTGCTGTTGTTGATATTTTATTGACATTGTCGCCAAGCTCTTTCATATCCGGCTGTTGCTTCAGTTGTCTCAATATGTCAGCATATGTAGTTTCACCCGTCTTTGAGATAACAATCGCATCAGGTTTGATTGTTTTTCTCGCGGTCTTACTCAGTGCTTTCTTCCTTTGCACCAGTTTCCATTCATTGGAAGGGACTTCGTCTTCCCTTTTCTTATTTATTGGCCGATTGTCCTGGGAAGGGACTTCGTCTTCCCTTTTCTTGCTCATTGGCCGAGTCTCCTTGGGGGTCTTCGTGGTGGAAGCAGGTTTTTTTAAAACGGACTTGCCCTATGATCTCTCGTTTGTACCCCGATGTTCACTGTACGAGTGACGTTTTTAACGGTGGCTCCTTTTTCTTGCGGTGTTGTTTGAGATCCTATACTTTTAACCTCTTGCGCCTGAGGGTATAGGATCTTCTCGTATAGCATTGGTAGCTCTGCTATGACGTCACGCATCGGTTGGTGGATGGATCTTCTCTTGCCATCTTCCAACATTCCAACTAGCTCTTTTATCTTGAGCCCCAATAACTTCCATGTATCTACTTCGCCTTGTGGCCGGTTACACGGAGAGCTTACCCGTGCTCTAGTCGGCGAGCGCGCCATTTTACTAGACCTATCAAACGGGCTAGGCCCGCTTCCATTATCACTGCCAACCTCATAACTTGGCTCCGTGATGCTCAGACGCCCAGGAGGGGGCGACCTGGGAACACTCATGGTTTGATGGTGTAATTTCTTATGATTTTTTTATATATTATTAGTGCTTTATTATTATTATATATTTATTTATTATTGTTATATATTTATTATTATTATTATTATTATTATGTATTTATTTATTATTATTATTATTATATATTTATTTATTATTGTTATATATTTATTTATTATTATTATTATTATAGTTATTATTATTATTATTATTATTATTATTATTATTATTATTATTATTATTATTATTATTATTATTATTTTTATTATTATTATTATTGTTATTATTATTATTATTACTATTATTATTATTATTAATATTATTATTATTATTATTATTATTATTATTATTATTATTATTATTATTATTATTATTATTATTATTGTTATTATTGTTATTAATTTATTTTTATTTTATTTTATTTTTTGTTTTTTTTTTTTTTTAATTCTTATTAATATTATTTTGTTATTTTTTATGTTATTATTATTATTATTATTATTTTTATTATTGTATAATTATTTATATTGATATTATGTACTAGTTTTATTAATATTTATATTTTTATTACTATTATTATTTTACCGACTGGTATTTGCCGAGGACACACCTTATTAATTGTTGGGTTGCGTCTCGGCTAAATTGTCGCACTTTGTTAACAGCTGTTAAACTGTTCCCACTTTGGGTGACAAGATCAGCTGTATTTGTTTACTTTATTTCAGAAATGGATTAGATAGAAACCTATCTCACTCACTTTGCAGTTTAAGCGAGAAAGAATAAAATAAACAGGTAAATATATATACTATAGAAAACAAAATGTATACTTATCAGATTTTTCAATAAATTCCACTTCAGGTGTTTTTTTAACCATACACTTGATACACAAATCGAAGAAGAAGTGTGCACGCTCAGGTAAGGGCCCCTCAGGTACCTTTTGGTTAACTTAAACCTCAGTTTTTTTTCTTTTTTTTCAGGCGGCTTCTATACGTCCACCTTTCCACTTTCACTTTCACGTGTGTGTGTGTGTGTGTGTGTGTGTGTGTGTGTGTGTGTGATATTTTGTATAAAAAATAACCATAAACGAGTGTAGAGTGTATAATGTGCTCTTCAACCTCTGAATGCCAGTCGGAAGACTACTTCATACGAAGCTTAAATTATCATGTACAAAATATTTAAAAAATCTTGACTGAACTTATTTTGTATCGATAATTATCTTCAGCTATATTGAGTACACTCTCTAATGATAGACAACCCTTTGGCGAGAGGATAGCGCAGTACGGGATCAGTGCTTCTCTGGTTCTAGTTCTGGGGAAAGTGATTTCCTTATCTGGTCACCCAACATTGGTAGTAAACTCGGTAATGGTAGTCTTCTGCCCGGTGAACCCTGTTAATTATGTGCAACAGTGCATATTTTCGGGATTGTTTCACATACTCTTCCGGTCCCTGAACACCAACCAACCATGGAAGTGGACCAAGGACTGACCTATTCAAAAAAAAACTCTTATGTCGCCGCGGAACGTGTGTTCTCCCCTAGGTTACCAACCAAATGACTTGAGATTTCGTCCGATTATTTCTATGATTGCTGAGATGGTTTTTTTCCAAAATTCGGGAAAGGGACTGGGGACTGATCTATTCGAAAAAAGACTCTTAGGTTCCGCCGGAACTGGGGTTCTCCAAAAGTTAAAAACCAATTCACCTGAAATTTCGTCAGATTGCTTCTATGATACCTGGCAAGGAGTTTACGCAAAAAAAAAAATTTCGGGAAGTCGACCAGGGCTTGACCTATTCGAAAAAATCTTATTTATGGTTCGGTTTACTTGAAATTCGGTACATAGGTGACTTTTTGCTTAGATTAACAGGGAGACTCTTCATCTATCCGGGAAGTGGACCAGGGACTGATTTATTCAAACAAATTTTATTTATGGCTGGATTTACCTGAAATTTGGTACCTAGGTGGCTTTTTATTTAGATTAACAGGGAGACTCTTCTTCTCTCCGGGAAGTGGACCAGGGCTTGACCTATTCGAAAAAATATTATTTATGGCTGGTTTTACTTGAAATTTGGTACATAGGTGGCTTCTTGTTTAGATTAACAGGGAGACTCTTCTTCTCTCCGGGAAGTGGACCATGGACTGATCTATTCGAAAAAAGTTTATTATTGGTTCCATTTCTTTGAAAGATGGATTTTTGCTTAGATTAACAGGAAGACTACACTTCTCTCGGGAAAGTGGACCAGGGACTGTCCTATTCGAAAAAATCTTACTTAAAGTTCGATTCACTTGAAATTCACTTGAATAGGTGGGTGCTTGCTTAGACGAGCAGAAAAACTTTTCTTCTCTCCGGGATATGGAGTAGCTAGTTTATGCACTTGACGTAAGCTCACTCTACACTCACGACTTTTGTTTGTATCCTTATAACTTACTAGCAAAAGTACAGAGAGTAATATTCCCTCTATCTCTCTCCCTCTTTCTGTTTCAGAATACTTTGAAAGTCATTTCACCTTTTCAAATTTGATCATCTCCCTATAAATGGTGCTCCAAAACTACATTCAGACATCTATAGACCGAATTTTTTGTCCAACAACTCCAAGTTATCTCTAAGCCGCCACCGAAGGTCTGATGGATTTTTGTGCTTTAACTACGAGTATATCTCAGAAATTCCCTGGCAGGTCTAGCAGTCTGTGCCGAGAGGCGTGGCCGTCCTCATTGTAACCTGCGTTGAGCTAAGTTATAGTGGCCGAAGTAAAGTACCTGCAATAAATAACCTATAAGTAACCATTGTGAAAGAGCCTCCACTGCCCTCTGAGATCTCAGTGTAGCAAAACACATGGCTTTGTTTTTGTCAATAAAATACTTGAGTTTACGAGTAAATAACGCAAAATAAACAAATACCTAAGCTCTTGATTTACTAAATAAAACTCAAAATAGCATGTGTACTTTGAAATGACGAGAAGATCCCCAGAAACCAGAACAAGAGATATCATAAAAAAAAGTTACAAAAAGAAAACGAAAAGAAGTTTTACCACGGATGTTTTCTTTAACACAACAACAGTTTAAATTTAATACCTTTTTTTTGATACTATGCAAATTCACTCACACGTACACACACAAACTCACACATATTCAAGTACACCATCATCGATTGGCGCTTCTGACTCCAAACGTCTCCGGGGCTTTGTGCCTGTTGATAGCGGATTTTGTTGCCAACCGAAGTGGCTAACTCTTATTTATATTCTGTGTGTGTGTGTGTGTTTACAACTTTTTATGTGTATGTGTGTTCTTGTGTACTTTGACTTACACAGTATCAACGGATTTTCATGGTGCCCAGACTCACACAAACACAGACTTGGCACAGCCACATAAGCATATAAATTTACTTAGTTATTGATACGTGTGCATAAAGTTTGTTAAAATGTCATTGTGAAAGTGATAAAAATGTTTGCGTATCCATGAAATAGAGGAAGAGATATCTGCAGCGTGCTTTCTAGTTGCTTGTGGAGGTAAATTTTATAAAAATAACAAGAAAATTTTAAGTCTATTGGAAGATAGTCTCTGCCAGGTATCGCCTTGGTGATCTCGTTGGTTGACCAGACTTTATTTTGAGTTTTGCAGTTAAGTACTCATACAAATCGTCAGCACCTGTAACAGCAGTGCCGCCCTTTCAGAGGTGCATAAAGTTTTTACCACCTCTTAATACCTTTGCATCAGAGTGGTAGATGTTCCCATCGCAACCTTTGCACAGAACCTGATCTTACTACCTCAAATAACCTTCAGAAAGAATAGTAAATCGAAATCTTTCCAGGGGGAACAGGCGTGTTAGTTGAAATTTGCCGGGCTTTTCGATAAAGAAAACACTTAATTTTCAGAGGAATCTCAACATTTTTTTATTCAAAGTATTGACCATTGGTTTCTACACATTTCGCCCATCTCTCTGGCAAATTATGGATACCATTCCAAAAAAAAACTTTTTGTCTTTCGAGGCAAGCCATTCGACGAGCCATTTTTCGACTTCTTCAAAATTAGCGAAGCACTGCTCTGCAAGGGAGTGTGTCCCATCGATGCGAAAAGGTGATAGTCGGGCGGGGCGAGGTCTGGAGAGTACGGCGGGTGCGATAATATTTCCCAATTAAGTGTTTTTAATGTGTCTTTCACCAGTTTAGCGATGTGAGACGGCGCGTTGTCATGTTGCAAGATAACTTTGCCATGTCTTCGGGCCCATTCCGACCGTTTTTCGTTCAACGCATGATTCAAATTGATCATTTGTTGTCGGTAGCGATCCGTGTTCACCGTTTCATCAGGTTTTAACAACTCGTAGTACACCACACCACACTGGTCCCAACAAACACAGAGCATTGTCTTACGGCCAAAGCGATATGGCATTGCAGTCGATGGGCCAGCTTCACCAGGGAAAAGCCATGATTTTTTTCGCTTCGAGTTCTCAAAATAAATCCATTTTTCGTCCCCCGTGACAATTCGATGCAGAAAAGATTTCCTTTCGAATCGTTGAAGCAGCATTTCACAAACGGTTTTTCGATTTTCCATTTGTCTATCGTTTAGCTGGTGTGCTGCTCTGGCACCCATTTTCCATACTTATGGATCTTTCCCATGGCTTTTAAACGCTGGCAAATTGCTTCTCGAGTCACATGTAGTGTTTCTGCCAATTTTTGTTGCGATTGGGTTGGATCAACATCCAATAGCGCCTGCAATTCCTCGTCTTCGAACTTTTTCGCTGCACCAGGATGTTCATTGTCTGTCAAATCGAAATCTCCACTTTTAAATTGACGAAACCATGTCTCACATTTTCTAATCACTGTAGCATGTTCACCATAAGTTTCTGCCAGCAACCGGTGAGCTTCAGCTGCTTTTTTCTTTTGATGAAATAAGAAAAGCAACGAATGCCGCAAATGCGATTTACTTGGAACGAAACTCGACATATTCACTGAGGTAAACAAATATGACGCTATTATTTTGGCGGAATGTGACTTGCGTATTTTTGTAGGTTAATGTCAATAGAAAAAAGTTACATACATGCCAAATTATAGAAATTTATACATATTGCTAGCGACATCTACTAGTAAAACCGGCAAATTTCAACTAACACCTCTGTAGGTCTCTCTCTACTCTACTTGGAAGATCTGACTTAAAGTCGAGAAGTAAATTCTCACGAAAATCCAATCAGCCTCCTCACTAGTTCTGAATATATCGGGATAACCTTAAGTCGAGAAAAGTTTGAGGAAAGCCATAACTACACGCCGAGCATGCAAAGCAGATTTATGGTACACAGTGGTAGTTAGAACCTTTTTATCTGGTTGTCAGCGCTTTTCCTTCCGGGAAAAAGCTGGGCAGAGTTCAACGGTCCCCAGGTATTCCCATTACTAGAGCAATGTCGTCTGTCTCTATCAAAATCCCTGGAAACTCCTCTCACGTTTTTCGCCCTGGATTTGTATGACAAACTTTAAGTGAACTGCAATGTAATTAGACTGAAAGCAGCTCAACCTTGGAAGTAACACGCAACAGAGCGAAAAAAGCATCTACGGTCATGAAATTTGGAATATGACACATTCTACATTCTATTTAATGTTGACCCTGATAAACATCTCATATCAGGTATATAAACTTCGGCACGGTCGAATACAGAACTTATTTCCGTTTCCATTCACTTCTAGTGCATGACTTCTTCGATATTTAAAAAAAACCTCGCCGACCTGCAATCACAGCGTGGAATTTGCTACGCTTTGCTTCCTCTTGCGAGCCATAAAGCACTCATAAACTCTCGCTTGCAAACTCTACATTTCGTGCGAAGTTACTTTAAACTTCCGACACTCTATTAATAAACGGTTACAGCGGGAGTTTCGCACTGCACTCAATGGTGGTAAAATAACAGTACTTCATAACTGTGTGTGTACCGTAGTTGTTGGCTTTTAACGTGGTTTCTACCATATATAGTAGTGTTGGGATTATGTTGGGTCAAGGTGGAAATATGCGAAAAGTGAGACGTGCCAAAGAGAAAGAGAGACAAGCGCGTGTACGGCAGAGGGAAAGGGAAAGAGAAAGTAAAAAAAACCTTTACACAAAACTACTTCCTGCTGTTCGGCAGCGTAGCGCAGAGAGACTGCAAACACAACATTTTATTTATACCACGAAATTGGCATAATAAAAACTGTGAACATTCGAGAGAGTGCAAAAAAAAAATTTGTTAGGGACAAGAGATTTAAAGGCAAATTTATGTCGGTTTACGAATTTAAGAGAAACTATTAAAAAATTTAATAAATAAAATTTAAGAACATATGTTTGTAAAGGGTGTTCTTTCCATTATGTTTTACAAAGGATTTTCACACCGTGCGGCGTCTCTCTGAGGATGCGTGTTATCCGCCAGAATGTATGTGGTGCAAAATCAATCTATGTTTTTTCGAATTACCGTCTCTGCTGAGAGAATATATCCACAGAATATTCGGCGCAAAGACAAAGGCTTGCTTAGGAGTTGGGCTACCACCCTGAATAACCATTTCCTTGCCGGCTAGCATTTTGAAGTCAAAAAGTCGAAACGTTCTCTTCGGGGAAATGAACGTAAGAGTGAATAACTTTTCAGATCTTTTGGCCTCTACAGGTATCATCTGTGAGCGGCTTCTGAACGAACAATTACTCCAATGAAAGCGGAAACGATCGGGTGTTGACTCTAGTTCTATTCTCTGCCTTTAGAAAACAGCGGTAATTTCTAAGGATCATAAAATAAGTAGTCCATGATAAATTGGCAGAAAAACAGCTGAGCTGGAACCTTTTACTTTCGAAATCAGAAAAAAATGCAAATATATTTAATTATTTCCTTCACATGCCACTGCTAAATGCAAAAGACAAGCAAACATACCTTTATTAGTATATGTGCAAGTGCCTATAATAATTATTTCACCGTCTAAACAAAAGTCAGCAAAAATTAATTAGCCAACCAACCGCAGGCGGGAGAAAAGATGGCTGAAATTTCAAAATGTAGAAAACCCGCAGCTGAATGTGTCACGAGCATTGTTTGGCATGAAATTGAATGGCCCCACATAAATTCTCGCTTAACAGCTTAAACTTGCAACCAACAGCTGTCGGCGACGGTAGCGGATAAGCCACCGACTCGGCCAACTTATGAATGTTCAACAAGCGGGAGAAAGCGGCTGAGCTGTCGGAAAATTTAGCAAATTTATGCGCCTTCAAAGACGCAAATAAAGCTTGAAAGCTAAACGGCAATTTGCTAGCCAACAGCTGAAGCAAATATAGTTTATGCCTCGATGGCGAGATTTTGATATCACAAAAGCTTAACTGAAATAAAATGTAGGCTGAAACTGCGAAAAAACATAAAACATAAAACATAAAACATAAAACATAAAGCATAAAACATAAAACATAAAACATAAAACATAAAACATAAAACATAAAACATAAAACATAAAACATAAAACATAAAACATAAAACATAAAACATAAAACATAAAACATAAAACATAAAACATAAACCATAAACCATAAAACATAAAACATAAAACATAAAACATAAAACATAAATCATAAAACATAAAACATAAAACATAAAGCATAAAACATAAAACCTAAAACATAAAACATAAAACATAAAACATAAAACATAAAACATAAAACATAAAACATAAAACATAAAACATAAACCATAAACCATAAAACATAAAACATAAAACATAAAACATAAAACATAAAACATAAAACATAAAACATAAAACATAAAACATAAAACATAAAACATAAAACATAAAACATAAAATATAAAACATAAAACATAAAACATAAAACATAAAACATAAAACATAAAACATAAAACATAAAACATAAAACATAAAACATAAAACATAAAACATAAAACATAAAACATAAAACATAAAACATAAAACATAAAACATAAAACATAAAACATAAAACATAAAACATAAAACATAAAACATAAAACATAAAACATAAAACATAAAACATAAAACATAAAACATAAAACATAAAACATAAAACATAAAACATAAAACATAAAACATAAAACATAAAACATAAAACATAAAACATAAAACATAAAACATAAAACATAAAACATAAAACATAAAACATAAAACATAAAACATAAAACATAAAACATAAAACATAAAACATGAATTTGTTTAACAGATCTTCCAAGCAAACGACAACAATGGACACACCAAAAAAATAATGCCTCAAAAACAAAATCATAAATAAATGTGAAAAAGGCAAGCTCAATAAAAAAAGACAAGGCAATCTGATAACAAAACGACACGTGAATAGAAATCACATGCATACGTGTATAAATAGCTATAAGAACATAGTATGTACATACATATGTAGGTATAAGCGTGCGGTGAGTATTTCGTGTAACTTTAACGGCACGTGGAAGAAAGGCTTAGCAAAACAGATAAGCTCAATAAAATGTGTGTATGGAGAAAAATTGAGAAAATATAGAAAGAGAAAAACAGAAGCGAATAATGCTGTTCGCAAACAGCTGTGAGTAAGTTTGCTCTCACGACGCTGGCGAAGTTCAAACTAACAACATTTTTGGGATTAAACCTCATTACCTATCGAGCTTGTTAACTTCGCAGTATCCACAAACAATGACTTAATTCTTTTTCCAATTTTCAGAGTGGGTCTTTTCGACAGCTGATATTTGATTTATACTCAGTTTGTTTCACCATTTCATAATGCTCATCGAGGTGCCGTACTGCCAACGAAACTGTTAATTTATTGAAGGGAATTTTTGGGGGTCACATTATCATGCGTAGTGAGTTTATGGTGATGTGAACTCGCTTATTTACGCAGATAAGCCCGCGGCGATTGATTCTTTGAAAGACCTGGCTGACCTTGCTGATAAAAGCGTAATGCACCATAACGTTGCACTGCCATTAATATAGCGCACTGCTGTTTTTTCTGGGAAGACCAATACATTCTGGGAAAAAGTGTCAAACAAACATACACTTGTTTGGGGTGTAGTATAAATAGGTGTCGAGCTCATGATATGTGCAATTAGTTTTTGAAGAGCAAACAACGCACAACGTTTACTGAAGATTTAATAAAAAATTAAATTGTTTTAAGAAATAAAAAAATATACAAAATGTCTCGCTCGCAATTTGCAACCGCCTTGATATTTGTCGTGTTTATTGTTGGTGCCCAAGCAATCCCTGGGCTTTTACATGATATAATATATTTTCCGGGAAATATGCTTAATAAAACAATTGGAACCATTATAGCTCTTCCTAAACGTATACCCACATGGAATGAAGCAAAGGTGATTGTAATAAATAAGGTTATGGGCTATCCTGCGGCACTTTTCTCCACGGTGGTGCATGATGTTTGTAAGTGCCTGAAGTGAAAATTTGGGAGTGTAGAATTTTTAACTTAACTCTTCTTCTTCTACTTCTTTAACAGGCTCTTTAGCTTTCTCAGTCAACGCAATTAAAAAGCGAGTAACACCAGATTTGAAGAAGATCAATCTGCAGCTGCGAACCGCTTGCAATAGATACTCCTACCCGTTGTTGAATGCGAATGAAATATGGAGTAGTGCGGAATTCGATACAACAAAAAAGGTAGTCATCTTGGCCACCGGCTGGACTCATACGATTGATACTTCGGATACGATTGATGTGCTGGCCAAGGCGTACAATTGTCGTGGTGATGTCAATTTTGTGGTAAGTATAGGCGACCGCAATAGCCGAGTGGTTAGCATTGCGTACTGCCATTGGGATGACTAGGATTTGAGTCCTTAAAACTTTATTTAAATAAAAAATTAAGTTCAATTTTCTAATTTCGGTCGCCACTCGGTAGATAATGGCAACCCCACCGAGTGTGTTTCTGAAGTGATAATATATAAAAATATACTTATAATGAAAACTTTTCATCAACAGGCGCTCGACGCAGCCGACTATGTAGATACCCTTTACACGTGGGCTGCACTGAACACGGAAGAAATTGGCGCCAGTCTTGCGGAGGGCCTCGAACGACTAGTTCGCGTGGTGCCACTGGAGAATATCCATTTGATAGGACACAGTTTGGGTGCACACATTGTAGGCGCCGCTGGACGCTACTTCAAAGATCGCACGGGCAAACTGATACCCCGCATTACCGGTTTGGATCCAGCGAAACCATGTTTTAATGAAGGTCATGAGCTCGCCGGCCTAATGAGTGGTGATGCGGAGTTTGTCGATGTTATCCACTCGAATCCTAGTGCATTGGGTAAAAGTGAATCCATGGGTGATATTGATTTCTATCCGGGTGGTTTAACTCCAATACCGAATGGCTGCTTGCATGTTATTTGCGCGCACATGCGCTCCTATGAATATTACGCCGAAAGTGTTTATCCCGGAAATGAAGGAAATTTTATGGCTGTTCGTTGTACCTCGCAGACGGAACTGACACGAGATCATTGTGTGGGTGCGGAATATCCCATGGGCTATGCGACGCCAAACAGCATTAAGGGTAACTACTTTTTAGAGGTGAATAGTGCAAGTCCTTATGGTAAAGGTAGCGATGCGAAGAAAATGAAGGCGCTGGAGAACTGTGGTGTATGTACCTATCAAAAACGCTGGAAACTCTTCTGAGCCATCGAAGTTCAGAGATTATGTAGTTTGGCAGATGCTGGCGCCTATCCAATGAAAATAAATAGAATAACTTATCAAAATCCATTTGTTCTTTAGATTTGAAAAATAAATTGTTTTAATTAAACGAAGAAATCGATTGTACTTTTAAATCTCGAAGAAGCTCTTGACTAGTTATATTTATGAACCATCTCTTTTAGGTGGAAATTTGCTATAGATTTTCAGTCTTGGAAGACACGCCACTGATTTACGAAGCGAGACAATGGGCACAACGAAAATATCTTTCCATAAATTGATTACTTCGTTGGCTCTATGACATGTAGCCGCGTCTGCACAATGGCATGGGGATTATTGTCACACCAAATGTGACTAATTTGCTTATTAACATACTCATTCAACCAAAAGTGAAGTTCATTGAAAAAAATATGTGATCTGCTAGTCTTTTATAGAATTAGAGTCTAAATATTTTTAAATCAAAAAACTAGAAAACTCTACTATTATTTGAATTAAAATCTACAAAATTGATTACGATTCGTAAGAGAAATTTAAGTCAACAAAATTTTTGTTAAAAATATTAAAAACGAATTTCGAAGAAAAAAAGATCGGAAAGTTTTTACAAATCCACCCATACTCACCACAAAATTGACATCACCACGACAAGGACATTTGTAGATCTTCCTTTGCTTCTGCCGTTCTGGTTAAATTTCTATGAAGAGCTTTAAGTTTTCAAAAAATAATATTCACAAAAACTCCCGGTACAAATAATGTAGAATTTGCAAGCCTTAGACTTCCTTGTGCACCAACAATAAGCACAGCAACTATCAAGGCAGTTGCAAGTCGCGAGCAAACTCCAGTCTTAAAATAGAAAATAAAAGACGAAAAAATTTAATTAATTTTTTCCAATGTGAGTCCTTTTAGTGTATTTTTGCTACTAAAAAGCAACTGGAAGATCTCCTCGAAGCATCCAGTAGCCATCTGGCATCATTGAAATACTCTTTGTTCTCTGGTACCTTATTTTCATCCATCTGCCTAATATCTTGATGAAATCGTACACATCTTATACTGAATTTGCTGGAGAGTAGTCAGGGTAGAGCTGAAGAAAATATGCTTTTAAACTCATTCCGCAACATTGAAGATTGAAATGCGTCCAACTTTCTTTTTGAGGATTTGTTCGCCGAGACTGTAAGTTGTTTCCTAAAAATGTCTTTATGTCTTTATGGTTTCATGGTTGTTAGCAGCAAGTCATCTTGTATTCGGTACAACGCAAAAATTAGTCTAAGTTCGCCAACAGAGCAATACCTCGCGCTGGGTTGCTCCAAATCCTTCTCATCAGGGCTGGCGTCCAAACCGACCCTGGTCCGACTTATTATTTCTGCTGCGTGTGCACCAAAAGACTCCACCACTCCTCCATCTCGGTTAGGTGCAACCAGTGCAATGTTTGGAGTCACCTTAAGATCTGCTCAGGCCTTAAGACACATAGGGAGTGGACCACACGTTATATGGCCCCATGCTGCCAACGCCAAAGTGCGCCCCCAGCCTCTACAGCAGTGCCTTCAGCACCCTTACCCACTTTGGGTAACCCGCAGACCTCCACGGTCTCCCGGAGCTCCCCGCAGCATGACTTCCGCCAACCCCCTCTCCCATCCCCATCCCCACTCACAACCAGATCCTCCTCTTCCCGTTTGAGGGCTACCCAGCAGCTCATAGTTCCCCGCACAGTCTGTTCCGTGTGTCCTCACCCCCCGCATCACGAACGTTCCCCCGAGACGGACACGACTCCTACAATTTAACTGCAACGAACTCCAGGGGAAGATCGACGAGATAGTCGACTATATGAGCCGGGAGCATCTGTCAATTGCTGCGATCCAGGAAACCAAGTTGGCCGCCCGCTCGGATCTTCTGAGCCGGGTCGGATACAACACAATCCGCAAGGATCGCGAGCGAGACCATGGAGAGGTTTAGCGTTCATCCTACACAATACCGTGCAGTATCGTCTCATCGACGGCGACATCGATCGCAGGGATATTACCCTAGAATGTCAGGGCATAGCTATCCGTTCAGGCGATGCCGAGCTCGAAATATTTAATATATACATTCCTCCCGTTACGAGTTGCCCAGTTGGATACAGCCCTGATATAGGTGCGCTACTCAGAGGCGAAAACCGTTTGCTTTTGGGCGACTTTAATGCGCATTATGATCTTTGACATTCTAGACTGTTAAATGGCCGTAGAGGAGTGGAGCTGGCGGAACAGATAGACGATTCGACATTTTGCACAATGAACGATAACACCCCCTCCAGAGTTGTGGGTAATTGCCAAAGCTCGCCCGACATAACAATTGCGAGTGCTGGTCTGATAAACAGTATAGTCTGGCGACCTTTACTGACACTAGCATCGGACCACTTTCCCAAACACATCTCAATTGACAGACCTCTCGACTTTGTTTCCGCGGATCACCGGGCGTTCGTTAACTTTAAAAAAGCTAACTGGACCCGCTTCACGGAATTCACTGAGAACGCCTTCAGTGCTCACCCCACTCCAACAGACGTCACCTCTGTTGAGCGATCATTCAGCAGGATTGTTGTGACCGCTGCCGCCCGCTTCATCCCGGCAGGCCGCCCTAATTTCCCGACCGAAGCGGCAGCTTTAGCAGCAAGGCGCGACATCCTCCGTTACTCCGATTCCGGGAAAAAGTGGGAGGAGCACTTAAAGTCCTGCAACCTCTGGCCTACAGTCAAGTCGCTGCCTAACCCGACGAGACGCGATGACCGAGTGGAAATTTCATTCGGTGACCGCGCCTCGTCGGACCCGAAGAGATGCGCCAGCTATTTTAGCCGGCTTTTTACTTTGCATCCTTCAGTAGACAATGCGAAACAACGTGTAACCCGCCGTATGCGCAAACTGCCAAACACAAGCGCGGCGCTTGATTTCTCCAGGGAGGAGGTTCAGGGGGTTATCGGGAAAGCGAAAGCCTCCAAAATCCATATACATTGGGGAAACCTCATTACCGCCGGAGTTGCAGAGGTGGGTCATGGGCTACCTGAGTGGTCGACAATCATCGGTCATATTCCGAGGAGAAACATCGAAGTTAAGAAAAATTAAACAGGGGATTCCGCAGGGTGGTGTCCTCTCCCCGCTACTGTTTAATTTTAATATATCGAAGCTTCCTCCTCCACCGGAAGGAATTTCCCTAACCTCGTATGCCGATGATTGCACGATATTGGCGTCTGACCAGGATATTGATGACCTATGTTCGAAAGTGAACGGCTACCTCGCCGATCTCTCCTGTTTATTCACTGCACGACATCTGAACATACAAGCGACGAAATCCTCGGCTACCCTTTTCACCACCTGGACGAAGAAGTACCGGCTAGAACTCGATGTGAAAGTTGATGACCAAAAAATTCCGACTATAAACAACCCTAAGATTTTAGGGGTCACATTTCTTCACTCCGCACACGACCGCAATTGCCGCAAAACTCCAGGGCCACAAAAAAATACTCAAAGCGCTAGCCGGCAGCACATGGGGTAAAGACAAAGAAACCTTGCTGGAAACCTACAAAGCAATTGGCCGGCCGGTCGTAAATTATGCTGCACCGATCTGGACGCCGGGGACGAACGAGACGCAGTTGAGGAAACTACAGGCATGCCAGAACACCGCTCTTAGGACTGCGACAGGAAACCTCCTGATGTCGCCGGAGCATCACTTGCACAGCGAAGCATCTATGCTACGAGTTAAGGAGCCACCGCAGGAAGCACCCCAGCAGGCACCTTTTGGAAGCTGAGCCTCCACCTAGGCACATCAGGAAGGGAGTACTCGACTTAAAGAGCACCATCCAGCAACACTTGCAACAACGCTGGACAGGATGGCGCTCTGAACGCCTTTCACAAGGAGTCAGTTAACACCTTCAAAGACTCCCTTCCCGTGAATGACGTACTCGGAGTAAAACCAGACAACGAACTCGAGCTGCCTCGAGAGACCCGCGTGACCCCTGCACAACTTAGAACCGAATATTGTAGCAGGTTAAACTCCTACATATCCAGACTCGACCCCAGCATTCCCAAGACATGCCCTGCATGTGGAGAGTCTCCGCACGACACTAACCACCTCTTCACATGCCCCCTTAAATCGACTCATCTAACCTCCCTCTCCATTTGGTCCAGTCCCGTCGAAACAGCATGTTTCCTGGACCTCACTTTAGATGACCTCGGCGACTTAGATTAACAAAGCCTGCCATAAGCGGGGTTAGCCAGCCTTTACTACAACAACAACAACAACAACAACACCTTTTTAGTTTCCATACGACAGAAAGGTAGTAAGTCCAGCCCAAGTAGCGCTGGATGATTAAACGAAACCAAACAAAACCAGAAGCACTAGACAATGAGCAACGCGGAAAAATTGGTGCATTTGCTGCACGCGATTTTTAGAAATTTAATTAATCGCCTTACGTATAAACACAAACTTATTCTAGGAGACGGCAACAATACATTAATATATATAGGTACGTATATTGTATGTATGTATATATTTAGCAGAATGTTTAGTTCTGTCTTTTTATATTAGTTGCGACGTGCTAGACTAGAATTATATTGGTATTTTTTGGTAAAATCTGAACTAGTCTGTAAAACTTCCAGTTTATAAACTAGTATTTTGCGAACAAATTTATACCAGTTTGTCGTTTTGTAAAAAAAAAAATTATATAATATAAGTATCTAGAAGCTCCTACCGTTCATTTATAAAAAACGATGAACAACCCTAATTAGGCGTCAAACACTCAGATCGATATCTGGTCTATTTCTTGAAAAGAAATAATGTACTAAATTTCAAGTAAAGTCTTATGGGACACTTCTTTACGCATTTTTTCAAATAAATTGGTTTCTTTTGAACTCATTCTCAAATCTAACCGAACACACACACACACGAAAACATTTTTAAAATCGGCTCAACCGTTGAGGTGAACTAGCTCTGAACTGGTACGAACGAAACCGTATTTTAACTGGTATATATGAGTTTACAGTCAGCATCGAATGACAATTGACAGTTCGTAGGACATCGCCATGTTAAAAATACCAGTTCTTTACAAGGAAAATGGATAGAGGATGAACTAGTTGGATTCTAATTAACAACTAGTAATTTTCCCTGCTGAGTAGTTATGAAATTATGTTTAAGCCATACATTTTGGCGATCACAGCTCATTTTTAATTCTCTTTGAGACGCAATTCGCCCTAACAGCAACAGGAAAGTTGGCGCAAAGAGGCATAAACCACTTTCTTTTAAACCATTCAGACTAAAAGACATGGAAATCACTCTACTCTACTCCTGTAACTTTTCAGCATATGTGTAAGTATCTAGGATATCACTTCTTCGATTATCTGGCTAACATAGCAGACGTAGGCATGCGAAATGGTTCGTACATCCGAGAAGGAGAGAAGTACGCCACATTGCTATGCTATTCGCTCAGATCAGCAGTCGCATCAACTCAATTCAACTAAAAAGTATATACTAAATAAAAGGATATGAGTGGGACTTAAGAATAAAATAAATAATGAGATCTTCTTTAGTCAAAAAGAGAATGAAAGAGAGAAGTGGAAGGGGAACTTTCATATTCACTTATTTGGTTACTTTTGCGAAATATGTTAGTACCATGACAAGAAGAGGTGGACCCATTAAAATAGATACCAATGTAATCAGAATGACTAGCTGAGATGATTTAGCCATGTCCTTCTGTCCTTCTGTATATATATCTGTTCGTCATTCTGTCCGTCTGTCTAATTGAGTACTCTCACTTTTTGAGATATTTGAACGAAATCTAACATGCGAATGTACTTTTGTTTTGCATTGATAATTTTTCGAAACCGTCATATAGCCACAATTCAACTGATTTGTTTATACCTATATGAGTTTTTGGGTCAGAAGTCTGTTAAAAAATATCTAAAAACTTGAAATTGGTATTTAACCCCATGCATATTCTAAGCGGCCGCGATAGTCGAGTGGTAAGCATCGCGCACTGCCACTCGTAAGGCCTGAGTTCGAGTACTGGCTCTACCAACATCAAAAATAATAAAAAATTAATTTTTCTGAATGTGGTCGCATCTCGGCGGGCCCTTTAAAGGCGGTTTAGCATAAACTACGGGTCCCTCAATTTATTGGAAAACCATCAAGACACACAACACACAATGGAGGAAGACTTAATGCTGACCCTGATAAGCACCGAAAATCGAAATTCGTATTTCATGAAAGGTATTAAGACTTCGGCAGGATGTTATTGGCACTTGTTTCTCGATCTTTGATATTTTGGCCAAAACCCCTGACTCTGACTTTTTCTTACTTTCATAAGCACCTCACAGAATAAAAAACATAAAACATAAAACATAAAACATAAAACATAAAACATAACACATAAAACATAAAACATAAAACATAAAACATAAAACATAAAACATAAAACATAAAACATAAAACATAAAACATAAAACATAAAACATAAAACATAAAACATAAAACATAAAACATAAAACATAAAACATAAAACATAAAACATAAAACATAAAACATAAAACATAAAACATAAAACATAAAACATAAAACATAAAACATAAAACATAAAACATAAAACATAAAACATAAAACATAAAACATAAAACATAAAACATAAAACATAAAACATAAAACATAAAACATAAAACATAAAACATAAAACATAAAACATAAAACATAAAACATAAAACATAAAACATAAAACATAAAACATAAAACATAAAACATAAAACATAAAACATAAAACATAAAACATAAAACATAAAACATAAAACATAAAACATAAAACATATAACATAAAACATAAAACATAAAGCAAAACACACAAAACATGAAACATGAAACATAAAACATAAAACATAAAACATAAAACATGAAACATGAAACATAAAACATAAAACATGAAACATGAAACATAAAACACAAAACATAAAACATAAACTTGTTATTAGTTTTACATATATTGCGTGGTCAAATGAAGCCATTCATTAAATCTCGACAGGTATTAAGATTCTCAACCTTGATGAGCAAAATTCATTGATAATGCATAAAAAAGTTGTCAGCTAAAAACAAATAGTAAAATTAAGTAAAAAAGAAATTAAAAATTGAAACTTTTCCATATTCCCAGCCTTGAATTTTGATTACCCAAAATCAGTCTAACAAATGTTTACTTTTGCCACAACCGCAATTTATTTAACAGATCTTCCAAGCAAACAACAACAATGGACACACCAACAAATTAATGCCTAAAAAAAAAACTATAAATAAATGTGAAAAAGGCAAACTCAATAAAAAAAGGCAAGGCAATCTGATAACAAACCGACACGTGAATAGAAATCACATGCACATAAATAGCTATAAGTACATAGTATGTTCATACATATAAACAAAAAGTCGCGCGGAGCAGCTGCCAAGCTTTGTTAGCCACAGATATGTAAAAAAAAATCTAGAAAATCAAGCAACGTCGCATCAAAATTCGAAGAACACACACACATGCATACAAATATAGCAACAAAAATAATAGCAAATGAGCACAATAAGACTGATGTTGGCCAGCTGGCAAGCAGCAAGCAGGCGGATAATAAAAGAGTTGGCAAGCACAACCAACTTCAGTGCAGAATTAAAGAACCAAAGCCTAACGTTGCCTACATTTAGCCACGCGCTATTTTCACAACACAACAACCCATGTGTGTCAGGCAGGTATTTATTAGTGTTTTTGTGGTAACGAGCATGCAGTAGCCGGGCAATAATTACCACACCAAGCTAAGAAAAGGCAAACATCGTGAAGTCAGCAAAAAAAAATTAGAGTTGGCTGCAGTCAAATGGTCTCAAGCGAAAATTTAGCAGCCTCTGCAGGATTTCATTACAATTTGACAACAGGGAATACATGCCGTCGCTTTGGTACAGGTATTCTTTTCGCATCCCCTTTTTTGTGTCTCTTGCGTCACTTGGAGCTTATGGCAGAGCATAAATGACTGATAATTTGAAGACTACCGGGAATCAAAGCAGTCAAATTGTGATAATTAGGAAAAGAGTGAATATGGCAGATACGAAAACCCCCATATTTTTATGAAATATTAAATTAAATAAAAGAGGTATGTAACTAGGTGGTCATTTAGCTTTGGAGGAAAGTGACAGTCACCGTCTGTCTTTTTCATGAACAATCTTATGCAAAATGAGATAATGAAGTCTTGGTTCACTGCTAAAGGAGAGGAATATATTTGGATTAAGTGTCTGGCGAAGTCTAACTACAGTGTTTGTAATCCAAATCAGTGACGTTATCCAAATCAGTGACGTCGGCATTGAATCAATTTGCTCGCTATGTAAATTCCCCTAGGAAATTATGTTGTGGGCCAGGAATCCGCCAGGCAGAAATCACATCCAATAAAAAAGTTAACTACGCCTACGATGACAGGTCCCGCTTTCGATGACGACCACTGAGAACACAGCATCATTAAGCAGTTTTTAAATCTATTTCAAATTCTTAGGTTTTTAAAATTTCTTTCAGTTTTCTTCTAATTTATTTTGGAAAACATTTTCTCATTTTTCCTATATTATTTTCTAATTTTTTCTCAATTAATTTCCAGATTTTTTTTTTTAACTTTTTTTTTAAATCTTGTTCTAGTATTTTTTTTTTTAATTTTTTCCAATTTTTTTCTTTGTTCTGAAAATTTTTCTCAATTGTTTCCTATTTCTTTAATTTTTTTCCTCCTAATTTTTCCTTATTTTTTTTTCTAAAGAGTTTTCTAAACCTTAGTCTACAGTTTTTTAACTTTATTTTTGATCTTTTTTTATAAATTAGTTCTTTACTAATTCCTTTTCTGATTTTTTTAAATTTTTTCCTAATTTTTTTTCTATAAATCGTTTCCTAAAATTTTTAAATTTTGTACTGAATTTATTCTCAATTTTTTTTTTTTAAATTTTTATAAATTGTTTATTTTAATTAAATTTTTTTTTTTGTTAAATTTTTTTATATTAATCATGAATCCTACATTTATCTGAATTTATCTGAATTACGACAATTTGCAAAAATATCGAGAAGAAAAAAAATAGAACAGCTTCATTTAAGCACTGTCTGCACACTGACATGAACTACTTAAAATCAGGAACGAAGCTTAGCGTTTCACTTGAACCATAAAATTTGGGTGGAGCTTTTATGTTCGCCGCACTTTTTTCGCCCTCTTTCATTGCACACAAATTCGCTGAGTGGGCTTAGAGAGTAACTTTAACCGCACGTGATTGTTATGCATATATGTACATACATAAATATATGGTATGTGGATGAAAAAGCTTAGCAAAACAGATAAGCTCAATAAAACGTGTGCATGGAGAAAAATTGAGAAAATATAGAAAGAGAAAAACAGAAGCGAATAATGCTGTTCGCAAACAGCTGTGAGTAAGTTTGCTCTCACGACGTTGGCGAAGTTCAAACTAACAACATTTTTGGGATTAAACCTCATTACCTATCGAGCTTGTTAACTTCGCAGTATCCACAAACAATGACTTAATACTTTTTCCAATTTTCAGAGTTGGTCTTTTTGACAGCTGACACTTGATTCATACTCAGTTTGTTTCACCATTTCATAATGAGCAGACTTACTTCAGAACAATGTTATATGGTAGGTAGATCGAGTAGCCATTGATCGATTTCGCACCACGTTTACTCTAGCGGATAATTCCCATCCTCAGACCCGCCGCAGTATATTGCACACCGAAGACGCTATTGCTCCTGTGGAGCAGAAGATCGAAGATGACTAATCCACAATCGCGAGATATGCTCATCGAGCTGCCGTACTGCCAACGAAACTTTTAATTTATTGAAGGGAATTTTTGGGGGTCACATTATCATACGTAGTGAGTTTATGGTGTTGTGAACTCGCTTATTTACGCAGATAAGCCCGCGACTATTGATGCTTGGAAAGATTTGGCTGACCTTGCTGATAAAAGCGTAATGCACCATAACGTTGCACTGCCATTGATATAGCGCACTGCTGTTTTTTCTGGGAAACCAATAAATTCTGGGAAAAAGTGTCAAACAAACATACACTTGTTTAGTATAAATAGGTGTCGAGCTCATGATATTTGCAATTGGTTTTTGAAGAGCAAACAACGCACAAAGTTTACTGAATATTTAAAAAAAAATTAAATTTGTTTAAGAAATAAAAAAATATAAAAAATGTCTCGCTCGCAATTTGCAACCGCCTTGATATTTGTCGTGTTTATTGTTGGTGCCCAAGCAATCCCTGGGCTTTTACATGATATAATATATTTTCCGGGAAATATGCTTAATAAAACAATTGGAACCATTATAGCTCTTCCTAAATGTATACCCACATGGAATGAAACAAAGGTGATTGTAATAAATACGGTTATGGGCTATCCTGCGGCACTTTTCTCCACGGTGGTGCATGAAGTTTGTAAGTGCCGGAAGTGAAAATTTGGGAGTGTAGAATTTTTAACTTAACTCTTCTTCTTCTACTTCTTTAACAGGCTCTTTAGCTTTCTCAGTCAACGCAATTAAAAAGCGAGTAACACCAGATTTGAAGAAGATCAATCTGCAGCTGCGAACCGCTTGCAATAAATACTCCTACCCGCTGTTGAATGCGAATGAAATATGGAGTAGTGCGGAATTCGATACGACAAAGAAGGTAGTCATCTTGGCCACCGGCTGGACTAATACCATTGATACTTCGGATACGATTGCTGTGCTGGCCAAGGCGTACAATTGTCGTGGTGATGTCAATTTTGTGGTAAGTATAGGCGACCGCAATAGCCGAGTGGTTAGCATTGCGTACTGCCATTGGGATGACTAGGATTTGAGTCCTTAAAACTTTATTTAAATAAAAAATTAAGTTAAATTTTCGAATTTCGGTCGCCACTCGGTAGATAATGTCAACCCCACCGAGTGTGTTTCTGAAGTTATAATATATAAAAATATATTTATAATAAACACTTTTCATCAACAGGCGCTCGACGCAGCCGACTATGTAGATACCCTTTACACGTGGGCTGCACTGAACACGGAAGAAATTGGCGCCAGTCTTGCGGAGGGTCTCCAACGACTAGTTCGCGTGGTGCCACTGGAGAATATCCATTTGATTGGACACAGTTTGGGCGCACACATTGTAGGCGTCGCTGGACGCTACTTCAAAGATCGCACGGGCAAACTGATACCCCGCATTACCGGTTTGGATCCAGCGAAACCATGTTTTAATGAAGGTCATGAGCTCGCCGGCCTAATGAGTGGTGATGCGGAGTTTGTCGATGTTATCCACTCGAATCCTAGTGCATTGGGTAAAAGTGAATCCATGGGTGATATCGATTTCTATCCGGGTGGTTTAACTCCAATACCGAATGGCTGCTTGCATGTTGTTTGCGCGCACATGCGCTCCTATGAATATTACGCCGAAAGTGTTTATCCCGGAAATGAAGGAAATTTTATGGCTGTTGGCTGTTCGTTGCACCTCGCAGACGGAACTGACTCGACATCATTGTGTGGGTGCAGAATATCCCATGGGCTATGCGACGCCAAACAGCATTAAGGGTAACTACTTTTTAGAGGTGAACAGTGCAAGTCCTTATGGTAAAGGTAGCGATGCGAAGAAAATGAAGGCGCTGGAGAACTGTGGTGTCTGTACCTATCAAAAACGCTGGAAACTCTTCTGAGCCATCGAAGTTCAGAGATTATGTAGTTTGGCAGATGCTGACGCCTATCCAATGAAAACAAATAGAATAACTTATCAAAATCCATTTGTTCTTTAGATTTGAAAAATAAATGGTTTTAATTAAACGAAGAAATCGATTGTACTTTTAAATCTCGAAGAAGCTCTTGACTAGTTATATTTATGAACCATCTCTTTTAGGTGGAAATTTGCTATAGATTTTCGATCTTGGAAGACACGCCACTGATTTACGAAGCGAGACAATGGGCACAACGAAAATCTCTTTCCATAAATTGATTACTTCGTTGGCTCTATGACATGTAGCCGCGTCTGCACAATGGCATGGGGATTAGTGTCACACCAAATGTGACTAGTTTGCTTATTAACATACTCATTCAGCCAAAAGTGAAGTTCATTGGAAAAATATGTGATCTGCTAGTCTTTTATAGAATTAGAGTCTAAATATTTTTAAATCAAAAAAACTAGAAATCTATACTATTATTTGAATATAAATCTACAAAATTGATTACGATTCGTAAGAGAAATTTAAGTTAACAAAAATTTTGTTAAAAATATTCTGATGAATCTAATCTAACCCAGTGTATGACACAATTTATGTCAACCATGCAAAGTATGGTTCAAGACCTAATAAAGGCACAAAACCAAATGATCCAAACCCTGTTGACCCTGTGAACTCAGGATTTGCTTATGGAATGCTAATGGTGTAAACTAGCATAAATTAGCACTCAAATTATTTTTACAGACCCACGAAATTTATGTTATGCTTATATCTGAAACACATCTCACCCAGAAGTATAATTTTTACATCCCTGGGTTTAAGCTGTACAACACTAATCACCCAGATAGCAAAGCACATGGTGGCACAGCTATACTCATAAGGAGCCGTTTAAAGCATAACTTTCTTTATTCCTTTTCAACAAATTGGTTGCAGTCAACCTCGATCACCCTTAAAAATAAGGTAGTTGACCTTACTTTAGCTGCAATCTACTGTCCGCCACGTTTCGTAATAACAGAAAAACAATTTAGCGACTTTTTTATGACTCTAGGAGATAGCTTCCTAGCTGGAGGTGATTACAATGCGAAGCATACTCATTGGGATCGAGGCTAATTAACCCTAAAGGTCGTCAGTTATATAACACGATCATAAGTACAAAAAATAGTTACGATTTTATCTCCCCAAGAAGTTGAAGTTGAACGAACAACCAATTGAAAGTGAGCATGCTTTTCGACTTACTACATCAAGAACTAACTGGCTTAAATAAAAAAAATACGTTAGCAGTCATATACAGACCAATCCGCAAATAGAGAGAGGAACTGACGTTGAAAATGAGTTACTTGTATTTAACAGTATACTAGCAACAGCAGCAACTATAGCCACACCAGAGCAGAATACAAAAGCAAAGGCATTGATAACTAATAGTGGAATAGAACTACTGGTCCGAAATAAGCGACGTTTGCGTCGCGAATGGCAAGCCTGCCGATCTCCCGATGCAAAAATTCGTCTTAAGGTGGCAGATAACAAACTAAAAAAGGCATTAGTGTACGAAGAAGATAGAAATATCAAACATCTCATAACGTCTTTGTCTTCCAACGTTTCTACTAAAAAATCTCTATGGAAAGCTAGCGAAAACCTTAAGCCACCAGTAAGCACTGAAGTACCGTTGAGAATGCGTAATGGTTCATGGGCAAGAACGGATGAAGAAAAGGCGTCTTGTTTCGCAGAGCACCTCAGCACAGTATTTCAACCAAATACTGCTACACACAGTGCACTTTTGTCACCGAACCATACTGCTCCTAGATACTTACTTGCGGAGCATCTGTGTCTGAACTAAAGAACACTATTGCCGCCTTAAATCCAAAAAAATCTCCAGGAGACGATCATATCTCACCAAAAATGCTAAAAGAATTGCCAAGCATTGCTCTCGTTTTTCTTGCGAAGCTTTTCAGTGCCATTTTGATGCTA
Source organism: Ceratitis rosa (assembly GCA_037013455.1). Lineage (NCBI taxonomy): Eukaryota > Metazoa > Arthropoda > Insecta > Diptera > Tephritidae > Ceratitis > Ceratitis rosa. The sequence goes on along the minus strand of JAWMAG010000008.1, from coordinate 16,651,191 downwards.
GGATATTATCCACAAATCTGGAAAAAGTCGCACAAAATTATGACAGCTAAACCAGGTAAAGACGCAACCCTACCGTCATCATATAGACCAATCAGCCTGTTGCCTTGCCTATCAAAACTTTTCGAAAAAGTGCTGCTTTCAAAAATTACTCCTTTTCTCCATCAAAATGATATTATTCCTACACGTAAATTTGGTTTTCGGGAAAAACACGGCACAATTGAACAAGTAAATCGTATAACAAATGAAATAAGGAAAGCTTTCGAAATGCGAGAGTATTGGTCGGCTGTTTTTCTTGATGTGGCACAAGCATTTGACAAAGTGTGGTATGATGGTCTCATTCATAAAATTAAAAAATTATTACCTAACACGTTCCACAATATCCTTGAATCCTACTTAACCAACAGGCGATTCACAGTAAAAGTAAATGATTACATAACAGAAGAGTGTCCGATTACAGCAGGTGTTCCGCAGGGTAGTGTTCTTGGACCAATATTGTACATACTGTTTACCGCAGATATCCCTACAAGTGACGAAGTAATTACGTCAACATTTGCGGATGATACTGCTATACTAAGTCGACATAAATGCCCCATTACTGCCACAAAAGTGTTACAGCAGCATCTTAACCAAATTGAAGAATGGCTAGCGAAATGGCGCATAAAAGTGAATGAAAACAAGTGCAAACACATAACTTTTACATTAAGGCCAAAAACGTGTACTACTGTTAAGCTCAACAATGTATCAATACCGCAAGCTGACGAAATTACATACCTCGGAATCCACTTGGACAGGCGCTTAACCAGGAGACGACACATTGCAGTTAAAAAGTTGCAGCTTAAACTCAAATCTGCCAGTTTACATTGGCTTTTAAACAAGAAGTCTGGACTAATCCTTAGCAACAAAGTCCTCTTATATAATGTAATAATAAAACCGATATGGATGTATGGGATCCAGTTATGGGGCACAGCTTGCGCGACGAATATAGATATAATTCAAAGATTCCAATCGAAAACGTTAAGAGTAATAACGGGCGCACCATGGTACATGCGTAATGAAAATATTCATAGAGATCTAAATATACCTACCATCAAGAAAGAAATTGAAATCGCAGCATAAAAATACTTAACAAAACTGCGTAACCAGTAGAAGGGACAAAGCAGCCTTCTAAAGAGCAAAGTCAAGCCAGCAGTCCATTCCTACTAATGGGCTTTATGTTTTAATTTAGTTTAAGATTTTATTACTTATTGTTAGACTTCCGAAGTCGAAGTAGATTCAATAAATAAATATTGTTTCAAAAAAAAAAAAAAAAAACAAAAAAAAAATATTGTATTAAAAACGAATTTCGAAGAGAAAAACATCTGAAAGTCCTTACAAATCCACCCATACTCACCACAAAATTGACATCACCACGACAAGGACATTTGTAGATCTTCCTTTGCTTCTGCCGTTCTGGTTAAATTTCTAGGAAGAGCTTTAAGTTTTCAAAAAATAATATTCACAATAGCTCCCGGTACAAATAATGTAGAATTTGCAAGCCTTAGACTTCCTTGTGCACCAACAATAAGCGCAGCAAATATCAAGGCAGTTGCAAGTCGCGAACAAAACTCCAGTCTTAAAATAGAAAACAAAAGAAGAAAAAATGTAATTAATTTATTCAAATGAGAGTCCTTTTAGTGTATTTTTGCTACTAAAAAGCAACTGGAAGATCTCCTCGAAGCATCCAGTAGCCATCTGGCATCATTGAAATACTCTTTGTTCTCTGGTACCTTATTTTCATCCATCTGCCTAATATCTTGATGAAATCGTACACATCTTATACTGAATTTGCTGGAGAGTAGTCAGGGTGGAGCTGAAGAAAATATTTTTTTAAACTCATTCCGCAACATTGAAGTTTGAAGTGCTTATAACATATTTTTTGAGGATTTGTTCGCCGAGACTGTAAGTTGTTTCCTAAAAATATCTTTATGTCTTTATGGTTTCATGGTTGTTAGCAGCAAGTCATCTTGTATTCGGTACAACGCAAAAATTAGTCTAAGTTCGCCAACAGAGCAATACCTCGCGCTGGGTTGCTCCAAATCCTTCTCATCAGGGCTGGCGTCCAAACCGACCCTGGTCCGACTTATTATTTCTGCTGCGTGTGCACCAAAAGACTCCACCACTCCTCCATCTCGGTTAGGTGCAACCAGTGCAATGTTTGGAGTCACCTTAAGATCTGCTCAGGCCTTAAGACACATAGGGAGTGGACCACACGTTATATGGCCCCATGCTGCCAACGCCAAAGTGCGTCCCCAGCCTCTACAGCAGTGCCTTCAGCACCCTTACCCACTTTGGGTAACCCGCAGACCTCCACGGTCTCCCGGAGCTCCCCGCAGCATGACTTCCGCCAACCCCCTCTCCCATCCCCATCCCCACCCACAACCAGATCCTCCTCTTCCCGTTTGAGGGCTACCCAGCAGCTCATAGTTCCCCGCACAGTCTGTTCCGTGTGTCCTCACCCCCCGCATCACGAACGTTCCCCCGAGACGGACACGACTCCTACAATTTAACTGCAACGAACTCCAGGGGAAGATCGACGAGATAGTCGACTATATGAGCCGGGAGCATCTGTCAATTGCTGCGATCCAGGAAACCAAGTTGGCCGCCCGCTCGGATCTTCTGAGCCGGATCGGATACAACACAATCCGCAAGGATCGCGAGCGAGACCATGGAGAGGTTTAGCGTTCATCCTACACAATACCGTGCAGTATCGTCTCATCGACGGCGACATCGATCGCAGGGATATTACCCTAGAATGTCAGGGCATAGCTATCCGTTCAGGCGATGCCGAGCTCGAAATATTTAATATATACATTCCTCCCGTTACGAGTTGCCCAGTTGGATACAGCCCTGATATAGGTGCGCTACTCAGAGGCGAAAACCGTTTGCTTTTGGGCGACTTTAATGCGCATTATGATCTTTGACATTCTAGACTGTTAAATGGCCGTAGAGGAGTGGAGCTGGCGGAACAGATAGACGATTCGACATTTTGCACAATGAACGATAACACCCCCTCCAGAGTTGTGGGTAATTGCCAAAGCTCGCCCGACATAACAATTGCGAGTGCTGGTCTGATAAACAGTATAGTCTGGCGACCTTTACTGACACTAGCATCGGACCACTTACCCAAACACATCTCAATTGACAGACCTCTCGACTTTGTTTCCGCGGATCACCGGGCGTTCGTTAACTTTAAAAAAGCTAACTGGACCCGCTTCACGGAATTCACTGAGAACGCCTTCAGTGCTCACCCCACTCCAACAGACGTCAGACCGCTGCCGCCCGCTTCATCCCGGCTGGCCGCCCTAATTTCCCGATCGAAGCGGCAGCTTTAGCAGCAAGGCGCGACATCCTCCGTTACTCCGATTCCGGGAAAAAGTGGGAGGAGCACTTAAGGTCCTGCAACCTCTGCTCTGGAGCAACCAAGCTCTGGCCTACAGTCAAGTCGCTGCCTAACCCGACGAGACGCGATGACCGAGTGGAAATTTCATTCGGTGACCGCGCCTCGTCGGACCCGAAGAGATGCGCCAGCTATTTTAGCCGGCTTTTTACTTTGCATCCTTCAGTAGACAATGCGAAACAACGTGTAACCCGCCGTATGCGCAAACTGCCAAACACAAGCGCGGCGCTTGATTTCTCCAGGGAGGAGGTTCAGGGAGTTATCGGGAAAGCGAAAGCCTCCAAAATCCATATACATTGGGGAAACCTCATTACCGCCGGAGTTGCAGAGGTGGGTCATGGGCTACCTGAGTGGTCGACAATCATCGGTCATATTCCGAGGAGAAACATCGAAGTTAAGAAAAATTAAACAGGGGATTCCGCAGGGTGGTGTCCTCTCCCCGCTACTGTTTAATTTTAATATATCGAAGCTTCCTCCTCCACCGGAAGGAATTTCCCTAACCTCGTATGCCGATGATTGCACGATATTGGCGTCTGACCAGTATATTGATGACCTATGTTCGAAAGTGAACGGCTACCTCGCCGATCTCTCCTGTTTATTCACTGCACGACATCTGAACATACAAGCGACGAAATCCTCGGCTACCCTTTTCACCACCTGGACGAAGAAGTACCGGCTAGAGCTCGATGTGAAAGTTGATGACCAAAAAATTCCGACTATAAACAACCCTAAGATTTTAGGGGTCACATTTCTTCACTCCGCACACGACCGCAATTGCCGCAAAACTCCAGGGCCACAAAAAAATACTCAAAGCGCTAGCCGGCAGCACATGGGGTAAAGACAAAGAAACCTTGCTGGAAACCTACAAAGCAATTGGCCGGCCGGTCGTAAACTATGCTGCACCGATCTGGACGCCGGGAACGAACGAGACGCAGTTGAGGAAACTACAGGCATGCCAGAACACCGCTCTTAGGACTGCGACAGGAAACCTCCTGATGTCGCCGGAGCATCACTTGCACAGCGAAGCATCTATGCTACGAGTTAAGGAGCCACCGCAGGAAGCACCCCAGCAGGCACCTTTTGGAAGCTGAGCCTCCACCTAGGCACATCAGGAAGGGAGTACTCGACTTAAAGAGCACCATCCAGCAACACTTGCAACAACGCTGGACAGGATGGCGCTCTGAACGCCTTTCACAAGGAGTCAGTTAACACCTTCAAAGACTACCTTCCCGTGAATGACGTACTCGGAGTAAAACCAGACAACGAGCTCGAGCTGCCTCGAGAGACCCGCGTGACCCCTGCACAACTTAGAACCGAATATTGTAGCAGGTTAAACTCCTACATATCCAGACTCGACCCCAGTATTCCCAAGACATGCCCTGCATGTGGAGAGTCTCCGCGCGACACTAACCACCTCTTCACATGCCCCCTTAAATCGACTCATCTAACCTCCCTCTCCCTTTGGTCCAGTCCCGTCGAAACAGCATGTTTCCTGGACCTCACTTTAGATGACCTCGGCGACTTAGATTAACAAAGCCTGCCATAAGCGGGGTTAGCCAGCCTTTACTACAACAACAACAACAACACCTTTTTAGTTTCCATACGACAGAAAGGTAGTAAGTCCAGCCCAAGTAGCGCTAGATGATTAAACGAAACCAAACAAAACCAGAAGCACTAGACAATGAGCAACGCGGAAAAATTGGCGTATTTGCTGCACGCGATTTTTAGAAATTTAATTAATCGCCTTACGTATAAACACAAACTTATTCTAGGAGACGGCAACAATACATTAATATATATAGGTACGTATATTGTATGTATGTATATATTTAGCAGAATGTTTAGTTCTGTCTTTTTATATTAGTTGCGACGTGCTAGACTAGAATTATATTGGTATTTTTTGGTAAAATCTGAACTAGTCTGCAAAACTTCCAGTTTATAAACTAGTATTTTGTGAACAAATTTATACCAGTTTGTCGTTTTGCAAAAAAAAAAATTATATAATATAAGTATCTAGAAGCTCCTACCACACATTATTGGACTTTCCGCTATAACAACAACGACAACATATTCTTGTGGGTTTCTGTATTTTTTTCTTTTAGGCTAATTTGGCTTCAAACACTCAGATCGATATCTGGTCTATTTCTTGAAAAGAAATAATGTACTAAAATTCAAGTTTTTTACGCATTTTTTCAAACGAAAACATCTTTAAAATCGGCTCAACCGTTGAGGTGAACTAGCTCTGAACTGGTACGAACGAAACCGTATTTTAACTGTTATATATGAGTTTACAGTCAGCATCGAATGACAATTGACAGTTCGTAGGACATCGCCATGTTAAAAATACCAGTTCCTTACATAGAAAATGGATAGAGGATGAACTAGTTGGATTCTAATTAACAACTAGTAATTAACAATAATAGTAGCTGAGTAGTTATGCAATTATGTTTAAGCCATACATTTTGGCGTTCACAGCTCATTTTTAATTCTCTTTGAGACGCAATTCGCCCTAACAGCAACAGGAAAGTTGGCGCAAAGAGGCATAAACCACTTTCTTTTAAACCATTCAGACTAAAAGACATGGAAATCACTCTACTCTACTCCTGTAACTTTTCAGCATATGTGTAAGTATCTAGGATATCACTTCTTCGATTATCTGGCTAACATAGCAGACGTAGGCATGCGAAATGGTTCGTACATCCGAGAAGGTGAGAAGTACGCCACATTGCTATGCTATTCGCTCAGATCAGCAGTCGCATCAACTCAATCCAACTAAAAAGTATATACTAAATAAAAGGATATGAGTGGGACTTAAGAATAAAATAAATAATGAGAACTTCTTTAGTCAAAAAGAGAATGAAAGAGTTACTTTTGCGCAGTATGTAAGTACCATGACAAGAAGATGTGGACTCATTAAAATATATACCAACGTAATCAGAATGACTAGCTGAGATGATTTAGCTATGTCCTTCTGTCCTTCAGAATATATGTCTGTTCGTCATTCTGTCCGTTTGTCTAATTGAGTACTCTCACTTTTTGAGATATTTGAACGAAATCTAACATGCGAATGTACTTTTGTTGTGCATTGATAATTTGTCGAAACCGTCATATAGCCCCAATTCAGCTGATTTGTTTATATATGAGTTTTTGGGTCAGAAGTCTGTTAAAAAATATCTAAAAACTTGAAATTGGTATTTAACCCCATGCATATTCTAAGCGGCCGCGATAGTCGAGTGGTAAGCATCGCGCACTGCCACTCGTAAGTAAGGCCTGAGTTCGAGTCCTGGCTCTACCAACATCAAAAATTATAAAAAATTAATTTTTCTGAATGTGGTCGCCCCTCGTCGGGCCCTTTGGAAGCGGTTTAGTATAAACTACGGGTCCCTCAATTTATTGGAAAACCATCAAGACGCACAACACACATTGGAGGAAGACTTAATGCTGACCCTGATAAGCACCAAAAATCGAAATTCGTATTTCATGAAAGGTATTAAGACTTCGGCAGCATGTTATTGGCTCCTGTTTCTCGATCTTTGATATTTTGGCCAAAACCCTGACTCTGACTATTTCTTACTTTCATAAGCACATCACAGAATAAAAAACATAAAACATAAAACATAAAACATAAAACATAAAACATAAAACATAAAACATAAAACATAAAACATAAAACATAAAACATAAAACATAAAACATAAAACATAAAACATAAAACATAAAACATAAAACATAAAACATAAAACATAAAACATAAAACATAAAACATAAAACATAAAACATAAAACATAAAACATAAAACATAAAACATAAAACATAAAACATAAAACATAAAACATAAAACATAAAACATAAAACATAAAACATAAAACATAAAACATAAAACATAAAACATAAAACATAAAACATAAAACATAAAACATAAAACATAAAACATAAAACATAAAACATAAAACATAAAACATAAAACATAAAACATAAAACATAAAACATAAAACATAAAACATAAAACATAAAACATAAAACATAAAACATAAAACATAAAACATAAAACATAAAACATAAAACATAAAACATAAAACATAAAACATGAAACATAAAACATAAAACATAAAACATAAAACATAAAACATAAAACATAAAACATAAAACATAAAACATAAAACATAAAACATAAAACATATAACATATAACATAAAACATAAAACATAAAACATAAAACATAAAACATAAAACATAAAACATATAACATAAAACATAAAACATAAAGCAAAACACACAAAACATGAAACATGAAACATAAAACATAAAACATAAAACATAAAACATAAAACATAAAACATGAAACATGAGACATGAAACATGAAACATAAAACATAAAACATGAAACATGAAACATAAAACACAAAACATAAAACATAAACTTGTTATTAGTTTTACATATATTGCGTGGTCAAATGAAGCCATTCATTAAATCTCGACAGGTATTAAGATTCTCAACCTTGATGAGCAAAATTCATTGATAATGATGATATGGGTAACAGTCCAAGTCACGTGCGTCTTGCATAAAAAAGTTGTTAGCTAAAAACAAATAGTAAAATTAAGTAAAAAAGAAAGTAAAAAACTGAAACATTTCCATATTCCCAGCCTTTAATTTTCAGTACCCAAAATCAGTCTAACAAATGTTTACTTTTGCCACAACCGCAATTTATTTAACAGATCTTCCAAGCAAACAACAACAAGGGACACACCAACAAATTAATGCCTCAAAAAAAAACTATAAATAAATGTGAAAAAGGCAAGGCAATCTGATAACAAAACGACACGTGAATAGAAATCACATGCACATAAATAGCTATAAGGACATAGTATGTACATACATATAAACAAAAAGTCGCGCGGAGCAGCTGCCAAGCTTTGTTAGCCACAGATATGTAAAAAAAAAAATCTAGAAAATCAAGCAACGTCGCATCAAAATTCGAAGAACACACACACATGCATACAAATATAGCAACAAAAATAATAGCAAATGAGCACAATAAGACTGATGTTGGCCAGCTGGCAAGCAGCAAGCAGGCGGATAATAAAAGAGTTGGCAAGCACAACCAACTTCAGTGCAGAATTAAAGAACCAAAGCCTAACGTTGCCTACATTTAGGCACGCGCTATTTTCACAACACAACAACCCATGTGTGTCAGGCAGGTATTTATTAGTGTTTTTGTGGTAACGAGCATGCAGTAGCCGGGCAAGAATTACCACTCCAAGCTAAGAAAAGGCAAAAATCGTGAAGTCAGCTAAAAAAAATTTGAGTTGGCTGCAGTCAAATGGTCTCAAGTGAAAATTTAGCAGCCCCTGCAGTATTTCATTGCAATTTGACAACAGGGAATACATGCCGTCGCTTTGGTACAGGTATTCTTTTCGCATCCCCTTTTTTGTGTCTCTTGTGTCACTTGGAGCTTATGGCAGAGCATAAATGACTGATAATTTGAAGTTGGTCATTTAGCTTTGGAGGAAAGTGACAGTCGCCGTCTGTCTTTTTCATGAACAATCTTATGCAAAACGAGATAATGAAGTCTTGGTTCACTGCTAAAGGAGAGGAATATATTTGGATTAAGTGTCTGGCGAAGTCTAACTACAGTGTTTGTAATCCAAATCAGTGACGTTATCCAAATCAGTGACGTCGGCATTGAATCAATTTGCTCGCTATGTAAATTCCCCTAGGAAATTATGTTGTGGGCCAGGAATCCGCCAGGCAGAAATCACATCCAATAAAAAAGTTAACTACGCCTACGATGACAGGTCCCGCTTTCGATGACGACCACTGAGAACACAGCATCATTAAGCAGTTTTTAAATCTATTTCAAATTCTTCGGTTCTAAAAATTTCTTTCAGTTTTCTTTCTTATTTATTTTGGAAAACATTTTCTCATTTTTCCTATACTATTTTCTAATTTTTTCTAAATTAAATTCCAGATTTTTTTTCTAACTTTTTTTTTTAATCTTGTTCTAGTATTTTTTTTTTAATTTTTTTCTAATTTCTTTCTTTGTTCTGAAAATTTTTCTCAATTGTTTCCTACTTCTTTAATTTTTTTCCTCCTAATTTTTCCTTATTTTTTTTTCTAAAGTGTTTTCTAAACCTTAGTCTACAGTTTTTTTAACTTTATTTCTGATCTTTTTTTATAAATTAGTTCTTTACTAATTCCTTTTCAGATTTTTTTGAAAATTTTTCCTAATTTTTTTTCTATAAATCGTTTCCTAAAATTTTTAAATTTTGAACCGAATTTATTTACAATTTTTTTTCCTAAATTTAAAAATTTTTTTTTTTTAATTAATTTTTTTTTTTTGTTAAATTTTTTATATTAATCATGAATAAATTGCATTTATCTGAATTACGACAATTTGCAAAAAATATCGAGAAGAAAAAAAATAGAACAGCTTCATTTAAGCACTTTCTGCACACTGACATGAACTACTTAAAATCAGGAACGAAGCTTAGCGTTTCACTTGAACCATAAAATTTGGGTGGAGCTTTTATGTTCGCCGCACTTTTTTCGCCATCTTTCATTGCACACAAATTCGCTGAGTGGGCTTAGAGAGTAACTTTAACGGCACGTGATTGTTATGCATATATGTGCATACATACATATATGTGGATGAAACAGCTAAGCAAAACAGATAAGCTCAATAAATATGTGCATGGAGAAAAATTGAGAAAACATAGAAAGAGAAAAACAGAAGCGAATAATGCTGTTCGCAAACAGCTGTGAGTAAGTTTGCTCTCACGACGCTGGCGAAGTTCAAACTAACAACATTTTTGGGATTAAACCTCATCACTTATCCAGTTTGTTAACTTCGCAGTATCCACAAACAATGACTTAATACTTTTTCCAATTTTCAGAGTTGGTCTTTTTGACAGCTGATACTTGATTCATACTCAGTTTGTTTCACCATTTCATAATGAGCAGACTTACTTTAGAATAATGTGATATGGTCGACTAGCCATTGATCGATTTCGCACCACGTTTACTCTAGCGGATAATTCCCATCCTCAGACACCGAAGACGCTATTGCTCCTGTGGAGCAAAAGATCGAAGATGACTAATCCACAATCGCGAATTATGCTCTTCGAGGTGCCGTACTGCCAACGAAACTGTTAATTTATTGAAGGGAATTTTTGGGGGTCACATTATCATGCGTAGTGAGTTTATGGTGTTGTGAACTCGCTTATTTACGCAGATAAGCCCACGGCGATTGATGCTTGGAAAGATTTGGCTGACCTTGCTGATAAAAGCGTAATGCACCATAACGTTGCACTGCCATTAATATAGCGCACTGCTGTTTTTTCTGGGAAACCAATAAATTCTGGGAAAAAGTGTCAAACAAACATACATTTGTTTGGGGTGTAGTATAAATAGGTGTCGAGCTCATGATATGTGCAATTAGTTTTTGAAGAGCAAACAACGCACAACGTTTACTGAAGATTTAAAAAAAAATTGAATTTATTTAATAAATACAAAATGTGTAGCTCGCAATTTGCAACCGCCTTGATATTTGTCGTGTTTATTGTTGGTGCACAAGCAATCCCTGGTATTTTAGATGTTTTCAAATATTTTCCGGGAAAAATACTTAATAAAACAATTGGAACCATTGAAGCTCTTCCTATCTATATACCCACATGGAATGAAACAGATGTGATTGTAATAAATAAGGTTATGGGCTATCCCGCGGTATTACTCTCCACGATGGTGCATGATGTTTGTAAGTGCCGGAAGTGAAAATTTGGGAGTGTAGAATTTTTAACTTAGCTCTTCTTCTGCTACTTCTTCAACAGGCTCTTTAGCTTTCTCAGTCAACGCAATTAAAAAGCGAGTAACACCAGATTTGAAGAAGATCAATCTGCAGCTGCGAACCGCTTGCAATAGATACTCCTACCCGTTGTTGAATGCGAATGAAATATGGAGTAGTGCGGAATTCGATACGACAAAGAAGGTAGTCATCTTGGCCACCGGCTGGACTCATACGATTGATACTTCGGATACGATTGATGTGCTGGCGAAGGCGTACAATTGTCGTGGTGATGTCAATTTTGTGGTAAGTATAGGCGAACGCAATAGCCGAGTGGTTAGCATTGCGTACTGCCATTGGGATGACTAGGATTTGAGTCCTTAAAACTTTATTTAAATAAAAAATTAAGTTAAATTTTCTAAATTCGGTCACCCCTCGGTTGCTAATGTCAACCCCCCCCGTGTGTGTTTCTGAAGTTATAATATATAAAAATATATACTTATAATGAACACTTTTCATCAACAGGCGCTCGACGCCGCCGACTATGTAGATACCCTTTACACGTGGGCTGCACTGAACACGGAAGAAATTGGCGCCAGTCTTGCGGAGGGCCTCGAACGACTAGTTCGCGTGGTGCCACTGGAGAATATCCATTTGATTGGACACAGTTTGGGCGCACACATTGTAGGCGTCGCTGGACGCTACTTCAAAGATCGCACGGGCAAACTGATACCCCGAATTACCGGTTTGGATCCAGCGAAACCATGTTTTAATGAAGGTCATGAGCTCGCCGGTCTAATGCGTGGTGATGCGGAGTTTGTCGATGTTATCCACTCGAATCCTAGTGTAATGGGTAAAAGTGAATCCATGGGTGATGTCGATTTCTATCCGGGTGGTTTAACTCCAATACCGAATGGCTGCTTGCATGTTATTTGCGCGCACATGCGCTCCTATGAATATTACGCCGAAAGTGTTTATCCCGGAAATGAAGGAAATTTTATGGCTGTTCGTTGCACCTCGCACACGGAATTGACTCGACGTCATTGTGTGGGTGCGGAATATCCCATGGGCTATGCGACGCCAAACAGCATTAAGGGTAACTACTTTTTAGAGGTGAATAGTGCAAGTCCTTATGGTAAAGGTAGCGATGCGAAGAAAATGAAGGCGCTGGAGAACTGTGGTGTCTGTACCTATCAAAAACGCTGAAAACTCTTCTGAGCCATCGAAGTTCAGAGATTATGTAGTTTAGCAGATGCTGACGTCTATCTAACGAAAATAAACTGAATACCTTATCAAAACCCATTTGTTCTTTAGATTTGAAAGATAAATTGTTTTAATTAAACGAAGAAATCGATTGTACTTTTAAATCTCGAAGAAGCTCTTGACTAGTTATATTTATGAACCATCTCTTTTAGGTGCAAAAGTTGCTATAGATTTTCAGTCTTGGAAGACACGCCACTGATTTACGAAGCGAGACAATGGGCACAACGAAAATCTCTTTCCATAAATTGATTACTTCGTTGGCTCTATGACATGTAGCGGCGTCTGCACAATGGCATGGGGATTATTGTCACACCAAATGTGACTAGTTTACTTATTAACATACTCATTCAACCAAAAGTAAATTTCATTGAAAAAAATATGTGATCTGCTAGTCTTTTATAGAATTAGAGTCTAAATATTTTTAAATCAAAAAAACTAGGAATTTCTACGATTATTTGAATTTAAATCGTAAGAGAAATGTAAGTTAATTAGATTTTTGTTAAAAATATTGTATTAAAAACGAATTTCGAAGAAAAAAAGATCTAAAAGTCCTTACAAATCCACCCATACTCACCACAAAATTTACATCACCACGACAAGGACATTTGTAGATCTTCCTTTGCTTCTGCCGTTCTGGTTAAATTTCTATGAAGAGCTTTAAGTTTTCAAAAAATAATATCCACAATAACTCCCGGTACAAATAATGTATAATTTGCAAGCCTTAGACTTCCTTGTGCACCAACAATATCAAGGCAGTTGCAAGTCGCGAGCAAACTCTAGTCTTAAAATAGAAAACAAAAGAAGAAACAATATAATTAATTTTTTCCGTGAGAGTACTTTTAGTGTATTTTTGTTACTAAAAAGCAACTGAAAGATCTCCTCGAAGCATCCAGTAGCCATCTGGCATCATTGAAATACTCTTTGTTCTCTGGTACCTTATTTTCATCCATCTGCCTAATATCTTGATGAAATCGTACACATACTGAATTTACTGGAGAGTAGTCAGGGTAGAGCTGAAGAAAATATACTTTTAAACTCATTCCGCAACATTGAAGATTGAAGTGCTTAGAACATATTTTTTGAGGATTTGTTCGCCGAGACTGTAAGTTGTTTCCTAAAAATGTCTTTATGTCTTTATGGTTTCATGGTTGTTAAGAATTGCGGATTAGCAGCAAGCCATCTTGTATCCGGTACAACGCAAATACCTTCCTTCATCTATGCCTCTAAGAGACCTATAAACCTTTTGTATCATTTTGCAATGAACCAAATCCAAGTACCATTTAAGTTTCCATACGACAGAAAGGTAGTAAGCCCAGCCCAAGTAGCGCTGAATAATTATGCGAATCCAAAACGTTGAGTTTAGTTTAGTTTTTCAATAGTTGCGAGATGCTAGGCCTATCACAAGCACGCATACGCACACACACAAACACACAGATATTTATGAAATAAAGCTTAAGGCATACTTTGAGGCGTTCACAACTCACTTTTAATTCTCTTTAGATGGAGTGCAATAATAACAATAGTGGCATGCGAGTATGCGGAGCAAATCCTCACTAGTTCTAAATAAAACATCTTTACAAATTATAGTACGAGCGCTTTATGACATATTTGAACCTATCGAGAAAGCATTGGCTGTAAAATATTACGACACTTGGTGTTTCCTAAGGCATTGAAGGGGCTTTTAACACTATACTTCCCGAGACCATAATAAAAGAAATGGATATTGAATTGTCCGTTGTTAGGCTTGTGGAACCCTTCCTGAGGAACAGCATGATCTCCGCTAAAATGGATAATGCCGGTATTGGCAGATATACCACAAGGGCTTTCCCTCATGGGGAGTCTTATCTACACTGGTATGGCTCGTCACAGTAAACACACTGATTCGCTAAATAGAGAGCAATAGGGAAGACAGCGCAAATCTTAAGTAATTTACTCTTAAATGTCATACATAAAGTAAGAAGCGGGTGCGAGGTAGTTGGGCTGTATATCAATCCGACGAAAACCGAAATAGTGCTTATCACAAGGAGACATAAACCACTTTCTTTTAAACCATTCAGACTAAAAGGCCTGATGTCAAGTATATCGGGATAATCTTAGGTCGAGGAAAGATAAAGAAAAGATTTAAGAAAGCCATCACTGCACTCCAAGCATGTAAAGCGGAATTGTACAGCGGTAATTATAATCATTTTATTCCACGGATTCACTACCTGGTGTTTAACTTTCATTAGAAAACAGTCCAGAGTTCAGCGGTCGGCAGCCATAATCATTACGGGAGCCCATATACTGTTTTGACAATCCCTTCTCTGCAAGATGAATGGGAAATTCAAATGCTCTGGATCAGGGTGACTTAACTATCTTCACGGATAGTTCTGGTGAATTCACTCACCAACGCTTTCTACCCATTTTAATTTGTTACGCACACACCATTGAAACTTCATCGAAGCACAACTTTTTGCAATCACGGAAGCCGCAGATAGCTGCCTGGATCTCTGGTTAACACTTTAGCTGCCATAAATTCTATGCACGTTGCGGGCGTACCTATGTCTACCCCTGGAACTTTTCAGCTTAAATATCTGGGATCTTCGATTGTCTGGCTGACGTAGTAGACGTCGGTAGGCACGCGAAATGGTTCGTACATCCGTTAAAGTGAGAAGTACGCCACAGTGTTGCGCTGTTCGCTTAGATCAGCAGTCGCATCAACTCAACTCAACCAAAAGTATGTACTATTGTACATAAAAGGATATGAGAAGGGCTTAGTAAAGATGAAATGTATGTAGAATTTTCATATTCACTTATTTGGTTACTTTTGCGAAATATGTTAGTACCATGACAAGAAATTGTGAACCCATTAAAATAAATTCCAATATGTTCAGAATGACGTGCTGATATGACTCATATATGTTCGTCATTCTGTGCATTTGTCTAATTGAACGCACATAAAACATAAAACATAAAACATAAAACATAAAACATAAAACATAAAACATAAAACATAAAACATAAAACATAAAACATAAAACATAAAACATAAAACATAAAACATAAAACATAAAACATAAAACATAAAACATAAAACATAAAACATAAAACATAAAACATAAAACATAAAACATAAAACATAAAACATAAAACATAAAACATAAAACATAAAACATAAAACATAAAACATAAAACATAAAACATAAAACATAAAACATAAAACATAAAACATAAAACATAAAACATAAAACATAAAACATAAAACATAAAACATAAAACATAAAACATAAAACATAAAACATAAAACATAAAACATAAAACATAAAACATAAAACATAAAACATAAAACATAAAACATAAAACATAAAACATAAAACATAAAACATAAAACATAAAACATAAAACATAAAACATAAAACATAAAACATAAAACATAAAACATAAAACATAAAACATAAAACATAAAACATAAAACATAAAACATAAAACATAAAACATAAAACATAAAACATAAAACATAAAACATAAAACATAAAACATAAAACATAAAACATAAAACATAAAACATAAAACATAAAACATAAAACATAAAACATAAAACATAAAACATAAAACATAAAACATAAAACATAAAACATAAAACATAAAACATAAAACATAAAACATAAAACAACAATCAATACTGTATGATCAAATGAAGTCATGCATTAAATCTCGACAGGTATTAACATTCCCAACCTTGAAGGAGAAAATATATTGATAATGATGATATGAGTAACAGTTTTCGTCACATGAGTGTTACACAAAAAAACTTTCATAAGGAATTGTAAAATCAAATAATAAAGAAAACAATAAACTAAGCTCCTCATTTCCATATTCCCAGCCTTGAATTTTCATCACCCAAAAGCGAGCGAGAAAAAGGGTAAATCGGTTCAACAAATGCTTATAGCCTATTACCACCGGACGTTAAATGCATTTTAGCTTAAATGCATTTAAACATCGCTTTTAAATGCTAAATTCCCATGTGTTTGTTGTTGTATAAAAGTGTGTTAACTCACTTTTGGTAATTTAACGTACACGTTTCGGAAGTTTCTGTATATTTCTTGCTAGAATCGTGTATTTTCGGATTTAATGAGGGGCCAGACTTTTATTTTGCATGGTGAAATTTTTTCTCCAAAAGTTACTTTTTTACATTAATATTAACATAAAAACATATATTAAGTAATTGGTGAAAATAATGCTTCTCCTCTTTAAAAAATAAACTAAAATAAAAATAAAAAACAAACAAAAAGCAATTGTATAATATTCGTAGAAAACGATCCCCTCAACATAAAAATATACCCGACTCTGGCAACTATCAGCTGATTGCGCAAAACAAATAATTATGTATATATAATTGGCGCGGTGTAACCGGTTAAGCGATTTTTCGGCCGAGCTACTTCTCAAATTGTTGTTTTCTAGAAAAACAAAATAAATAATTACTGAAAAAAATAAACTAAACTGAAAATGGAAACCAAACGATGCAAACGGAAGAGCAAAGTTTCTTGGATTGTTGGGAAGGAAGAGCTCAGGATTTGAGAGGTTGCCGAAAAGACTCTCATGTATACAAAGAAATGGCGGTGGATTTAACGCGGTGGATTTAACGCAATCTGGGATCGAAGTCGCTGGCATTGCATGCAAAAAAGCATTTTCCTTTCAACAGCGTCTGTCCGTGCAGCAATAATCTGCACTTGCAAATCATAATATTGTATAAATAGCAAAATAAAATGAATGCGGTCTCTTGAATTTATGATTTTAATACTTGTGACAAATTTTGCAAACTGCAAATGTAAGCAAAAATCAGCTGTTTGAGTTAACTCACTTTCGGTGGAAACGTTTGGCATTTCATTCACTTAACAAAGGCCTTAAATGCATTTAAGTGCTTGGTGGAAATACGTGTAGGCTATTACTTTTGCCACAACCGTTATTTGTTTAAATAAAAACCTTCCAAGTCAACCACAACAATGTACACAACAAAAAAACAATAGGAAATGAGCACGATATGTCGGATGTTGGCCAGCTGCCAAGCAGCAAGCGGGCGGAAATAAAAAGGTTTGGCAAGCACAACCAACTTCAGTGCAGAATTAAAGAACCAACGCCAAATATTGCATACATTTAGGCACGCACTATTTTCACAACACAGCAACCCATGTGCTGCAGACAGGTATTTATTAGTGTTTTTGTGGTAATGAGCATGCAGTAGCCGGGCAAGAATTACCACTCCAAGCTAAGAAAAGGCAAAAATCGTGAAGTCAGCAAAAAAAAAATAGAGTTGGCTGCAGTCAAATGGTCTCAAGCGAAAATTTAGCAACCTCTGCAGGATATCATTGCTATTTTATACATACCGTCGCTATGGTACAGGTATTCTTTCTGCATCCCATTTGTGTCTCTTGTCTTGGAGCTTATGGCAGAGTATAAGTGACTGATAATTTGAAGATTACTGGGAATCAAAGATGTCAAATTTGGATAACTAAGAAGTGAATGAAGAAGGCAGATACGAATTTCACTTTTTGAGGAAAACTAAAGGTTTTATGAATTCGAAATAAATAAAAAAGTTATGCAACTAGTGTGGTCATTTTGGGAGTCCCTTTGCTCACTATCTTGTGACTTCGGAGGAAGGATTATTAGGGTGTAACTAAGCCTTTGTTCACTGCTTAAAGAGAGGGAGCTTCAGTATATATATATGTATTGTATCCAAGTGAGAGAAAAATTAACTCTCAGGAACTAACCACATGTTTTTAGTACATATGCGATTTCAATCCATGAGAAACACTTATGCTGAAAAAAATGTATAGTTTTTCCTGAATTGATAACGGCTGGACCGAAATAAAATTCAACTTTATTAAGAATATCTCGAGGACCGACTCATGCGTGATAATCTTAGTTACGATTTGATTCACTTGAAATTTAATTTGTTGGTAACTTTTCGTTTAGATTATAATGCAGAAACGGGTTCTTAATAATCTTATTTATCGTTCAATTTGCTTGATTTTGTTTTTTATTTTCATTCGTTTGGGATGCTTGAACTTTTCTTATCTGAAACCGCTTAGTTTAATTTAAGTAATTCTGTGAAAATCGCCCATGTTGGTGTGTTGGCAAACCATCTTTGTTGCTTGTTCTTACTTGCCTACTGCCATATTGCTTTCTGCTGATCGAGTTCATTCAAATAATTTACATTCAGATTTGAACTATCTACGTATAATTTATTATCTCCCTTAATTCAATATAAAGGCATCCAATTAAAGCGAGGCGAAACTCGCTGGGTCTGCTAGTAATTTATAAAATTACCGTCAAAAGTAAAGCGCTGTTCATATTGTGCAGCCTAATTTGTCTCTTCCCGTCGTGACGCCGGCAGGCATAAGAAGCGCTCCCTATCTCTCTATCTCCTTCTGTCTTTCTTTTTCTTTATATTTCTTTTTTTCTACCACCAGGTTATAGTTGCACTGCCATTAATATAGCGCATTGCTGTTTTTTCTGAGAAGACCAATACATTCTGGGAAAAAGTGTCAAACAAACATACACTTGTTTGGGGCTTAGTATAAATAGGTGTCGCGCTCATGATGTGTGCAATTAGTTTTTGAAGAACAAACAAAGCGCAACGTTTACTGAAGATTTAATAAAAAATTAAATTGTTTTAAGAAATAAAAAAATATACAAAATGTCTCGCTCGCAATTTGCAACCGCCTTAATATTTGTCGTGTTTATTGTTGGTTCACAAGCAATCCCTACGCTTTTCGGTGATTTTATACATTTACCGGAAAATATGGTTAATAAAACAATTGGAACCGTTATAGCTGCTTCCAGTCATATACCCACATTGGGTGAAGCAATGGAGTATGGAAAAAATGCGGTTATGGGCTATCCTGCGGCATTACTCTCCACGGTGGTGCATGATGTTTGTAAGTGCCTGAAGTGAAAATTTGGGAGTGTAGAATTTTTAACTTAACTCTTCTTCTTCTACTTCTTTAACAGGCTCTTTAGCTTTCTCAGTCAACGCAATTAAATCACGAGTAACACCAGATTTGAAGAAGATCAATCTGCAGCTGCGAACCGCTTGCAATAAATACTCCTACCCGCTGTTGAATGCGAATGAAATATGGCGTAGTGCGGAATTCGATACGACAAAGAAGGTAGTCATCTTGGCCACCGGCTGGACTCATAGGGTTGATACTTCGGATACGATTGATGTGCTGGCGAAGGCGTACAATTGTCGTGGTGATGTCAATTTTGTGGTAAGTATAGGCGGCCGCAATAGCCATTGGATAACATTGCGTACTGTCATTGGGATGATTAGGATTCGAGTCCTTAAATTTTTATTTAAATAAAAAATTAAGTTAAATTTTCTAATTTCGGTCACCCCTCGATAGATAATGTCAACCCCACCGAGTGTGTTTCGGAAGTAATAATATATAAAAATATACTTATAATAAACACTTTTCAACAGGCGCTCGACGCAGCCGATTATGTAGATACCCTTTACACGTGGGCTGCACTGAACACGGAAGAAATTGGCGCCAGTCTTGCGAAGGGCCTCGAACGACTAGTTCGCGTGGTGCCACTGGAGAATATCCATTTGATTGGACACAGTTTGGGCGCACACATTGTAGGCGCCGCTGGACGCTACTTCAAAGATCGCACAGGCAAACTGATACCCCGCATTACCGGTTTGGATCCAGCGAAACCATGTTTTAATGAAGGTCATGAGCTCGCCGGTCTAATGCGTGGTGATGCGGAGTTTGTCGATGTTATCCACTCGAATCCTGGTGCAATAGGTAAAAGTGAATCCATGGGTGATATCGATTTCTATCCGGGTGGTTTAACTCCAATACCGAATGGCTGCGTGCATGTTATTTGCGCGCACATGCGCTCCTATGAATTTTACGCCGAAAGTGTTTATCCCGGAAATGAAGGAAATTTTATGGCTGTTCGTTGTACCTCGCAGACGGAACTGACTCGAGATAATTGTGTGGGTGCCGAATATCCCATGGGCTATGCGACGCCAAACAGCATTAAGGGTAACTACTTTTTAGAGGTGAACAGTGCAAGTCCTTATGGTAAAGGTAGCGATGCGAAGAAAATGAAGGCGCTGGAGAACTGTGGTGTCTGTACCTATCAAAAACGCTGGAAACTCTTCTGAGGCATCGAAGTTCAGAGATTATGTAGTTTAGCAGATGCTGACGCCTATCCAATGAAAATAAATAGAATAACTTATAAAAATCCATTTGTTCTTTAGATTTGAAAGATAAATTGTTTTAATTAAACGAAGAAATCGATTGTACTTTTAAATCTCGAAGAAACTCTTGACTAGTTATATTTATGAACCATCTCTTTTAGGTGAAAAAGTTGCTATAGATTTTCAGTCTTGGAAGACACGCCACTGATTTACGAAGCGAGACAATGGGCACAACGAAAATCTCTTTCCATAAATTGATTACTTCGTTGGCTCTATGACATGTAGCGGCGTCTGCACAATGGCATGGGGATTATTGTCACACCAAATGTGACTAGTTTACTTATTAACGTACTCATTCAGCCAAAAGTGAAGTTCATTGCAAAAATATGTGATCTGCTAGTCTTTTATAGAACTAGAGTCTAAATATTTTTAAATCAAAAAAACTAGAATTTTCTACGATTATTTGAATTTAAATCTACAAAATTGATTACGATTCGTAAGAGAAATTTAAGTTAACAAAAATTTTGTTAAAAATATTGTATTAAAAACGAGTTTCGAAGAAAAAAATATCTGAAAGACCTTCCTTTGTTTCTGCCGTTCTGGTTAAATTTCTAGGAAGAGCTTTCAGTTTTCAAAAAATAATATTCACAAAAACTCCCGGTACAAATAATGTAGAATTTGCAAGCCTTATAGCCTATTTCCACCAAGCACTTCACTGCATTTAAGGCCTCTGTTAAGTGAATGAAATGTCAAACGTTTCCACCGAAACTGAGTTAACTCAAATAGCTGATTTTTGTTTACATTTGCAGTTTGCTCGGCCGAAAAATCCCTTAACCGGTTACAAAGCGCACATTATATATACATAAATATTTGTTTTGCGCCAATTATATATACATACATAATTATTTGTTTTGCGCAATCAGCTGATAGTTACCAGAGTCACGTATATTTTTATGTTGAGGGGATCGTTTTCTATTCCACAATTGCTTTTTGTTTGTTTTTTATTTTTATTTTATTTTATTTTTTAAAGAGGAGAAGCATTCTCTTCGCCAATTACTTAATATATTTTTTTATGTCAATATTAATGCAAAAAGTAACTTTTGCAGAAAAAGTTTCACCATGCAAAATAAAAGTCTGTCCCCTCATTAAATCCGAAAATACACGACTCTGGCAACAAGTATACCGAAACGTCCGAAATGTTTACATTAGTAGTGAGAGCATCGACTGTTAACATAACATTTTCTGTTAAATTACCGAAAGTGAGTTAACTCACTTTGAAAATTGAGTTAACACACTTTTATACAACAACAAACACATGGGAATTTCGCATTTAAATGCGATGTTTAAATGCATTCAAGCTAAACTGCAGTAAACGTCCGGTGGAAATAGGCTATTAGACTTCCTTGTGCACCAACAATATCAAAGCAGTTGCAAGTCGCGAGCAAACTCCAGTCTTAAAATAGAAAACAAAAGAAGAAACAATATAATTAATTTTTTCCGTGAGAGTACTTTTAGTGTATTTTTGTTACTAAAAAGCAACTGGAAGATCTCCTCGAAGCATCCAGTAGTCATCTGGCATCATTGAAATACTCTTTGTTCTCTGGTACCTAATTTTCATCCATCTGCCTAATATCTTGATGAAAGCGTACACATCTTATACTGAATTTGCTGGAGAGTAGTCAGGGTGGAGCTGAAGAAAATATACTTTTAAACTCATTTCCCCACATTGAAGTTTGAAGTGCTTATAACATATTTTTTGAGGATTTGTTCGCCGAGACTGTAAGTTGTTTCCTAAAAATGTCCTTATGTCTTTATGGTTTCATGGTTGTTAAGAATTGCGGATTAGCAGCAAGCCATCTTGTATCCGGTACAACGCAAATACCTTCCTTCATCTATGCCTCTAAGAGACCTATAAACCTTTTGTATCATTTTGCAATGAACCAAATCCAAGTACCATTTAAGTTTCCATACGACAGAAAGGTAGTAATCCCAGCCCAAGTAGCGCTAAATAATTATGCGAATCCAAAACGTTGAGTTTAGTTTAGTTTTTCAATAGTTGCGAGATGCTAGGCCTATCACAAGCACGCATACGCACACACACAAACACACAGATATTTACGTACTAAAGCTTAAGGCATACTTTGAGGCGTTAACAACTCACTTTTAATTCTCTTTAGATGGAGTGCAATAATAACAATAGTGGCATGCGAATACGCGGAGCAAATCCTCACTAGTTCTAAATAAAACATCTTTGCAAATTAGAGTACGAGCGCTTTATGACATATTTGAACCTATCGAGAAAGCATTGGCTGTATAATATTACACACTTGGTGTTTCCTAAGGCATTGAAGGGGCTTTTAACACTATACTTCCCGAGACCATAATAAAAGAAATGGATATTGAACTGTCCGTTGTTAGGCTTGTGGAACCCTTCCTGAGGAACAGCATGATCTCCGCTAAAATGGATAATGCCGGTATTGGCAGATATACCACAAGGGCTTTCCCTCATGAGGAGTCTTATCTACACTGGTATGGCTCGTCACAGTAAACACACTGATTCGCTAAATAGAGAGCAATAGGGAAGACAGCGCAAATCTTAAGTAATTTACTCTTAAATGTCATACATAAAGTAGGAAGCGTGTGCGAGGTAGTTGGGCTGTATATCAATCCGACGAAAACCGAAATAGTGCTTATCACAAGGAGACATAAACCACTTTCTTTTAAACCATTCAGACTAAAAGGCCTGATGTCAAGTATATCGGGATAATCTTAGGTCGAGGAAAGATAAAGAAAAGATTTAAGAAAGCCATCACTGCACTCCAAGCATGTAAAGCGGAATTGTACAGCGGTAAATAGAATCATTTTATTCCACGGATTCACTACCTGATGTTTAACTTTCATTAGAAAACAGTACAGAGTTCAGCGGTCGGCAGCCATAATCATTACGGGAGCTCTATCGTCGACTCCATCATGAGCCCTGGAAACTCTTCCCAATATTCTTCCTCTCGGTCTGTATGGCTTCAACGCAACTAGACTGGGGGTTGCTCAGCCTTAGAAGTAACGCGCAACAGAGCATGTCCAGGTATTGTCAATTAACTGTTTTGACAATCCCTTCTCTGCAAGATGAATGGGAAATACTAATGCTCTGGATCAGGGTGACTTAACTATCTTCAAGGATAGTTCTGGTGAATTCACTCACCAACGCTCTCTACCAATTTTAATATGTTGCGCACACACTATTGTAACGTCATCGAAGCACAACTTTTTACTATCACGGAAGCCGCAGATAGCTGCCTGGATCTCTGGTTAACACTTTAGCTGCCATAAATTCTATGCCCGTTGCAGGCGTACCTATGTCTACCCCTGGAACTTTTCAGCTTAAATATCTGGGATCTTCGATTGTCTGGCTGACGTAGTAGACGTCGGAAGGCACGCGAAATGGTTCGTACATCCGGGAAAGTGAGAAGTACGCCACAGTGTTGCGCTGTTCGCTTAGATCAGCAGTCGCATCAACTCAACTCAACCAAAACTATATACTAAATAAAAGGATATGAGTGGGACTTAAGAATAAAATAAATAATGAGAACTTCTTTAGTCAACAAGAGAATGAAAGAGAGAAGTGGATGGAGAACTTTCATATTCACTTATTTGGTTACTTTTGCGAAATATGTTAATACCATGACAAGAAGAGGTGGACCCATTAAAATATATACCAATATGTTCAGAATGACGTGCTGATATGACTTAGCCGTGTCCTGTTCTGTCTATATGTATGTTCGTCATTCTGTGCATTTGTCTAATTGAACGCACATAAAACATAAAACATAAAACATAAAACATAAAACATAAAACATAAAACATAAAACATAAAACATAAAACATAAAACATAAAACATAAAACATAAAACATAAAACATAAAACATAAAACATAAAACATAAAACATAAAACATAAAACATAAAACATAAAACATAAAACATAAAACATAAAACATAAAACATAAAACATAAAACATAAAACATAAAACATAAAACATAAAACATAAAACATAAAACATAAAACATAAAACATAAAACATAAAACATAAAACATAAAACATAAAACATAAAACATAAAACATAAAACATAAAACATAAAACATAAAACATAAAACATAAAACATAAAACATAAAACATAAAACATAAAACATAAAACATAAAACATAAAACATAAAACATAAAA
The DNA here is from genome assembly GCA_037013455.1 of Ceratitis rosa. Taxonomy (NCBI): domain Eukaryota; kingdom Metazoa; phylum Arthropoda; class Insecta; order Diptera; family Tephritidae; genus Ceratitis; species Ceratitis rosa. The sequence continues at coordinate 16,626,298 of JAWMAG010000008.1, read as the reverse complement.
CATAAAACATAAAACATAAAACATAAAACATAAAACATAAAACATAAAACATAAAACATAAAACATAAAACATAAAACATAAAACATAAAACATAAAACATAAATCATAAAACATAAAACATAAAACATAAAACATAAAACATAAAACATAAAACATAAAACATAAAACATAAAACATAAAACATAAAACATAAAACATAAAACATAAAACATAAAACATAAAACATAAAACATAAAACATAAAACATAAAACATAAAACATAAAACATAAAACATAAAACATAAAACATAAAACATAAAACATAAAACATAAAACATAAAACATAAAACATAAAACATAAAACATAAAACATAAAACATAAAACAACAATCTTGCTATTAGTTTCACATATATTGTATGATCAAATGAAGCCATTCATTAAACCTCGACAGGTATTAACACTCCCAACCTTGAGGAACAAAATACATTGATAATTATGATATGGGTAACAGTCTTTGTCACGTGTGTCTTGCACCAAAAAAAGGCAGCTAAAATCAAATAGTAAAATCTAATAAAAAAGAAAGCAATAAACTAAGCAACTCATTTCCATATTCCCAGCCTTTAATTTTCATTACCCAAAATCATTCTAACAAATGGTTACTTTTGCCACAACCGTAATATGTTTAAAAAATCTTCCAAGCAAACAACAACAATGTACACACCAATTATTTTCACAACACATCAAGCCATGTGTGGCAGACAGGTTTTTGTGTTAAAGAGCATGCAGTAGCCGGGCACGAATTAACACACCAAGCTAAGGAAAGGCTTATGGAGAGAGAGCTTTAGTAGTGCCATACCGACATGTTCGGTTTAAGTAACTGCTGAAGTCTACTTACAGTGTCTGCTTACCATCTCAGTGGCTGCGAGCTCTCGTCGGACATGAAGCAGTGTGCGATGAGCTTGAGACCCACCACATAGACCCATCACATAGAAACTAGCTGTAATAAAACAGCTAACAACAACTACCATGACAGACCCCACTACTGGCGACGACCACTTTAAACGTATTAAGGACATTCAGCTTGAATGTCTGGTCCTTTAATCAGGCGGGTGACGGTGCCTAACGGTGCACAAAGCTGACATTATCCGGATCGAGGAAATGCAATACACGGGGCCTAGATTACATCTTTAGACAGAGTAAAGCACTGGTTCATCTTTCTGCAAAAGACATAATGTTACAGTTATTGGGGAACGCTATAGAGTGAAGATTTGTGACTCTTTCGTGCGTGAATTTGTGGATGTTGAGTTGGTTGACTTTTGATTCCAAAAAGATGGCGTTACATGTCATACAGCGAATGAAACAGTTAATTTATTGAAGGGAATTTTTGGTGGTCTCATTATCATGCATCGTGAGTCTATATTGTGACCACCAAGATCGCATTATTTAATTCCGCTGAAACGGTTTTTGTGGGGTTACGTGAAGTCGCTTATCTACGCAGATAAGCCCGAGGCGAATAATGCTTTGGAATAGAATATTTGGCGCGTTGTTGCTGACTTTGCTGATAAAAGCATAAGGCAGCATATTTCTCACGAATAATATAGTAGCAATCGAAAACAGATTGAATAAATCAATATTATTTATGGTTTTATAAAAAAAAATTTATAAATTTGCCGTCAAAAGGAAAGCGCAGGTCATAATGTGAAGCATAATTTTTGTTTGTCTCTTCCCGTCTTGTCTCTTCTGTCTATCATTTTCCTTATCTTTCTTTTTTTCTACCACCAGGATATGGTTGCACTGCCATTAATATAGCGCACTGCTGTTTTTTCTGGGAAGACCAATACATTCTGGGAAAAAGTGTCAAACAAACATACACTTGTTTGGGGTGTAGTATAAATAGGTGTCAAGCTCATGATATTTGCAATTAGTTTTTGAAGAACAAACAAAGCGCAACGTTTACTGAATATTTAATAAAAAATTAAATTGTTTTAAGAAATAAAAAAAATATACAAAATGTCTCGCTCGCAATTTGCAATTGCCTTGATATTTGTCGTGTTTATTGCTGGTTCACAAGCATGTGTTGTTGTTGATACTATACTATATATTCCGAAAGTTATTTTGAATGCTTTGTTTGGAAAGCCAGCAGAGAATCCTATATCCCAAAAGGAAGAAGCAAGAGAAGATCTAAAAAATGTGGGATATCCCGAGGCATTGCTCTTCGGGGGTGTGCATGATGTTTGTAAGTGCCGGAAGTGAAAATTTGGGAGTGTAGAATTTTTAACTTAACTCTTCTTCTTCTACTTCTTTAACAGGCACTTTAGCTTTCCCAGTCAACGCAATTAAAGAGCGAGTATCACCAGATTTCGAGAAGATCAATCTGCAGCTGCGAACCGCTTGCAATAGATACTCCTACCCGTTGTTGAATGCGAGTGAAATATGGAGTAGTGCGGAATTCGATACGACAAAGAAGGTAGTCATATTCGTCACCGGCTGGACTTATAAGATTAATACTTCGGATACGATTGATGTGCTGGCCAAGGCGTACAATTGTCGTGGTGATGTCAATTTTCTGGTAAGTATGGGTGGGTTTGTAAGGATTTTCAGATTTATTTGTTCCAATCGACGTTTGAGTTAACTTAAATTTCTCTTAAGAATTGCAATCAATTTTACTGGGCAAATTCACACACGGTAGTGTCAGAGATACAAAAACTATGTGTTTGGTTTGTGTAATTTGGTGAAATTGAAGGTACATCCTCAATCTACACACCAAACAGTGAGTCATTGTGGATGTAACCACATGCGGGTTCTCAGTACCGCAACAGCGTAATTTTTTAGCGATTAAAAACCCGTGGTTTTTGGACAACCTGTTTGTTTGATCCCCAACAGATCCTGTCCTCTCATAATTTATGACACGTTGTTCTATCGTGGAACGCTTTACTACGCCTAAACTGTCAGCTGTCGATATTATTTTAGGGTTGTCAACACTTTACTACAAAAATGGCTGCAAATTTAATTCTTTCGGTAATTTTTTAACATCCTGTACAACGTTTTCGAAAACTCCGATATAAACTTCCTGTTAACCTAAGCAAAAAGCCACTTATACTCTGAATTTCAAGTAAACCGTACCATAGATACAATGCTTCCTAATGGATCAATTCTTGGTTCACTTCCCGAAACCTTTCCAGGCATCATGAAAAACAATCTGACAAAATTTCAGTCCGATCGATAGGTAACTTTTGGAAATTTGCAGAACTTTACAAATGAACATAGCATTTATATACATATATATATATATATAGATATAGAATATTCATAATAAACCCTTTTCATCAACAGGCGCTCGACGCCGCCGACTACGTAGATAGCCTTTACACGTGGGCCGCACTGGACACGCACCTAATTGGTTCCGTTCTTACGGACGTCCTCATACGACTAGATCGCGTGGTGCCACTGGAGAATATCCATTTGATTGGACACGGTTTGGGCGCACACATTGTAGGCATCGCTGGACGCTACTTCAAACTTGACACGGGCAAACTGATACCCCGCATTACCGGTTTGGATCCAGCGAAATCATGTGTTAATGATAACTTCACCGGACTAAGGCGTGGTGATGCAAAATTTGTCGATGTTATCCACTCGAATCCTGGTGCATTGGGTAAAAGTGAATCCATGGGTGATGTCGATTTCTATCCGGGTGGTTTAACTCCAATACCGAGTGGCTGCTTGCATGTTGTTTGCGCGCACATGCGCTCCTATGAATATTACGCCGAAAGTGTTTATCCGGGAAATGAACAAAATTTTATGGCTGCTCGTTGCACCTCGCAGACGGGACTGACTCGAAATCAGTGTGTGGGTGCGGAATATCCCATGGGCTATGCGACGCCATACAACACTAATGGAAACTACTTTTTAATGGTGAACAGTGCAAGTCCTTATGGTAAAGGGAGTTATGCGACGCTAATGATGTCGCAGGAGAACTGTGGTGTCTGCACCTATCAAAAACGCTGGAAATACGTTTGATGCATTGATATAGTTTCGCAGATGCTGACGTCTATCCAACGAAAAAAAACCAGAATAACTTATCAAAATCAATATGTCCTTTAGATTTGAAAAATAAATTGTTTTAATTAAACGAAGTGAGCGATTGTACTTTTAAATATCGAAGAAGCTCTTGAATAGTTATATTTATGAACCATCTCTTTTAGGTGAAAAAATTGGTAGGGATATTCGATCTTGGAGGACACACCATATAGTAAAGGCCAAAACTGCCTATATACACGAATTGGAACATTAGAGTTTAGCTCAGACTAGAACCGTTCAGTTGTTGGCAGTAGAGGACCGATTTGAGCGTTTGGCCATAGGCGAGCAGCTCGTAGTAGATGATTCCTTGCCAATCCCACCAAACACACAGCAAAACCTTCCTGGACGTCAATCCTGTCTTGGCCACCGTTTCCGCCATCTCACCGCGTCGCTTGACGTTATCGTAAGTGATCCACGTTTCATGGCCAGTCACTAAACGCTCCAGAAATGGGTCGATTTTCCGGGGATTTAGCAGCGATTCGCAGATAGAAATTCGGTCCATCATGTTTTTTTGCGTTAGTTCGTGTGGCACCCAAACATCGAGCTTCTTTTTAATTCCAAGGTTATGCAAAGGGTTCCAAACGGTTTTTTGGCTTATCTTTAGTTCCTAAGCAACTGAATAAGTGCTCACGTGACAGTCTGTTTTCACTATTTCCATGATTTTATCGCAATTTTCGACGACAGGCCTCCCGACGCGTGGTGCATTTTTGACATCGAAATTACCGGAACGGAACCTAGCAATCCAATTTTGTGCTACACGTTCGTTCACAGTATCGGGCCCATGAACTAAATTAATTTTTTCAGCCGTCAGCCGCTTTGGCTGCTTTTTCGCCTTGATCGAAGAAAAATTGTAAAATATAGCGAATTTTCTCTTTACTGGTGTCCATCTTTGACGAGCGCTCACAACATACTGAGTCAATCAATCGATAAACTGTCAAAGACAAACTTTTAGCGCGAATAAACACGTTTTCAGCGCCCTATGGTATGACATGATGCCACACGTAACACTAGTACTATGGACAATAACGCCATCTCTTACATAAAAACCGAACGAACTTTTTACTTGACCTAATATTTAATTTTTTTATTGTATATTATTTTTATAAAATTAATTTTATTTGATTCATTTTAATTCCTTCATTCAGTTTTTTCATTGAATTTAATTTCATTTTTGTTTATTTAATTTTTTTATGTTTTTAGGTATTTTTTTATTAATTTTATTTTTATATTATTTTATTTGAAGTTATTTGGTTTTTTAAATTTTTTTTTTTTGTTTGTATTTTATTTTTTTTTTCTTTCTTGGACTTAATTTTATTTTAGTATATTTTTTATTTATCGGCTAATGGAAATAGAAGAAAAAAAGCACTGATTCCATACTGTCTAGTGATAGGCAAAAGTGTTTATCTAAATTCAGTCAAGATTTTTTGGAAGAATCGACTATGAAAACCAATGAGATGGTATGAGAGCGTATGCGTATGTATCTTAAATGTGTCCATCAAACCTTCAAAATTTATATTTAAACCGACTCGAAATAACCTTAAATCGTTGTTGGCCTGATCTGAAAAATTTCAAACTTCGTGTTCTCGATGCCAGTGATACACAGAAGAATTTTTCCTACGTCTCAATGTTGCCTTCATCCCTCTATATCTTGATGAGTAAAGTCCATTTTATACACATGCTAGCCTTTTTCGCTTACTTTACACATGATTATGTCGGTTTTGCCAGCCGATAAGTCTTTCCATTTAGTCCTGATGCATCTTTCAACTCTTTCGTCTGATTCTATCACCAGACTTTTGACATTCCCATCAACTGTTTCGTTCATATCAATGGACTTACAACCAAAGAGATTTGTATTTGGCTCACTACACTTGGATCACCAAAGATCCCTAAAACTCTATTTCAATCTACGATGGTCAAGGAATGAAAACTCAACCAGAAGAAGTAGAAGAACAAATACGCCTGGACTTTTACAATAAATTACAAAATTCTTAAGTAACTCGTTTTCGTAGTGATATACAAATACATTTTTTTTGTTTCTTTTTTTTTCAATATTTTAATAAAAAATACAAGAGACCAACAGAGCACTAATTTTTCTTATTTGTACATGAACCACAATTCACCTGCGCCTCCACTTTCTTCGCATCGCTACTCTTACCATAGGGCGAAGCATTATTCACCTCCAAAAAGTAATTACCCTTGATGTTGTGTGGCGCTGCATAGCCCATTGGAAACTCCGGACCGGGACATTTCGATTCAAGCAATTTCGTCAGAGAACTGCAACGTTTACCCATAAAATTTAGTTCATTACCAGGGTAAACAGACTCTGCATAGTACTCCCAAGCACGCGCATGCGCACAGACAACATGCAAACAACCATTCGGTAAAGGATCCAAGCCACCGGGATAGAAATCAATATCACCCATAGGTTCTCGTTTGCCCAATACACCAGGATTCGAATGAATTACATCGATGAAATCAGCATCGCCACGCAGTAGACCCGAGAGTGAGTGGCCTTCATTGAAACATGGTTTCGCTGGATCCAAACCGGTTATGCGTGGTATCAGCCTGCCTGTGCGATAGCTGAAGTAGCGCCCAGCGGCGCCTACGATATGTGCGCCCAAACTATGTCCAATCAAATGGATATTGTGTAGCGGCACCACCTCGGTTAGGAGTTCGAGACCTTCTGCTATGCTGGCGCCTATTTCGTCAGTGTTCAATGCTGACCAAGTGTATAGCGTGTCCACGAAATTTGCTACATCGACGGCCTGCAGAAAAGAATATTAATCGTTTGCGTTGTAATCATCGAAATTACGTTTCATTACAAAAAAAAAACTTAAAATTGGTCTGCGCAAATTCAATGTTTCGAGTTGCCATTTAATAAATTTAAAATAAATTTTTAAAAATTTAAACTTAAAAAAATAAATTTTAAAATACCAAATCAAAAGAAAAGTTTTTATTGTCATACTCAAAAATTAAACATTTTAATTTAAAATTTTAGTGGAAAATAAAGTAAGTAAAAAAAAATTCAAAATAACTCACATTTGAAATTAAAAAAAAAATATTTGAAGGGCGTTTGGCAAAAAATTTAAACTAAAAAGTTAATACTTTTTACTATTATTATTAAAATCAAAATTTTCTCATATCCAAGATAACAAAAACAAAGTTCATATCCAAAAGAAAGAAAACTTGGAATATCAATAATTTTAAATTTAATTTCAAAATTAATCCTGCGTCATATTAGTTTTTTATTCAAAAATTTCTGATATTCACATATAGAAAACTAAAAAACACGTTCGAATTTTAAACAATTAAAATTAATTAAAAACTTAAATTTAATTATTTAAACATTTTTTTCAAAATTTAAATTAGTATTAAAAAAAATTAATGATTTAATAATAATTATTTAATTATTCCTTACATTATTATTTAATCTAAAAATTTCTCATATCTAAGAATAACGCAAAAAAAATATATATATTTATAGTTTTCAACAATTACTTTTATTTGAAAAAAATTTTAATATTAATATTAAATTTAAAAATTTCTCATTTCAAAAATTTACTTGAAAACATTTTTAGCATTTTTAATTTAAAAAATAATTTTCAAATAAAGAACTTCTCATATCGAAAATCAAAAAAAAAAATATTTTTGACATTTTTAATTTTAATCGTAATTTTTAAATAATCATAAAAATTAGAATGAAAATAACAATTTTAATTCATAATTTAAAAATTTCCTATATTAATCTTAAAATTTAAAAATTTCTCATATCCAAAATTAACAAAAAAAAAAAAAAATATTTTTAATTTTAACAAATAAATGCAATTAAAAGTTTAATGATTTTTCAGATATATTTTCAATTCAAAAATTTACTTCAAATTTTTGACAAATAATCTAATTATTTTTCATATTAATTTTGAACTTAATTAATTTCTCATATCGAAAATAAAAGAAATTAGAATTTTCAATAGTAAATTTGAACTAATAATTTAATAATTTCTGATATATAAAATTAAAAAAAAAATGTTTGTAGCAATTTTAACAATAAACTTAAATTAGAAGTTTGATCATTTTTTTAAAAATGTTTCATTCAAAATTTTCAAATAAATAAAATTAGAAAGTTCAACGAAACCTTTAAATAATAATTTAAAAATATTTATTATTAATCTTTAATCTGAAAATTTCTTGTATAACTTTTAACAAATAATTTTAGCTAATAATTTAAAAATTTAGTATATTACAATTTTCTATTAAAATTTTAGTTGATAGTTAATTTTTTTCTTCATATTATTCTTTAATTCGAAAAGTTTTCATATCCAAAACTAAAAACTAAATTATTTTTGGAATTTTTGCAATGAATGTTGCAATATACTCTTAAAAAAAAATTTTATATAACTAATAATAGGTTTGAGTTAATCATTTAATAATTTTTTATATTATTCTTTAATCTATAGGTTTCGGAAATCCAATAAAAAAAAGTTTCCGATTTTTAACTTTAAATTAAGACTAATAATTTTAAAATTTTTCACATTTAAAATCAAGCAAAAAAAATTTGAAGTTTCTAATAATAATTTTTAGCAAATCATTTAATGACTTTTCGTTTCGTTTTTGTAATTTAACAATTTCTCGTGTACATTATTAAGAAAAAAGTAGTTTTGGAATTATTAACAAATGCTGCACTACCCTCCTTCCACCCCCACTTCCACCCTCATACTCACCACAAAATTGACATCACCACGGCAATTGTACGCCTTGGCCAACACATCAATCGTATCGGAATTATTGACTGTTGTCGTCCAGCCGGTGGCCAAAATAACTACCTTCTTTTTCGCATCAAATTCCGGACTACGCCATATTTCATTGGAGTTTAGCAACGGATAAGTGTAATTTTTGCAAGCGGTGCGTAGCTGAAAATTGATCTTCTTCAAATCGGGCGTTATGCGTGGCTTAATCGCTTCGGAGGAGAGTGCGGAGGAACCTGCAGTGTGGTTGAGTTAAAAAATAATTTTAAAATGTGGTAGTTTAAATTCCACACTGACTGCCGTATGCACTACCAACACTTACAAATCTGATTCACTGCCGTGGACATCAACTCGAATGGATAGCCGGCAATGACATTTTTACCCGCCTGAAATACACCCTCAGGCGTGGGTATTAATTTGCCAACATCCTTGGCTACGCCGGTAGTAATATCGCTCAAACTTTTGCCCACATCATTGATGCCGCGTAGCAAGCCGCCTTGTGCGCGTGCGCCAATAACACATAAGATAAGTATCACGGCGATTTTAGTGTCATGCATATGCCTCAAACACAACATTTTTATTTAATTTTAATTTTTATTCTCTATTAAATTGTAATTATTTTTTATTAACACTCACTTGCCGTACTCATTGAATTTACTAATAACTATCAATGGTCGTGCGGTAATCGTAACGCGACGTTTGTTCTACGAAAACTAATCACATTCGTTTAACTCGCTGCTTATATATACAATGCTTAATTACAAGCATATACCTACATATGTACATATATATGCATATTTGCATCTACATATGTAAGGTAAGCATGACAATTTGCATTCTACCAAAATTCTCTCATCAATTATCTAGTTATACGGATTCTCCTTTCTACACTCGCAATAGCGCGAGCGTCCTATTAACTTAGTTGCATCACTTACAGTAGCGCGATGAAATAAAAGCATAACTGAGTTGAGCGCTTGTGGAAAATCAATTTAGAAACTTAGCACTTCAACAGATCTTCAAAATTCACTGTGATAAGAAATAAAAATAAAAAAAGAATGACTTATAAAGCAGCACTGCTCACTCACAAGTTATTTAAGAAATCTGTATATTTAGAACTTTTTTTCTATTAAAATTTCAAATATTGAACCCATTTTATAAATTTAACACGATGATTTCCCACATCGTACGGGTTCGACTAATGGATTGTTAAATAAAAGCCAACAAATTCGTCGTGAAGCTCGATGTTGTTACTAATAAGTACTCTATTAACTTCCAGCAGCGTGTGTCTACACTCGTATATACTCGTTGACTGCTGTGCTACAGCTTTGGTAAGTTCCTTCGTACGTGTATTCGGCAATGTCGCCACAATATACATACATATAAAAAATATAAATATTTATAGCAGAAAAATATGTTTATAGCACTTCTGGAAAGTCAGTAAAGAAATGTACTACGAATGAAGATTTAGAAAAAAATTAAATAATAAAATAAAAAGAAAACTAAAAATTTAAAATTTAAAATTAAAGATAGATGGCGCGGCAGACAAGTGAATAATCTAAGAACTATTATTTCTTAAGTAAAAATTTAATAAGATAAAATGAATTGTATCGCTAGAAAAACGAAAATACGTTGATAGATAGGTAAAGTGTATATCCGACGACAAACATAGGCGTTTAGTAGACCCATTGTGGTAACACCGTGACTATAGTTCGCCTCATACTACCATGCGCTCCTCATAGAGTTTACGGATTTTTTACAGTTACAGTTACAGTTTTGTAATATAACATAATAGGTATATGTACTTGTATGTTATCAACTAAGCTGGGCCGACAGTTGGGAACATTTTACTAAACAAAGCTTAGCAACGGTAAAACAGGTGTTCTTCAGTTTCACTTCCTAACAGCTTCCCTAGTAATCGTTGTATAACATTCCTAGTATAGGAGCGTGTCTGCGAATAAGACAGCGACATGTTAGTAGTTTTATTCGAATTTTTACGTCATACGTTTTTATATTTAATTCTGCTCACGTTTCTTTGTTTGTAAAGCTAGACAGAGTTTGTTTTCAGTGAGACTCAACTACATATGTTTTTAACATATTGTTATCTAATCTGCATTATTTCGTCTGCTTCACAATTACCTGGAATATTTCTATGTTCCAGAACCGATTACAGATTTATTGTGAGGTAGGTATGTTAGCCACGCCCCACTAATAGGTCACATACGAGTGGATTAATAAAAGTTCGGTCAGTTGGTGTCTTTCAATTTGTTTTTGTTAAATCTAAAAATACCAAATCCTTTGCAATTACTTGATTAGTCTTCCTTTCAAATTTTAAAATGATCGGCTGAAATGGAGACGAGAAAACGCAAGATAGCTGAGGATAGGTCAGACGAAATTCCACCATCAACGCAAACAGAAATTCGCCATGTCATTCTCTTCGGGATTCGGCGTAATTTACTGCCGATACAATTATTCAGTGAATGCCAAATTGCATATGGAACGATTGCAGCGTCTTTAAAGACTATTTCTAAATAATTCCGAAGATTCCAGACCGGACATTTTTCCACAGAGAACGAGCACCAAGAAGGTCGACCAAAATCTGCCACTGATGACATCACTGTAGCTCTGGTGAAGTCTAAAATTGACAAAGACCCTCGATTGATACATCAAATGATTACTCATGAATTGAGTGAGTTTAATGTCATGGCTGTATCGCGAATACTAAGTAATCATCTGAGATATACGAAGAATTCTACTCGATTGGTACCACGAATTTCAAATGAGGCCCATAAAGAGGATCGAGTTCATATTGGTAGATATAGATATGTATATCAATGAAGCTCCCAGCGTTAAGATTATTAACCTGCCGATAAGCATTAATTTATTTCACAAGTAACCATGAAATGTGTAGTTCTTTAAACGCGTTCATTATGAAAGCCAAATAATGCTCTTAAACAATTTTTTAAGTCAAACAAATGGTTTAAGGGTACGAATAACCATCAAAAGATATTATAAAGGAAGCCTGAAAGTCGCTTATTTTACCGTATTTGGAAAATAAAAATTAATTACCATTTTTCTTTGTTATATAACAAAAATATTCAATACATATAAGCAAACTTGGCCTTTAGCTCACTTAATATTGTTAACAAAAAATGAATAGTGAGCCCGCAAAAAGCAATTTTTAATTTTTATAGTACGCTGCTCCTATTTTTCTCGTAATTGTAGTCACTCTCATGCAGTTAAACAGTCACACTCAGTTTTTTTGCTAACACTTTACTCTTTCTCTATCTCTTATGTATTCTTATTTATTTTTTTTTTATTGTTTTCACTCAAAAGGCAATTCTACTAAGTATTAAAACGCTCCTGGAATTTCTAATTGAAATTTAATGAATTATTACATTTCTACCAACAGTTAGACATTTTTTCTACTGAAAGTGTTACAACACACTGGCGGAGTTTAGGAAGTGTAAAGCAAAATGTGTGTGAAAAAAATTGAAATACGAAAATGGTTAGAACGAAATACAGGTTTAGCATATACAGGGTTATTGAGGTGGAACGCGCAAAACGATAATGCACTTGCACCATGTCTGTAACCGATCTAGTGTTAGTTAATTTTATTTTAATTTTTACCAATTTCTTTGGCAATTGAAATTAAAATTTGTAGACTAAAGAACAAACCTTTGCAATGCAAATTTTACATATTTTTTTTTAATTTTTACAGGGATAAATGTTTATGAATGAAGAGCTCTTTCTATCTCTCTCTCTCTCTCTATCCTTTAAACACACATCCTCTTCGTTATGAGCATTTCAAAAACATAAAATATGCTAACTTACTTTCCGTAGTGCAAAATCACCAAATCGTTCTTAGTCATGCTGATTTGTTTCTCTTCATCTACGCAACAGCTTTCGTTTTTCTTTCACTAAACAACCGTTATCTCGTATTAGTTTCACACAATTAAATTATTAAAAATAACAAAAAAATAATCATTAATAATCACGCCCCTTGCTTGGAAGTCAACTGTCAAATCATTTAATTGAAATTATAATGAAAATGATCTCACAGGGCAACGCTATAAATATGTACAGAAAGTGATATGAACAACTAATGAAAAAATCATAAACAATATATAAAAATATATACACGCGTTTACAAATGATTTATTCAGATCAGCGCAGCATAAGACAGTCAACGATGCCTAACAAATGTCTTCCGAACACAACTGATAGCGAATTGCACTTAAAACACGAAATCGAAATGGAGAGTCGGTAATCACACAGATTATTATTCATATATGTATGTACATATGTATGTGTGCATATTTTATAAATATGTACCCATGTATGTTCTAGCATGTACGTCAAAGCAAGCATGCCATAAAAGGCGTTCCCATAAACAAGCCGCAATGAATTTTAATGTAAAAAATCAAAATTAAAAAAAAAAAACAAAAACAATGACAATAAATAAATGAATAGGAACATTAAACATTTCGAGCATGCCAGGCACGCTTCAATTGTTTATATGCATATACCTATACATATATATATTTGTAAATAGATGTATCTCTCGCAGCAATAATAAAACTACCTAATAATGCTATTGTTAATATGAGTTTTGTTTTTCTATTTGCTGATAAAAGCATTTACTGAAAGCGGTAGCGGTAGAATTGTGCGAAGAATGCAATTAATGTAAAAGAGGAAGACACGTTAAACAAAGAAAATAATAACACGACTGTAAGAAGGTAACCATGGTTACAAGTATAAAAATAAACAATTAAAATAAATAAAGTAAACGAAAATAAAACAAAAGAAAACAAGCAAAGGAAAATAGAATTATATAAAAAATTAAAAAAATTAAATGCATTAAAAAAATAAATGAAAATAAATTCAAGTAAGATAAAATAAAAAAAAAAATTAATTAATTAATAAAAAATAAACCAAAATAAAATTAAATTAAAGAAAGAAAAAAATAAAATAAAAAATAAAAAAATTAAATAAAACCAAATAACCTCAAAAAAATATAAAAAATAAAAAAATACTTAAAAACAAAAATTAAATAAACGAAAATGAAATTAAATTAAATGAAAAAAACTGAATGAAGGAAATAAAATAAATGAAATAAAATTAATTTTATGAATTTAATATACAATAAAAAAATGAAATATTTTTAAATAAAAATAACAGAAAATAAATTATATAATTATAATTGAAAAAATATAAAAAAAAAATATAAATAAATAAATAAATTTAAAAGAATATAATTAAATAAAATGAAATAAAATAAAACAATATAAACTAAAATAAAATTATAAATATATATTAAGTAAAATAAAACAAATAAAATATAAACATAAAATTAAGTTAAATCAATTACATAATATAAGAAAAACAAAATTGAGTTATAATAAAATAAAATGAAATGAGATGAAATGAAATAAAATTAAATTGCATTAAACTGAATTAAATTAAATAAATTTAAATTATATAAAATTAAATAAAATTTAATTAAACATAATCAAATAAAATAAAATAAACTAAAGTAAACAAAATAAAATTAAATTAAATAAAGTAAGTTAAGATGAAATATAATTCAAAAAAAATTAAACTAAATTGAATGCAAAAAGCAAAAAACAATAAAATAAAAAAGAATAGAATTAAATAAAGCAAAATAAAATAATAATAAAATCATTTAAAATGAAATAAAACAAAATAACTCAAAACAAAAGCAAATAAAATAATTAAATTAAAATAAATTAAAATATAATAAAACAAACTAATATGAATAAAATTATATTAATTTAAACTGAATTACACATACCAAAATTAAATAAAAAATCAGAAAATTAAATAAAACAAAGTAAAATTATGTTAAAATAAAAATAAAATTTAGTAAACATAACAAAATATAACTATAAAAATTAAATTAAATAAAACAAAATAAAATCATAAAATGAAATAAAATAATATTAATCATGCAAATGCAAAAAGCAAAAAGCAATAAAATAAAAAAGAATAGAATTAAATAAAGCAAAATAAAATAATAATAAAATCATTTAAAATGAAATAAAACAAAATAACTCAAAATAAAAGCAAATAAAATAATTAAATTAAAATAAATTAAAATATAATAAAACAAACTAATATGAATAAAAATAAAATTATATTAATTTCAACTGAGTTACATAAACCAAAATTAAATAAAAAATCAGAAAATTAAATAAAACAAAGTAAAATTATGTTAAAATAAAAATAAAATTTAGTAAACATAACAAAATATAACTATAAAAATTAAATAAAATAAAACAAAATAAAATCATAAAATGAAATAAAATAATATTAATCAAAGAAATAAAACAAACTGAAATGAAATAAAATTAAAATAAATGATATTCAATTAAATATAATAACTTAAAAAAGAACCAACTTAAATGAATTAAAAAAAAATTATTTAAATAAAAAATCAAATAAAATAAAATCCAAAAATATAAACTGAATGAAACAATATTAATTAAATAATAAAAATAAATTTAAAGTAAATTAAAATGAAAATAAATAAATAACACGAAAAAAAATTATTACAGTGCACTTAAATGAATATAAATAAATAAAAAAATTTAAGGAACTTTCGTTTAAATACAATAGGTATATGAATTTCTGGGGTACATGCTCTGCAGCCATAATTTTGAATATAAAATTTACATTATGTTTAAAGCATTTTCGTTGACTCTGTTAAAAATAGTGTAAGCTTTTCCACATTAAGTTTTGCTGAAGAAAATTGGCAGTGGAATGTTGTACTAAAAACTAAAAGGTATAAATAAAAGTACAATTATAAGACTGTACTAAATTTGAAGAAACTATGCTAAACTTTATGGTAATGGAATACGTAGGCAAACTTTTTCATAAACTGAAAACTATAAAATGCCCAAAAGTTTCTATAAATTTGAAAATATAAAAAAAAATATTTAAATTCCAATATATTATAGATATTTAAAAAAGATGTTGAGTGTTTACCTCTTAGTTTTTACAAATTTATTACAGCTTCAAAATTACATTGTTTTATAGTTAATTCGTATTTAATATTTCATTTTGATATGCATTTTCATTTAGATTATTTTTAGTAAATGAGTTTTTACTTTTTTTAGGTGTGCGTCTTTGATAAATTTGCTGATGAGTGCCTAAATGTAGGCAACATTTACATTGCTAATATATTTCTATTAACTCAGTGCCTTGCATAATTATTAAGTAAAATATTTCGCAGTTGAACAGTGGTCGCATCAATTTTTTCAATTGATTGTCTTTCATTATGTTTGTCTTTTAATTCCTCTGTGGCAAATGCAGTTCCAGTGCATAATTTGAACAAAAAATAATTTTTATAGTATTTGAGATGGATGGTACTTTCTTTTGCTTTCTTCCTTTAAATATTTTAATCTAAAAAATAAATATTATCTTCTTATGAAGTTAACTCATTTATATGGGCAACAAATTTATTTCCGAAATATTTCCCCACAATTATCCTAAATTGCTTAGTTGCTTACAAAACCAATTGAAATTCACTCAATCAATACCGAACAGAATACAAAATTCTATACCTCCCGGCGTTTGGAAAAAAATGTAAATCCAATAAAGCAATTATACTCCTTTGCAACCATTTTACATCAGATATGCCGTATTTTATTTTGCTTTTTCTTTTATTTACCTATTTACTTTTTTTTATTTCTTTGTACTGCCCACAGATAAATGCTGGCATTTGATTGCATATTAATGCGTTTAACTGAATAATAATTATTTAATATAAATATTCATGTGGGTTGTATTAAATGGAAATTTACTGATGCAAAATATGTCTGCTGTTTGTACTAGCCTATATATTTGCCTCCATTTGTTGGAAAAACATCAAGATGTATACAACAAATTGGAAGAGAAGCCCGGCTGAAATTCGCTGAATGTCAGTGTCTGTTGGCTCATTGGAATTGGAGCACGTATACGGTCTGATAATTTTCAATGGGGATAAGACATGAGTACCCATCAGACAATACCCAATCACAACTCCCACAAATTGCGAGAGTTTTCATTTCGACCTAGAAAGGCAGCTTCCACCCTAGGCCGAAAGGATCCGGTAGCAGCGCATGTTGAGATGTTAGCCCAACGCTCACTACATTTTCTCAAGACCTGTTCACATACGGTCTACTTGTTGCCGGAGAACAAACGGCTCTTCGAACGGCTGTCCACCGCTAGCTTACTATACCTAACCTTTCCCTCAAGCTTCGACCCGTGACTCTGTCCACTTCAGTACTCACATGAAAGGATTAAGATGGATAAGAAACAGCTCGGTGCCAACTTAGAGACACAATGCATCTGATCGGTCCCCTCAAGATCAACGGAGATCCCCACACTTAACACTTCAATTTCTTGGGTCTTACTTCCCCAGTTTCGATCGATCAACTCCTCGGAGTGTGTTCTAACACAGAAAAAAAAAAGTTTCTCATAAAACCCCATCAGATCTTTGGAGGCGGCATAGAATGTTGGAAAAAAAGCATTAAAATAGAACCACAAATTCCGAGAAAATGACAGATGAAGTAGTATTTAAGAATGCAGTTCTCCTAAATGTAGGCAATATTATATTTTTATCAATTGTATGTTATATTACCAATAAATGTTGCCTACACTTAGGGTACACTTAAAAAAATAGTAGAGTTGCAGAGAATCTATAATAATGAGAAGATACAAATTCATGGAGTTGTATGATAAAAAAAATAAATATAACTAATGATTATAATTTTTTTACTTAGGCATAGCTGATCTGGTCTTTTTCAGTGCAAATAAAACAAATTTACTCCACTTTTTGCCCGACGTTTCGCTAAATATTTTAGCATCTTCAGGGGCTTCTGTTTATTTATATTGAAAAAAGAAACATGAATAAACACATTAAAGTATATGTATACATACATAAACATAAAAACTTACAAAAATAAAAAGTTGGAAAAACTTAAAAAACTAAATCAAACATGTTCATTACGTGGTGGCTAAATTGAAACTAAATATTTTATTTTTCTAAACATAACAAATATGCTGATGCGATTTTGTCCGTGTCTTCTTTTTTGTTTACTGTGTCGTTCCTCTTTTCTAAGATTCTTAGGCTCTCCAATGTGTATCTAATGTTCTCTCTTTCTTCCCTGTCCAAAATTGTTACGTTATCAAAGTCAGCTGAGTGACCACTGCTTATTATATGTTGTGAAAGCGCTGTGCTATTTTTTAGTTTTCTTATATCGGCTTCATGTTCTGCTAAGCGCACTCCCAAAGCCCGTTTTGTTGTACCTATGTATAATTTCTCGCAACTCTCGTTGGTTTTCCCTTTGCATTTAATTTCATACACAACGTTGCTTTGTTGTTGTTTGTTAATTGGTGTTTTTGTTCTTGTGAATATTTGTGCGAGCGATTGATTTGACTTAAATGCCAATGTTATATTTTGTTGTTTCTTGGTTTCGCATCCTAATTTTTCACTGAGCTTTGGAATGTATGTAACGCTGCAATATTTCTTAGGTGTGTTTGTTGTATCTAGTTTTGATATTTTGTTGTTATTACATTGTCTTAATGTTGTTTGCTGTATTAATTCCCGTATTAGGTGCTCAGGGTAATTGTTGCTTTTGAGTATGGTATGTATTTTTTCTTTATTGACATCATGAAAATTTTGGTGGCTTATGGTCAATATTTTGCTTATTACATTTTTCGCTGTGTTGATTTTGTATATCATTGGTTGGGAAGAAAAGAAGTTTATCAGGCGTCCAGAAGATGTAGGTTTAGAGTACCAGTCAAGAATAATTTTGTTGTCGCTTCTATGTATTTTTGTGTCGAGAAATGCAATGTTTTTGTTTTTTTCCACTTCCATCGTGAACTGGAGTTTCTTATGATACTTGTTGAGAGAGTCAAGTATTATTTTAGTGTCTTTGTGTTTAATAATAGCGAAAATATCATCTACGTATTTTGTTATGAATTTTATGTCAATGTTGTGGTGCTGTTTAAGATCTGCAATCGTATTCTCCAGAAGGTCGTCCATTATAATGTCAGCAATTGTTGGAGAAAGTGGGTTTCCCATTGGCATGCCAAACGTTTGAGCAACAAGCTCTATGCTCAAACGTTTGGCATGCCAATGGGAAACCCACTTTCTCCAACAATTGCTGACATTATAATGGACGACCTTCTGGAGAATACGATTGCAGATCTTAAACAGCACCACAACATTGACATAAAATTCATAACAAAATACGTAGATGATATTTTCGCTATTATTAAACACAAAGACACTAAAATAATACTTGACTCTCTCAACAAGTATCATAAGAAACTCCAGTTCACGATGGAAGTGGAAAAAAACAAAAACATTGCATTTCTCGACACAAAAATACATAGAAGCGACAACAAAATTATTCTTGACTGGTACTCTAAACCTACATCTTCTGGACGCCTGATAAACTTCTTTTCTTCCCAACCAATGATATACAAAATCAACACAGCGAAAAATGTAATAAGCAAAATATTGACCATAAGCCACCAAAATTTTCATGATGTCAATAAAGAA
This sequence comes from Ceratitis rosa, assembly GCA_037013455.1. NCBI lineage: Eukaryota > Metazoa > Arthropoda > Insecta > Diptera > Tephritidae > Ceratitis > Ceratitis rosa. The sequence goes on along the minus strand of JAWMAG010000008.1, from coordinate 16,606,925 downwards.
AAAATACATACCATACTCAAAAGCAACAATTACCCTGAGCACCTAATACGGGAATTAATACAGCAAACAACATTAAGACAATGTAATAACAACAAAATATCAAAACTAGATACAACAAACACACCTAAGAAATATTGCAGCGTTACATACATTCCAAAGCTCAGTGAAAAATTAGGATGCGAAACCAAGAAACAACAAAATATAACATTGGCATTTAAGTCAAATCAATCGCTCGCACAAATATTCACAAGAACAAAAACACCAATTAACAAACAACAACAAAGCAACGTTGTGTATGAAATTAAATGCAAAGGGAAAACCAACGAGAGTTGCGAGAAATTATACATAGGTACAACAAAACGGGCTTTGGGAGTGCGCTTAGCAGAACATGAAGCCGATATAAGAAAACTAAAAAATAGCACAGCGCTTTCACAACATATAATAAGCAGTGGTCACTCAGCTGACTTTGATAACGTAACAATTTTGGACAGGGAAGAAAGAGAGAACATTAGATACACATTGGAGAGCCTAAGAATCTTAGAAAAGAGGAACGACACAGTAAACAAAAAAGAAGACACGGACAAAATCGCATCAGCATATTTGTTATGTTTAGAAAAATAAAATATTTAGTTTCAATTTAGCCACCACGTAATGAACATGTTTGATTTAGTTTTTTAAGTTTTTCCAACTTTTTATTTTTGTAAGTTTTTATGTTTATGTATGTATACATATACTTTAATGTGTTTATTCATGTTTCTTTTTTCAATATAAATAAACAGAAGCCCCTGAAGATGCTAAAATATTTAGCGAAACGTCGGGCAAAAAGTGGAGTAAATTTGTTTTATTTGCACTGAAAAAGACCAGATCAGCTATGCCTAAGTAAAAAAATTATAATCATTAAATTATTAGAACTGATCGATTAACCAAAAAAATTACTAAATATAACTAATTTTAATAATTAAAAAAAATAAAAGCATTAAAACTTAATTACATATTAACTTTTAATTTAGTACTCAATCACATATCACATAAAACATAAAACATAAAACATAAAACATAAAACATAAAACATAAAACATAAAACATAAAACATAAAACATAAAACATAAAACATAAAACATAAAACATAAAACATAAAACATAAAACATAAAACATAAAACATAAAACATAAAACATAAAACATAAAACATAAAACATAAAACATAAAACATAAAACATAAAACATAAAACATAAAACATAAAACATAAAACATAAAACATAAAACATAAAACATAAAACATAAAACATAAAACATAAAACATAAAACATAAAACATAAAACATAAAACATAAAACATAAAACATAAAACATAAAACATAAAACATAAAACATAAAACATAAAACATAAAACATAAAACATAAAACATAAAACATAAAACATAAAACATAAAACATAAAACATAAAACATAAAACATAAAACATAAAACATAAAACATAAAACATAAAACATAAAACATAAAACATAAAACATAAAACATAAAACATAAAACATAAAACATAAAACATAAAACATAAAACATAAAACATAAAACATAAAACATAAAACATAAAACATAAAACATAAAACATAAAACATAAAACATAAAACATAAAACATAAAACATAAAACATAAAACATAAAACATAAAACATAAAACATAAAACATAAAACATAAAACATAAAACATAAAACATAAAACATAAAACATAAAACATAAAACATAAAACATAAAACATAAAACATAAAACATAAAACATAAAACATAAAACATAAAACATAAAACATAAAACATAAAACATAAAACATAAAACATAAAACATAAAACATAAAACATAAAACATAAAACATAAAACATAAAACATAAAACATAAAACATAAAACATAAAACATAAAACATAAAACATAAAACATAAAACATAAAACATAAAACATAAAACATAAAACATAAAACATAAAACATAAAACATAAAACATAAAACATAAAACATAAAACATAAAACATAAAACATAAAACATAAAACATAAAACATAAAACATAGAACAACAATCTTGCTATTAGTTTCACATACCTACCATATATTGAATGATCAATTGAAGCCATTCATTAAACCTCGACAGGTGTTAACACTCCCAACCTTGAAGAACAAAATACATTGATAATTATGATATGGGTAACAGTCTTTGTCACGTGTGTCTTGCACCAAAAAAAGGCAGCTAAAAACAAATAGTAAAATCTAATAAAAAAGAAAGGAATAAACTAAGCAACTCATTTCCATATTCCCAGCCATTAATTTTCATTACCCAAAATCATTCTAACAAATGGTTACTTTTGCCACAACCGTAATATGTTTAAAAAATCTTCCAAGCAAACAACAACAATGTACACACCAAATAATTAATCCCATAAAAAAAAAACAATAAATAAATGTGAAAAAGGCAAACTCAATAAAAAAAGGCAAGGCAATCTGATAACAAAACGACATGTGAACAGAAAGCACAACGATTAGTATGTACATACATATGTAGACATAAGCGTGCAAGAGTAACCAAATAGGCGCATGGAACAACTGCCAAGCTCTGTTAGCTACGCATATGCAAAGAAAACTTCTAAGAAATCAAGCACCAGCACATCGAAATTCAAAGAACACACACACATGCATACAAATAAAGCAACAAAAACAATAGCAAATGAGCACAACAAGACTGATGTTGGCCAGCTGGCAAGTAGCAAGAAAACGGAAAATAAAAAGCTTGGCAGGCACAAGCAACTTCAGTGCAGAATTAAAGAACCAACGCCAAACGTTGCCTACATTTAGGCACGCGTTATTTTCACAACACATCAAGCTATGTGTGGCAGACAGGTTTTTATTAGCGTTTTTGTGTTAAAGAGCATGCAGTAGCCGGGCACGAATTAACACACCAAGCTAAGGAAAGGCTTAAGGAGAGAGAGCATTAGTAGTGCCATACCGACATGTTCGGTTTAAGTAACTGCTGAAGTCTACTTACAGTGTCTGCTCACCATCTCAGTGGCTGCGAGCTCTCGTCGGACTTGAAGCAATGTGTGATGAGCTTGAGACCCACCACATAGAAACCAGCTGTAATCAAACAGCTAACAACAACTACCATGACAGACCCCACTACTGGCGACGACCACTTTAAACGTATTAAGGACATTCAGCTTGAATGTCTGGTCCTTTAATCAGGCGGGTGACGGTGCCTAACGGTGCACAAAGCTGACATTATCCGGATCGAGGAAATGCAATACACGGTGCCTAGATTACATCTTTAGACAGAGTAAAGCACTGGTTCATCTTTCTGCAAAAGTGAAGACAGACACAATGTTACAGTTAATGGGGAACACAATAGAGTGAAGATTAGTGACTCTTTCGTGCCTGAATTTGTGGATGTTGAGTTGGTTGACTTTTGGTTCCAACAAGATGGCGTTACATGTCACACAGCGAATGAAACAGTTAATTTATTGAAGGGAATTTTTGGTGGTCTCATTATCATGCGTCGTGAGTCTATGGTGTGACCTCCAAGATCGCATTATTTAATTCCGCTGAAACGGTTTTTGTGGGGTTACGTGAAGTCGCTTATCTACGCAGATAAGCCCGAGGCGAATGATGCTTTGTAATAGAATATTTGGCGCGTTGTTGCTAACTTTGCTGATAAAAGCATAAGGCAGCATATTTCTCACGAATAATATAGTAGCAATCGAAAACAGATTGAATAAATCAATATTATTTTTTGATGGTTTTATTGTGAAGCATAATTTTTGTTTGTCCCTTCCCGTCTTGTCTCTTCTGTCTATCATTTTCCTTATCTTTCTCTTTGTCTACCACCAGATTATAGTTACATTGCATTACTATAGCGCACTGCTGTCTTTTCTGGGAAGACCAATACATTCTGGGAAAAAGTGTCAAACAAACATACATTTGTTTGGGGTTTAGTATAAATAGGTGTCAAGCTCGTGATGTGTGCAATTAGTTTTTGAAGAACAAACAACGCACAACGTTTACTGAATATTTAATAAAAAATTAAATTGTTTTAAGAAATAAAAAAATATACAAAATGTCTAGCTCGCAATTTTCAACCGCCTTGATATTTGTCGTGTTTATTGCTGGTTCACAAGCATGTGTTGTTGTTGATACTATACTATATATTCCGAAAGTTCTTTGGAATGCTTTGTTTGGAAAACCAGCAGAGAATCCTATATCCCAAAAGGAAGAAGCAAGAGAAGATCTAAAAGATGTGAGATATCCCGAGGAATTGCTCTTCGGGGATGTGCATGATGTTTGTAAGTGCCGGAAGTGAAAACTAGGCAACGTAGATATTTTAACTTAACTCTTCTTCTTCTACTTCTTCAACAGGCTCTTTAGCTTTCCCAGTCAACGCAATTAAAAAGCGAGTAACACCAGATTTGAAGAAGATCAATCTGCAGCTGCGCACCTCTTGCAAAAGATACTCCTACCCGTTGTCGGAAACGAATGAAATATGGCAGAAATATGGTGCGGAATTCGATACGACAAAGAAGGTAGTCATATTCGTCACCGGCTGGACTTATAAGATTAATACTTCGGATACGATTGATGTGCTGGCCAAGGCGTACAATTGTCGTGGTGATGTCAATTTTCTGGTAAGTATGGGTGGGTTTGTAAGGATTTTCAGATTTATTTGTTCCAATCGACGTTTGAGTTAACTTAAATTTCTCTTAAGAATTGCAATCAATTTTACTGGGCAAATTCACACACGGTAGTGTCAGAGATACAAAAACTATGTGTTTGGTTTGTGTAATTTGGTGAAATTGAAGGTACATCCTCAATCTACACACCAAACAGTGAGTCATTGTGGATGTAACCACATGCGGGTTCTCAGTACCGCAACAGCGTAATTTTTTAGCGATTAAAAACCCGTGGTTTTTGGACAACCTGTGTGTTTGATCTCCAACAGATCCTGTCCTCTCATAATTTATGACACGTTGTTCTATCGTGGAACGCTTTACTACGCCTAAACTGTCAGCTGTCGATATTTTTTTAGGGTTGTCAACACTTTACTACAAAAATGGCTGCAAATTTAATTCTTTTGGTAATTTTTTAACATCCTGTACAACTTTTTCGAACACTCCGATATAAACTTCCTGTTAACCTAAGCAAAAAGCCACTTATACTTTGAATTTCAAGTAAAACGAACCATAGATACAATGTTTTCTAATGGGTCAATTCTTGGTTCACTTCCCGAAACCTTTCCAGACATTATGAAAAACAATCTGACAAAATTTCAGGCCGATCGATAGGTAGCTTCTGGAAATTTGCAGATCTTTACAAATGAACATAGCATTTATATACATATATATCTATATATATATATATACAATATATAGATATAGAATATTCATAATAAACCCTTTTCATCAACAGGCGCTCGACGCCGCCGACTACGTAGATAGCCTTTACACGTGGGCTGCACTGGACACGGAAGATATTGGCGCCAGTCTTGCGGATGGCCTCGAACAACTAGTTCGCGTGGTGCCACTGGAGAATATCCATTTGATTGGACACGGTTTGGGCGCAGACATTGTAGGCGCCGCTGGACGCTACTTCAAGGATTTCACGGGCAAACTGATACTCCGCATTACCGGTTTAGATCCACCGAAATCATGTGTTAATGAAGATTATGGCTTCACCGGACTAAGGCGTGGTGATGCAAAATTTGTCGATGTTATCCACTCGAATCCTGGTGCATTGGGTAAAAGTGAATCCATAGGTGATGTCGATTTCTATCCGGGTGGTTTAACTCCAATACCGAGTGGCTGCTTGCATAATGTTTGTGCCCACTTGCGCTCCTATGAATATTACGCCGAAAGTGTTTATCCGGGAAATGAACAAAATTTTATGGCTGCTCGTTGTACCTCGCAAACGGAACTGACTCGAGATCAGTGTGTGGGTGCCGAATATCCCATGGGCTATGCGACGCCAAACAACACTAATGGAAACTACTTTTTAATGGTGAACAGTGCAAGTCCTTATGGTAAAGGGAGTCATGCGACTCTAATGATGTGGCAGGAAAATTGTGGTGTCTGCACCCATCAAAAAAGCTGGAAATATGTTTGATGCATTGATATAGTTTCGCAGATGCTGACGTCTATCCAACGAAAAAAAAAACAGAATAACTTATCAAAATCAATTTGTCCTTTAGATTTGAAAAATAAATTTTTTTAATTAAACGAAGTGATCGATTGTACTTTTAAATATCGAAGAAGCTCTTGAATAGTTATATTTATGAACCATCTCTTTTAGGTGAAAAAATTGGTAGGGATTTTCGATCTTGGAGGACACACCATATAGTAAAAGCCAAAACTGCCTATATACACGAATTGGAACATTAGAGTTTAGCTCAGACTAGAACCGTTCAGTTGTTGGCAGTAGAGGACCGAATTGAGCGTTTGGCCATAGGCGAGCAGCTCGTAGTAGATGATTCCTTGCCAATCCCACCAAACACACAGCAAAACCTTCCTGGACGTCAATCCTGTCTTGGCCACCGTTTCCGCCATCTCACCGCGTCGCTTGACGATATCGTAAGTGATCCACGTTTCATGGCCAGTCACTAAACGCTCCAGAAATGGGTCGATTTTCCGGGGATTTAGCAGCGATTCGCAGATAGAAATTCGGTCCACCTTTTTTTTTTTGCGTTAGTTCGTGTGGCACCCAAACATCGAGCTTCTTTTTAATTCCAAGGTTATGCAAAGGGTTCCAAACGGTTTTTTGGCTTATCTTTAGTTCCTAAGCAACTGAATAAGTGCTCACGTGACAGTCTGTTTTCACTATTTCCATGATTTTATCGCAATTTTCGACGACAGGCCTCCCGACGCGTGGTGCATTTTTGACATCGAAATTACCGGAACGGAACCTAGCAAACCACTTTTGTGCTTCACGTTCGTTTACAGTATCGGGCCCATGAACTAAATTAATTTTTTCAGCCGTCAGCCGCTTTGGCTGCTTTTTCGCCTTGATCGAAGAAAAATTGTAAAATATAGCGAATTTTCTCTTTACTGGTGTCCATCTTTGACGAGCGCTCACAACATACTGAGTCAATCAATCGATAAACTGTCAAAGACAAACTTTTAGCGCGAATAAACACGTTTTCAGCGCCCTATGGTATGACATGATGCCACACGTAACACTAGTACTATGGACAATAACGCCATCTCTTACATAAAAACCGAACGAACTTTTTACTTGACCTAATATTTAATTTTTTTATTGTATATTATTTTTATAAAATTAATTTTATTTGATTCATTTTAATTCCTTCATTCAGTTTTTTCATTGAATTTAATTTCATTTTTGTTTATTTAATTTTTTTATGTTTTTAGGTATTTTTTTATTAATTTTATTTTTATATTATTTTATTTGAAGTTATTTGGTTTTTTAAATTTTTTTTTTTTGTTTGTATTTTATTTTTTTTTTCTTTCTTGGACTTAATTTTATTTTAGTATATTTTTTATTTATCGGCTAATGGAAATAGAAGAAAAAAAGCACTGATTCCATACTGTCTAGTGATAGGCAAAAGTGTTTATCTAAATTCAGTCAAGATTTTTTGGAAGAATCGACTATGAAAACCAATGAGATGGTATGAGAGCGTATGCGTATGTATCTTAAATGTGTCCATCAAACCTTCAAAATTTATATTTAAACCGACTCGAAATAACCTTAAATCGTTGTTGGCCTGATCTGAAAAATTTCAAACTTCGTGTTCTCGATGCCAGTGATACACAGAAGAATTTTTCCTACGTCTCAATGTTGCCTTCATCCCTCTATATCTTGATGAGTAAAGTCCATTTTATACACATGCTAGCCTTTTTCGCTTACTTTGCACATGATCATGTCGATTTTGCCAGCCGATAAGTCTTTCCATTTAGTCCTGATGCATCTTTCAACTCTTTCGTCTGATTCTATCACCAGACTTTTGACATTCCCATCAACTGTTTCGTTCATATCAATGGACTTACAACCAAAGAGATTTGTATTTGGCTCACTACACTTGGATCACCAAAGATCCCTAAAACTCTATTTCAATCTACGATGGTCAAGGAATGAAAACTCAACCAGAAGAAGTAGAAGAACAAATACGCCTGGACTTTTACAATAAATTACAAAATTCTTAAGTAACTCGTTTTCGTAGTGATATACAAATACATTTTTTTTGTTTCTTTTTTTTTCAATATTTTAATAAAAAATACAAGAGACCAACAGAGCACTAATTTTTCTTATTTGTACATGAACCACAATTCACCTGCGCCTCCACTTTCTTCGCATCGCTACTCTTACCATAGGGCGAAGCATTATTCACCTCCAAAAAGTAATTACCCTTGATGTTGTGTGGCGCTGCATAGCCCATTGGAAACTCCGGACCGGGACATTTCGATTCAAGCAATTTCGTCAGAGAACTGCAACGTTTACCCATAAAATTTAGTTCATTACCAGGGTAAACAGACTCTGCATAGTACTCCCAAGCACGCGCATGCGCACAGACAACATGCAAACAACCATTCGGTAAAGGATCCAAGCCACCGGGATAGAAATCAATATCACCCATAGGTTCTCGTTTGCCCAATACACCAGGATTCGAATGAATTACATCGATGAAATCAGCATCGCCACGCAGTAGACCCGAGAGTGAGTGGCCTTCATTGAAACATGGTTTCGCTGGATCCAAACCGGTTATGCGTGGTATCAGCCTGCCTGTGCGATAGCTGAAGTAGCGCCCAGCGGCGCCTACGATATGTGCGCCCAAACTATGTCCAATCAAATGGATATTGTGTAGCGGCACCACCTCGGTTAGGAGTTCGAGACCTTCTGCTATGCTGGCGCCTATTTCGTCAGTGTTCAATGCTGACCAAGTGTATAGCGTGTCCACGAAATTTGCTACATCGACGGCCTGTAGAAAAGAATATTAATCGTTTGCGTTGTAATCATCGAAATTACGTTTCATTACAAAAAAAAAAAATTGAAATTGGTCTGTGCAAATTCAATGTTTCGAGTTGCCATTTAATAGATTTAAAATAAATTTTTAAAAATTTAAACTTAAAAAAATAAATTTTAAAATACCAAATCAAAAGAAAAGTTTTTATTGTCATACTCAAAAATGAAACATTTTAATTTAAAATTTTAATGGAAAATAAAGTAAGTAAAAAAAAATTCAAAATAACTCACATTTGAAATTAAAAAAAAAATATTTGAAGGGCGTTTGGCAAAAAATTTAAACTAAAAAGTTAATACTTTTTACTATTATTATTAAAATCAAAATTTTCTCATATCCAAGATAACAAAAACAAAGTTCATATCCAAAAGAAAGAAAACTTGGAATATCAATAATTTTAAATTTAATTTCAAAATTAATCATGCGTCATATTAGTTTTTTATTCAAAAATTTCTGATATGCATATATTGAAAACTAAAAAACTCGTTCGAATTTTAAACAATTAAAACTAATTAAAAACTTAAATTTAATTATTTAAAAATTTTTTTCAAAATTTAAATTAGCATTAAAAAAATTTAATAAATTAATAATAATTATTTAATTATTCTTTACATTATTATTTAATCTAAAAATTTCTAATATCTAAGAATAACGCAAAAAAAATATATATATTTACAGTTTTCAACAATTACTTTTATTTGAAAAAAATTTTAATATTAATATTTAATTTAAAAATTTTTCATTTCAAAAATTGACTTGAAAACATTTTTAGCATTTTTAATTTAAAAAATAATTTTCAAATAAAGAACTTCTCATATCGAAAATCAAAAAAAAAAATATTTTTGACATTTTTAATTTTAATCGTAATTTTTAAATAATCATAAAAATTAGAATGAAAATAACAATTTTAATTCATAATTTAAAAATTTCCTATATTAATCTTGAAATTTAAAAATTTCTCATATCCAAAATTAACAAAAAAAAAAATATTTTTAATTTTAACAAATAAATGCAATTAAAAGTTTAATGATTTTTCAGATATATTTTCAATTCAAAAATTTACTTCAAATTTTTAACAAATAATCTAATTATTTTTCATATTAATTTTGAACTTAATTAATTTCTCATATTGAAAATAAAAGAAATTAGAATTTTCAATGGTAAATTTGAACTAATAATTTAAAAATTTCTGATACATAAAATTTAAAAAAAAATGTTTGTAGCAATTTTAACAATAAACTTAAATTAGAAGTTTGATCATTTTTTTAAAAATGTTTCATTCAAAATTTTCAAATAAATAAAATTAGAAAGTTCAACGAAACCTTTAAATAATAATTTAAAAATATTTCTTATTAATCTTTAATCTGAAAATTTCTTGTATAACTTTTAACAAATAATTTTAGCTGATAATTTAAAAATTTAGTATATTACAATTTCTTATTAAAATTTTAGCTGAGAAATTGTTCAAATTCGATAGTTAAATTTTTTTTCTTCATATTATTCTTTAGTTCGAAAAGTTTTCAGATCCAAAACAAGAAAAATAAATTATTTTTGGAATTTTTGCAATGAATGTTTCAACATACTCTTAAAAAAAAATTTTATATAACTAATAATAGATTTGAGTTAAGCATTTAATAATTTTTTATATTATTCTTTAATCTATAGGTTTCGGAAATCCAAAAAAAAAAATTTTCAGATTTTTAACTTTAAATTAGGACTAATAATTTTAAAATTTTTCACATTTAAAATCAAGCAAAAAAAATTTGAAGTTTCTAATAATAATTTTTAGCAAATCATTTAATGACTTTTCGTTTCGTTTTTGTAATTTAATAATTTCTCGTGTACATTATTAAGAAAAAAGTAGTTTTGGAATTATTAACAAATGCTGCACTACTCTCCTTCCACCCCCACTTCCACCCTCATACTCACCACAAAATTGACATCACCACGACAATTGTACGCCTTGGCCAACACATCAATCGTATCGGAATTATTGACTGTTGTCGTCCAGCCGGTGGCCAAAATAACTACCTTCTTTTTCGCATCAAATTCCGGACTACGCCATATTTCATTGGAGTTTAGCAACGGATAAGTGTAATTTTTGCAAGCGGTGCGTAGCTGAAAATTGATCTTCTTCAAATCGGGCGTTATGCGTGGCTTAATCGCTTCGGAGGAGAGTGCGGAGGAACCTGCAGTGTGGTTGAGTTAAAAAATAATTTTAAAATGTGGTAGTTTAAATTCCACACTGACTGCCGTATGCACTACCAACACTTACAAATCTGATTCACTGCCGTGGACATCAACTCGAATGGATAGCCGGCAATGACATTTTTACCCGCCTGAAATACACCCTCAGGCGTAGGTATTAATTTGCCAACATCCTTGGCTACGCCGGTAGTAATATCGCTCAAACTTTTGCCCACATCATTGATGCCGCGTAGCAAGCCGCCTTGTGCGCGTGCGCCAACAACACATAAGATAAGTATCACGGCGATTTTAGTGACATGCATATGCCTCAAACACAACATTTTTATTTAATTTTAATTTTTATTCTCTATTAAATTGTAATTATTTTTTATTAACACTCACTTGCCGTACTCATTGAATTCACTAATAAATATCAATGGTCGTGCGGTAATCGTAACGCGACGTTTGTTCTACGAAAACTAATCACATTCGTTTAACTCGCTGCTTATATATATACAATGCTTAATTACAAGCATATGTGTACATATGTATGTAAGCATATTTGCATCTACATATGTGAGGTAAGCATGACAATTTGCATTCTACCAAAATTCTCTCATCAATTATCTAGTTATACGGATTCTCCTTTCTACACTTGCAATAGTGCGAGCGTCCTATTATTGTAACTTAGTTGCATCACTTACAGTAGCGCGATGAAATAAAAGCATAACTGAGTTGAGCGCTTGTGGAAATTCAATTTAGAAACTTAGCACTTCAACAGATCTTCAAAATTCACTGTGATAAGAAATAAAAATAAAAAAAGAATGACTTATAAAGCAGCACTGCTCACTCACAAGTTATTTAAGAAATCTGTATATTTAGAACTTTTTTTCTATTAAAATTTCAAATATTGAACCCATTTTATAAATTTAACACGATGATTTCCCACATCGTACGGGTTCGACTAATGGATTGTTAAATAAAAGCCAACAAATTCGTCGTGAAGCTCGATGTTGTTACTAATAAGTACTCTATTAACTTCCAGCAGCGTGTGTCTACACTCGTATATACTCGTTGACTGCTGTGCTACAGCTTTGGTAAGTTCCTTCGTACGTGTATTCGGCAATGTCGCCACAATATACATACATATAAAAAATATAAATATTTATAGCAGAAAAATATGTTTATAGCACTTCTGGAAAGTCAGTAAAGAAATGTACTACGAATGAAGATTTAGAAAAAAAAAATTAAATAATAAAATAAATAAAAAACTAAAAATTTAAAATTTAAAATTAAAGATAGATGGCGCGGCAGACAAGTGAATAATCTAAGAACTATTATTTCTTAAGTAGACCCATTGTGGTAACACCGTGACTATAGTTCGCCTCATACTACCATGCGCTCCTCATAGAGTTTACGGATTTTTTACAATTACAGTTACAGTTTTGTAATATAACATAATAGGTATATGTACTTGTATGTTATCAACTAAGCTGGGCCGACAGTTTGGAACATTTTACTAAACAAAGCTTAGCAACGGTAAAGCAGATGTGCTTCAGTTTCATCTTTTTTCACTTCCTAACAGCTTCCCTTGAAATCGTTGTATGACATTCCTAGTATAGGAGCGTGTCTGCGAATAATACAGCGACATGTTAGTAGTTTTATTCAAATTTTTACGTCATACGTTTTTATATTTAATTCTGCTCACGTTTCTTTGTTTGTAAAGCTAGACAGAGTTTGTTTTCAGTGAGACTCAACTACATATGTTTTTAACATTTTTTTTCATATGTCTTCAGATATCGAATTGTTATCTAATCTGCATTATTTCGTCTGCTTCACAATTACCTGGAATATTTCTATGTTCCAGAACCGATTACAGATTTATTGTGAGGTAGGTATGTTAGCCACGCCCCACTAATAGGTCACATACGAGTGGATTAATAAAAGTTCGGTCAGTTGGTGTCTTTCAATTTGTTTTTGTTAAATCTAAAAATACCAAATCCTTTGCAATTACTTGATTAGTCTTCCTTTCAAATTTTAAAATGATCGGAGACGAGAAAACGCAAGATAGCTGAGGATAGGTCGGACGAAATTCCAAAACCAACGCAAATAGAAATTCGCCATTTAATTCTTTTGGATATCGGCGTAATTTACAATTTACAGCAAATACAAACATTCAGTGAATGCCAAATTGCATATGGAACGATTGCACCGTCTTTAAAGACTATTTCTAAGTGGTTCCTCATATTCCAGAGGGTAGGAGATAACACGTTTCCCTGAAGAGTACCTTCAGATATAGATATGTATATCATTGAAGCTCCCAGCGTTAAAATTATTAACCTGCCGAGAAGCACAAGAAACCATGAGATGTCCAGCTCTTTAAACGCGTTCATTATGAAAGCCAAAAAATGCTCTTAAACAATTTTTTAAGCCAAACCAATGGTTTAAGTGTACGAATAACCATCAAAAGATATTATAAGGAAGCCTGAAAGTCACTTATTTAACCATATTTGGAAAATAAAAATTAATTACCATTTTTCTTTGTTGTATAACAAAAATATTCAATACATATAAACAAACCTGGCCTTTAGCTCACTTAATATTGTTAACAAAAAATGACTAGTATGGCCGCAAAAACAATTATTAATTTTTATAGTACGCTGCTACTATTTTTCTCGCAATTGTAGTCACTCTCAAGCAGTTAAACAGTCACACTCAGCTTTTTTGCTAACACTTTACTCTTTCTCTATCTCTTATGTATTTTTATTTATTTTTATTTTTTATTGTTTTTACTCAAAAGGCAATTCTACTAAGTATAAAAACTCTCCTGGAATTTCTAATTTAAAATTAATGAATTATTACATTTCTACCAACAGTTAGACATTTTTTCTACTGAAAGTGTTACAACACACTGGCGGGATTTAGGAAGTGTAAAGCAGAGTGTGTGTGAAAAAAATAGAAATACGAAAATGGTTAGAACGAAATACAGGTTTAGCATATACAGGGTTATTGAGGTGGAACGCGCAAAACGATAATGCACTTGCACCATGTCTGTAACCGATCTAGTGTTAGTTAATTTTATTTTAATTTTTACCAATTTCTTTGGCAATTGTAGACTAAAGAACAAACCTTTGCAATGCAAATTTTACATATTTTTTTTTAATTTTTACAGGGATAAATGTTTATGAATGAAGAGCTCTTTCTATCTCTCTCTCTCTCTCTCTATCCTTTAAACACACATCCTCTTCGTTATGAGCATTTCAAAAACATAAAATATGCTAACTTACTTTCCGTAGTGCAAAATCACCAAATCGTTCTTAGTCATGCTGATTTGTTTCTCTTCATCTACGCAACAGCTTTCGTTTTTCTTTCACTAAACAACCGTTATCTCGTATTAGTTTCACACAATTAAATTATTAAAAATAACAAAAAAATAATCATTAATAATCACGCCCTTTGCTTGGAAGTCAACTGTCAAATCATTTAATTGAAATTATAATGAAAATGATCTCACAGAGCAACGCTATAAATATGTGCAGAAAGTGATATGAACAACTAATGAAAAAATCATAAACAATATATAAAAATATATACACGCGTATACAAATGATTTATTCAGATCAGCGCAGCATAAGACAGTCAACGATGCCTAACAAATGTCTTCCGAACACAACTGATAGCGAATTGCACTTAAAACACGAAATCGAAATGGAGAGTCGGTAATCACACAGATTATTATTCATATATGTATGTACATATGTATGTGTGCATATTTTATAAATATGTACCCATGTATGTTCTAGCATGTACGTCAAAGCAAGCATGCCATAAAAGGCGTTCCCATAAACAAGCCGCAATGAATTTTAATGTAAAAAATCAAAATTAAAAAAAAAAACAAAAACAATGACAATAAATAAATAAATAGGAACATTAAACATTTCGAGCATGCCAGGCACGCTTCAATTGTTTATATGCATATACCTATACATATATATATTTGTAAATAAATGTATCTCTCGCAGCGATAATAAAACTACCTAATAATGCTATTGTTAATATGAGTTTTGTTTTTCTATTTGCTGATAAAGGCATTTACTGAAAGCGGTAGCGGTAGAATTGTGCGAAGAATACAATTAATGTAAAAGAGGAAGACACGTTAAACAAAGAAAATAATAACACGACTGTAAGAAGGTAACCATGGTTACAAGTATAAAAATAAACAATTAAAATAAATAATGTAAACGAAAATAAAACAAAAGAAAAAAATTAAAAAAATTAAATGCATTAAAAAAATAAATGAAAATAAATTCAAGTAAGATAAAATAAAAAAAAAAATAAATTAATTAATAAAAAATAAACCAAAATAAAATTAAATTAAAGAAAGAAAAATAATAAAATAAAAATAAAAAAATTAAATAAAACCAAAAAACCTCAAATAAAATAATATAAAAAATAAAATTATTAAAAAAATACTTAAAAACATAAACAAAAATTAAATAAACAAAAATGAAATTAAATGAAAAACTGAATGAAGGAAATAAAATAAATCAAATAAAATTATTTTTATAAAAATAAAAACATGAAATATAATAAAATATTTTAAAATAAAAATAACAGAAAATAAATTATAATAAAATAAATTGAAAAAAAAAATAAAAATAAATAAATAAATTTAAAAAGAATATAATTAAATAAAATGAAATAAAATAATATGAAATAAAAAAAATAATATAACATAAAATAAAATTATAAATATATATTAAGTAAAATGAAATCAACTAAATTGAAATTGAAATTGAAATTAATAAAAGAAAAACTAAATTGAATTATAATAAAATAAAATGAAATGAAATAAAATTAAATTACATTAAACTGAATTAAATTAAATAAAACTAAATTATATAAAATTTTATAAATAAAATTAAATTAAACATAGTCAAATTTAAATAAACTAAACTAAAGTAAACAAAATAAAATTAAATTTAACAAAGTAAGTTAAGATGAAATATAATTCAAAAAAAATTAAACTAAATTGAATGCAAAAAGCGAAAAACAATAAAATAAAAAAGAATAGAATTAAATAAAGCAAAATAAAATAATAATAAAATCATTTAAAATGAAATAAAACAAAATAACTCAAAATAAAAGCAAATAAAATAATTAACTTAAAATAAATTAAAATATAATAAAACAAACTAATATGAATAAAAATAAAATTATATTAATTTCAACTGAGTTACATAAACCAAAATTAAATAAAAAATCAGAAAATTAATTAAAACAAAGTAAAATTATGTTAAAATAAAAATAAAATGTAGTAAACATAACAAAATATACAATAACTATAAAAATTAAATAAAATAAAACAAAATAAAATCATAAAATGAAATAAAATAATATTAATCAAAGAAATAAAACAAACTGAAATGAAATAAAATTAAAATAAATGATATTCAATTAAATATAATAACTTAAAAAAAAAAACAAAGTTAAATGAATTAAAAAAAAAGAAAATTAAATAAAAAATCAAATAAAGTAAAATCCAAAAAAATTAAACTGAATAAAACAATATTAAATAACTAATAACAATAAATTTAAAGTAAATTAAAATGAAAATAAATAAATAAAAAGAATTAAAATTATTACAGTGCATTTAAATGAATATAAATAAATAAAAAAATTTAAGGAACTTTCGTTTAAATAGGTATATGAATTTCTAGGGTACATGCTCGGCAGCCATAATTTTGAATATAAAATTTACATTATGTTTAAAGCATTTTCGTTGACTCTGTTAAAAATAGTGTAAGCTTTTCCACATTAAGTTTTGCTGAAGAAAATTGGCAGTGGAATGTTGTACTAAAAACTATAAGGTATAAATAAAAGTACAATTATAAGACTGTACTAAATTTGAAGAAACTATGCTAAACTTTATGGTAATGGAATACGTAGGCAAAATTATCCATAAACTGAAAACTATAAAATGCCCAAAAGTTCCTATAAATTTGGAATTATAAAAAAATATTTAAATTATAATGTATTATAGATATTTAAGAAAAATGTTGAGAGTTTACCTCTTAATTTTTACAAATATCTTACAGCTTCAAAATTACATGGTAATATATTTAATTCACATTAAATATTTTTTTAATATATATTTTTATTTAGATTAATTTTAGCAATTACTTAGGTGTGCGTCTTTGAGAAATTTGCTGATAAGTGCCTAAATGTAGGCAACATTTTCATTTCTAATATATTTCTATCAACTCAGTTCCTTGCATAATTATTAAGTAAAATATTTCGCAGTTGAACAGTGGTCGCATCAATTTTTTCAATTGATTGTCTTTCATTATGTTTATGTCTTTTAATTCCTCTGTGACAAATGCAGTTCAAGTGCATAATTTGAACAAAAAATAATTTTTAGAGTATTTGAGATGGATGGTACTTTTTTTAACTTTTGTTTTTGCTTTCTTCCTTTAAATACTTTAATCTAAAAAATAAATATTAACTTCTTATGAAGTTAACTTACTTATATTGGCAACAAATTTATTTCCGAAATACTCATTTTTTTCCCACAATTGTCCTAAATTGCTTAGTTGCTTACAAAACCAATTAAAATTCACTCAATCAATACCGAACAGAATACAAAATTGTATACTTCCCGGCGTTTGGAAAAAAATGTAAATCCAATAAAGCAATTATACTCCTTTGCAAACATTTTATATCAGATATGCCATATTTTATTTTGCTTTTTCTTTTATTTACTTATTTACTTTTTTTATTTCTTTGTACTGCCCACAGATAAATGCTGGCATTTGATTGCATATTAATGCGTTTAACTGAATAATAATTATTTAATATAAATATTCATGTCGGTTGTTTTAACTGGAATTTTACTGATGAAAAAATATTTCTGCTGTTTGTGGAGCACGTATACGGCCTGATAATTTTCAATGAGGATAAAACTTGAGTACCCATCAGACAATACCCGATCATAACACCCACTAATTGAGAGAGTTTTCGTTTCGACATAGAAAGGCAACTTCCACCCTAGGCCGAAAGGATCCAGCAGCCGCGCATGTTGAGATGTTAGCCTAACGCTCACTACGTTTCCTCAAGGCCCACCTGTTCACATACGGTCTACTTGTTGCCGGAGAACAAACGGCTCTTCGAACGGGTGTCCACCGCTAGCTTACTACACCTAACCTTTCCTAACCTCCCATGAAAAGATTAAGATGGATAAGAAACAGCTCGGTGCCAACTTAGAGACACAATGCATCTGATCGGTCCCCTCAAGATCAACGGAGAGCCCCACACTTAACATTTCAATTCCTTGGGTCTTACTTCCCCAGTTTCGATCGATCAACTCCTCGGAGTGTGTTCTAACACAGAAAAAAAAAGTTTCTCATAAAACCCCATCAGATCTTTGAAGGCGGCATAGAATGTTGGAAAAAAGGCATTAAAATAGAACCACAAATTCCGAGAAAATGACAGATGAAGTAATATTTAGGAATGCAGTTATCCTAAATATAGGCAATATTATATTTTTATCAATTGTATGTTATATTACCAATAAATGTTGCCTACACTTAGGGTGATTTAAAAAAATAGTAGAGTTGCAGAGAATCTAAAATAATGAGAAGATACAAATTCATGGAGTTGTATGATAAAAAAAAATAAATATAACTAATTTTAATAATAAAAAAAATAAAAGCATTAAAACTTAATTACATATTAACTTTTAATTTAACAAAAAATTGCATACAAATTTTTTTAAGCAAATATATTCGCTTAAAATCTTTTTCACGGCTAAAAAATTATTAAATTCGAATCAGACCACCCTAATGCATAATGAAATTTAAAAATATTATAACAATCTCACAGATTTGATTTTTGAATTTATTTCTTTTCTTCAAAATTTTACCAAAAAAATTTCATTGCATTATCCTCATTCGCAAGCAACCTCCAATTATTTAACTCGCTTGGTTCAGATATTTTAATGGAAATTCATTCAACTTTTGTTGAACACCATTTTACCGTATCCACAATCAATTTTCATATATATATGCATATCATACTGATACATACATATCATTATTTTTCATGTGCTTGTTCACATATGCTTCAATATTTCCACATAAATTGATTTTCGTGTGAAATATGTAGTATAAATGAAACCACAAGTATCGGCCGGCATAAGTATGAAATATAAATTGGCCATACGTTTAGGTTATAGGCAG
>JAWMAG010000008.1:16505000-16585000 GCA_037013455.1 Ceratitis rosa | reverse complement strand
CCAATTCCAGCCTTCTTCTAATTAAATATTAAAAATTTATATTTTTCTTTTATTTTTTTTTTCTAGTTTTTTCTATAGTTCGTCGGCCATTTACTCGTATAGTGGCGCATCATTTTATATGGCAATGGAAATCCGAAGAAACAGATGTGAGACAAAATAGTGTCGCTGCAACAACACTTCGAGCAACTGCTTACATATATTATATAATTAACTTTTGAGTTCGTCTTCTTTCAACACTTCAATGTTCAGCCAAGTAGCAGAAGCTAAAGAAATTTTTTGTAAGTTTTAACCCCTTTAAATATTTTTTTTTGTTTTTTTTTTTTCCAAGATGCATAAAGCTCAAGGAATTTTTCCCTTTTTTATTTTTTTTCACAAGTATTACTTTTTCTGTTCAAGGTTAACTAGCACTTGAAAGGTTAAAATCATCAGCTACAATATAATTAATTAAAATACATTTTTCAGTTAAAAAATTAAAAAACAATTAAACTAAATAAAAAAGCGTAATATGTATTTTATCTTACAATTTGTTTAGTTACAATAAACGTGGGTCTCATTTGATTTCCTTTAAAAATCCTGAATTATCACACCCAACATATTTCCTAAGAAACCTTGCTGTGCTATTCAAACGTCTCAAACATGGCGCACTCACAGCACGTACACAAAATTCTCTCAGCAATAAGTATATTTTTTATTATTATTTTTGTTATTATTTTACTTGCATTGCTATTTCTGTTGTACCTCACAATGCGGATTTTAGTTCATAAATTTCAGGGAAGCCAAATTTACGTGCCGCTTTTAGGGAGAGTTTACACATACACGGTAATAAGACACACACATATTTCTCACTCGCCATAAATACTCACATATGTATATACAATGCATGACATTGCACTTCCTGCTAATATTTATCACTATTCCGCCGCGCTCTTCAAACAAACAAGTAATATTTGTGGTATTAGATGGTTTAGCTGTTATATTATATTTTAAAACTAAGGTTTTGTTGTAATAAGATTGCTTAGCATAGTGAGCAATGTGTAGCGAGTAAATCCTAAAATACTTCCTTCCCAAAGAGACAAGTGAATTTATTAAAAACTATGCATATATAGCTATACATATTTAAGGGCCATTGCACGGAAAACTAATAAAAATAAGAGTGTTTTTAATGAAATTTATTGAATTTTATTTGATTTCATTTTATTCTATTTTATTTAAATATATTTAAATTTTTTTATTTTATTTAAAAATATTTTTTATTTAATTCCATCTTATTTTATTTAATTCTATTTTATTTAATTCATTTCAATTTTTATTAAAATAATTTAATTTATTTTTTTATTATATTTTATTTTATTTATACTTTATTTTATTTTATTTTATTTTATTTTATTTTATTTTATTTTATTTTATTTTATTTCATTTCATTTCATTTCATTTCATTTCATTTCATTTCATTTCATTTCATTTCATTTCATTTCATTTAATTTAATTTAATTTAATTTAATTTAATTTAACTTAATTTAATTTAATTTAACATAATTTAATTTAATTTAATTTAATTTAATTTAATTTAATTTTATTTTATTTTATTTTATTTTATTTTATTTTATTTTATTTTATTTTATTTTATTTTATTTTATTTTATTTTATTTTATTTTATTTTATTTTAATTTATTTTATTTTATTTTATTTTATTTTATTTTATTTTATTTTATTTTATTTTATTTTATTTTATTTTATTTTATTTTATTTTATTTTATTTTATTTTATTTTATTTTATTTTATTTTATTTTATTTTATTTTATTTTATATTATTTTATTTTATTTTATTTTATTTTATTTTATTTTATTTTATTTTATTTTATTTTATTTTATTTTATTTTATTTTATTTTATTTCATTTATTTCATTTTATTTTATTTTATTTTATTTTATTTTATTTTATTTTATTTTATTTTATTTTATTTTATTTTATTTTATGTTATTTTATTTTATTTTATTTTATTTTATTTTATTTTATTTTATTTTATTTTATTTTATTTTATTTTATTTTATTTCATTTTATTTTATTTTTTTTTATTTTATTTCATTTCATTTCATTTCATTTCATTTCATTTCATTTCATTTAATTTAATTTAATTTAATTTAATTTAATTTTATTTTATTTTATTTTATTTTATTTTATTATAGATTATTTTATTTTATTTTATTTTATTTTATTTTATTTTATTTTATTTTATTATATTTTATTTTTATTTTATTTATATATATTATTTTATTTATTTTTTTGGAATACTCCTTAGCCTCCTTAAAATATATATGATTAAAGGATTTATATACATACAGGAATGTTTGTGAGCTTTTTGTTGTTACGAGCTTGAAAAACAGGTGTTCATTTTAATAGTTTTATCATTAAATTTGAGGAATTTATGACAATCACTTCCGAAGTTTGAGTGAATAAAAAGTTATCTGTATATATAAACGATATAAACCTAAGTATTAATTAAATATAATTTATAATTTTGAAAAATTATATTTATCCTTTCTATCTTTAAGCTTACAAAGTTTGCTACAAATTCTAAAAAAAGTCATCTCTCCCCGAAAAATCATTTATTCTGTGACCTTTTGAGCCACTTAGTAGCTGGCATATTTAAACCCGAAAGAGATAGAAAAAAGGATAACACAAGGACATTGCATTCACAATACAATGTTTACTACAGACTTTTATGGCTCACTTTGCCATATTGAAAATATACACACATGTATACATATACACAGACATTCATCATCATCGCCACATCGGATTAGCCACATCACATAAGACGTGAACAATAAAGCAGACAATGAATGAATGAATGACACAAAAAAAAATGTAGAAATAATATTTTGTGTTTAGAAAGAAAGAAAAGCATAAACTGAGTGAGTACGAGTATCGCAATCAGCTACACACAAACAACTGCATACACATGTGCGAATTTCTGTTGTCCAATAAAAGTCACATACAATCATTACTAAACAATGAAAATCAGCATACGCTATAGGAGGAAATTCAAAAATTATCACACATTCACATATACATATACACACCTACATCAGCATCTTCCTATCAAAAGCGAAATGCCGCCGCTTCATTGAGGAATGTGACAATTTTTTACGGTCACCTTAACAGTGAGAAAAAATCATGATTGTAGTGGTTAGAAGCGTTTTGCAAGTGTGCGTGCACTAACACATTGTTGACGTTGAACTTTTTGTTTACTAAGTAAACTTAATTGTGCAGAAAACATATGTTTGGAGCTTTTAAGCTAGCTATTGAGCTTTTTTATTAAAAGGAGTGAAAAGTAGTAAAAAGTCTCGCTCCCTGCGCTCATTTGGACAGCTTCAAGTTAAGAGTAATTTATTTTTGATAAATTTTCAAGAGAGAAACACTCTCTGAGAGCTATGTGTTGCTGCTCTTGGTGTGTGTTGAAAAGCTTTAACGGTGCTTGCGGATGTTATCTATTGGGTTTAGGCTTTGTTATTATTAAGATTAATTTCTTCAATTAGTCAACCTGTTGCCGCATATGTCTTTTATTTTATTTTTCTAATGGCAGCGAGAGAATATAATGAGAGGACACTAGTCGAAATTTAACTTAACTTGCCAGAGAAATCGCTGAAACTAGTATAGGTTGTCCATCATGGAAGCTATATTTGAGAAGGTGTTAAAAAATTCGCAAAAAATCAACCAAAACCTAACCCTAAAGGACCTTGTAACTGTTTCAAAATGGTAAATTTTGTACACTGACTGTACTTCATCTAAATAATATAAATATTTATTAAACTTAAACTTCCTTAGCCGTAAAGTTTGAGTGAATTACGCCTTTCAGTTAGACTCGGAGTGTCTTGGGTTCGAGTTCTACATGAGAACATAAATTACGGAATGATTTTATTCTCACCGAAATTGGCAAATGCTGTGGCTTTAGACCATTACCAAATCTAGGAAAAGACCCGTGAAAAGAGGATCGATACATACCACCCCTTCTAAAGGGGAGCTGCAGAGCTGAATAGAGAAGGTACAATCTTCTATAAGAATATAAAGCTAGCACGCTAGCACCGATTATATTGCCATAATTAGCTTAAACAACAAGACTCGATAAAGAAGCGAAGGATATAGGTCTGGCGGTGGACAGAGGGCAAGACAAAATATCTTCTGTCATCAAACAAACAGTTGGCGCTTTGGCAACTGGGCACCATCGTTACTGTTGACAGTCATAACTTTGAAGTCGTATATAACTTCGTCTATCTTGGATCCAGTATTAACACCAACAACAATGTCAGCCTGAAAATCCAACGCAAAGAAGTAATATTGTGTAAGCCACTCGGAGTACTTAAGTAAATAAATTTTAAATACTATGCTTTTCAAAGGGAAACTAGTTCTTAAAAGATTAGCTGAGCTCACTTGCTTTTTTTGGCGACAATTTTCTGTGTATTATATTATATTAAGGTATTCCTTTTCAGATTCTTGTAAGCAAGAAGAGTTTTCCTTAAATTTAAACTATCTTACATTCTTTGCCAATCATTTTTTATCTATTTAGATATTCCACATCTGATTTTTGTAAGCAAGAAGAGTTTTTCTTAACTATAAACACAGTTTAAAAATATTCCACAACTGATTTTTGTAAGCAAGAAGAGTTTTTCTTAGCTATAAACACGATCTAAGATATTCCACTTCTGATTTTTGTAAGCAAAAAGAGTTTTTCTTAACTATAAACACAGTTTAAAAATATTCCACAGCTGATTTTTGTAAGCAAGAAGAGTTTTTCTTAGCTATAAACACAATTAAAGATATTCCACATCTGATTTTTGCACACTAGCTTTGAACTTGAGCACATTAAATGAGAGAAAGATATGCCACTTCTGATTGTTGTAAATAAGAACAAATTTTCTTGCTTTTGAACTATGCTCCAGAAACCTGTTATGAAAAAAAGGTTTTTAAAAAATGTTTTTTGCAAGTCTAAACACTATATAAATATATAAACTCTAGCCCTTCCAAAAAATGTTTCCTTTTTTAATATTTTTATTTCATGAAATTTTTGTGTACTCTTCCCTTTATCCGACTAACTCATTAAAACTCAACAGCGCAAACACTCTGGCTGGATTACGTCGAAGAGAGTAGGGTGGAGAGTAGAGAAAAGAAATAAAATCATACAACCAAACGGAAATGTAATCCGACAACCACTCGCCACTTCCGTTAAACATAAACTTTTTTCATGCACGCACTCACATAAAAAACAACAAAAAGTCAAATGTTAAATAGAAACAAAAATAACAGCAAAATATACCATATACAAAATAAATGAAATAACAAAATCACATATGGCAGCAGAATTTGAAATATGTATGTATACTAAACAATGGTATGAACAAAATCAAACTCGTGTCCTTGGGAGCATGTTAAGCTATACAACATATATTTAGTTACAAATATATGCAATCGGTTACAAATACATGCTTTTGAGCTCATTTGTGAGCTTCACGGGTGCAACGAGTTACATAGCTTTTCACTTTTTCTTGTCTTACATTCCTTTTTCAAATTTTCATTTTTTTAATTCAATTTTCCTTTTATTTACAGTTCACGCTCACGTAAAGTGTAGCTCGAATTATGTACAGATGTATGAATATCTCACATCTCATTTCATTCCATTAAATTTACGATTTTCTTGCGAATAAACAATATGTTTGGCAAATGAAGTCTTCACTGCGAGAATATTTTGACATTTTTGTAATTTTATGAAACGGGACATGTTTGCTTTTCACTTTGTATAGGGGAAGCCATAGATGTTTGTGCGAATTCTTTTATAAGTAGGATTTTGAAGCGTCTAGTGGAATGGTATTTGGATATATTTCTCAAAGAAAAGGTGAGCGGAATACCTTCTTGGCATCGTTAACTTAGATTTAGCCTTAGTCTGAAGAAGTTGACACAGTTAAACTCCACGCCACGGCTTTAACATTATCGTAATGTAATTAATTATGAGAAATAAAAAGAGTTTGACCTCACTACTACGGTAAATAAAGCTTAGTATATACCATATATCGTTGTAAATTTAACTCTCTCCTCAAATGACATTTTAACATATCGAAACCACTAATGGCGTACCCATCAATCAGCTTCCATACTTGTACTTAGAAATTATACATTCATTAATGTTGAAGTTGAATGCGGCCGCGGTAGCCGAGTGGTTAGCATTGCGTCCTGCCATTCGGAAGGCTCGGGTTCATATCCCGGTACCGCCAACATCCAAAAGTTATGGAAAATTAATTTAAATAAAAAATTAAATTAAATTTTCTAATTGCGGTCGCCCCTCGGCAGGGAATGTCCATCCCTCCGAGTGTATTTCGGACATGAAATAAAGCTCCTCGTAAAAAAAACCGTCAGCCGTTCGGAGGCGGCTTAGTATAAACTGTAGGTCCCTCCATTTGTTGGAAAAATATCAAGACGCAAAACCACAAATTGGAGGAGGAGCTCGGCTGAAAATCGCTTCAGCGGTTACAAAGCGCCAATTATATATATAATGTTGAAGTGAATGCAAATATGCGTTTGCTTGCATGAATTTGTGTGTACGTCCGCAAGTGCTCTTAACTAATCCATCAAAGCCGCACAAACCGAAAGGTGTTTAGCCTTAGACCGAATGGGACGTGAAAGACATACTCAAATACAGCAATCAATCCGATTTTATCCTTTAACGATATATGCATACTTGTACACAAATATGTATTCTTGTATGTAAATGCAAATTTCAACACAAAATGTTTGAACTAATGAGGCAGTCAACCATTTTTGAAACACTTCAGTATGTTAAGTCTTGTTAACTTAAGGTCGAACCAAAACTGCTTGCGGGTAAGTATTGATAATCGAAAATTTCAATGTGTGTAGTGTCATGGGTTCAAGTTTTGGCCAGACTAACAACAAAAATTATATTAAAAAATTCGAAACTCGGTTACCCCTCAGCAGGGAGCGTCAATCTCCGTCATTGGATATGGTTGAGATGCTCTGCAGGTCACCTAATATGATATTCTGTATATTCTGATATATTAGACATCCTTTAGGAGAGTTATTTTCTCGTCTGAATGGCAATATTACTTGGATCCCAGAGGTCGTTGCAGTGCTTTGTACGCAATAGACCACGTTTGATATGCCAATTGGCCCTCTCTGTAAATGATATTCAGTTAAAAACGGCATTTAGTATGCGTAGAAAGTAGACCTGTCTTAAGAAGGTGTATCCGAGTTGAGCGAGTCCAGGCTACCGAGTGTCATCTTCTTGTAGTTGTTAACGTTCCGGTACTTGGTATTATCGTTAGCTGTTTAGTTTAAGAGGCAACCTTCCGCAATCGGTTTCCGGTTCAGGGTTGGATTTTTCGATTGTCCTTAAAAAGCGCCCCGGTCGGTTGAGCGGATAACGCTGGGTTTGTCATAAAAAAAAACCAACGCTGCCATCCCCTTCAAAATGGTCCCCTTGGGCAGCTATACAACGATTCCACAGCGTCTTCCATGCTTCGTAACATTTCTGGAATGTTTCGACTGGGTTGTCCGCGAGTACTCTCGTCACGGCCGCCTGGATGTCCTCAATCGACTCAAAATGGCTTCCTTTGACCACCGAATTTGTTCTAGGGAACAAAAAAGTGACAGGGTGACATATCGGTCGAATAAGGCGGTTGTTGCAACACGCCGATCCCTTTAGAGGCCAAATACTGGGACATGCTGAGGGCGGTGTAGCACGACGCGTTGTCGTGATGTAAGATCCAGTTACGAGCAATGCCTGGACGCACCCTGTTGACTCGTTTTCGCAATCTGTCGAGTACTTGGCGATAGTAGACTTGATTTACGGTTTTCCCCGGTGGAAGAAATTCTTTGTCGACGATTCCACGGCTATCAAAAAAGGTAATAATTATCGTTTTCACCTTCGACTTGCTCATGCGAGCTTTACTTAAATTTAAACTCTTTATGCCATCGAAACACCCATGCACTTTTCCAATTTTAACGTAGGTTTCCGAAGCTGTTTCGCCCAATTTCACGCAAAATTTTATCGCGACGCGTTGCTCGTTTCGGCAATATAATCAGTTTCATTACACACACTGTATATACCTAAGGTCTCGTAAAAAGCAATTTGGCTTTTTTTATAATAGTTAAAATAATCAGACTTATGTCATAGAAACTCTTGTCATGACAGCTCTCGTCCCTATTGACAAAAAAGTGGGAGATTCGATTTTCACAGGCCTCTCTTGAGGTCAACTCTTCATCTGCCATCTTTCGCCGTAGACTGAGACAAATGGTAATTACTTGGTGTGAGATCCGGACGATAAGGTGAATGCATAAGCACTTCCCAACTAAGCTTACAGAGCCTCTGGGCATCACTATCTATGTGTGTGGTTTACCATTGTGATGATGTAACACAAGTTTCCTACTGGGGCGCTTCTGGGCGATTGCTTCGTTCGGACGGTCCCACCCTAATATTTTCTAACTACAAATCATATCATGTGTAGGCTCTTTAATGGAATTATTCACAGCCGAGAGCCTTTGCAATGAGCTTCAAAGGATTTCTGGACAAAATTCTCCAATATGCAATCACATACACATACATACATACAAACATACATATATAATTACTAGTCAAGCAGAGAATTATTTCGGTAACTAAATAAACAACTATTATAATATTATGTATTAGTAAATGACAGTATTTAGACACTTGTGTATCACACATAATATTAACAGTAATAATAAATAATCCTTTGCGGCTTGTAAAACGTTTATTATAAATTTGTGGTGGATATCCTTTATATGTAATTAACTGTATATCTTTCAATGGCAACATAGTGAGTTGTAGATATTAAATCTTTTTGTTTTTGTTGTTGTTGTTGTCAACTTCAATTACTTGATTGAACATTTGTATCTGCATGTACATACATATATATTTGTGCTCATTTGCTATAACAGATGTTGCTGTTATTGTTGTTATTAGATGATTATATACGGGTTAAAACATACATACATACATATATAAGTTGCAGATGATTGTAGCTTTATGTATATAGGTATGTACCTATATGCATGTCTATAGTGAGATAAGTATCCAATTATATTTGCTTTACCGTTACAATTTTTGTTGTACTACTTGTTTGCTTTGCCGCTACATTTTTTGTTGTACTACTTGTCTATTTGTAAATTTATTACTCTCTTGACTTTGGCAACGCATCATGGGAAATACAATACTCGTAGTAGCAGCTGAAAGTGACTTGTTCAGCCAGCTGGACGCATTTGACATGATTGTAGGTAAATAAAGATGAAAATTCATTGGGGAGTAATTTAAGAAGTCTCGGAGAGATAATTTATTTTTGGAGTTCGGAGAGTTTTTATTTTGCTTAAATTTTTTAGTAAATATGTATTGCAAGCAATTTTTTCTCTCATTATTTCCACGGAAGCTGCATTAACCGAATGGTCAGCAGTTCATACTATCATACGGTAGGTCCCAAGTTCGAGTCCTGGACAGACTAACATTTAAAATTTTAGAAAATTAATTTTAATAAAAATATTAGTTATTTTTACTTAAAATTATATTAACTTAATTAATTGTGTTTAACCCCCCCGCAGCGAATGTCAAGCCTCCTAGAGTATTTCTGAAAACGAATAAAAAGCCTCTCATAAAGAACCATCATCCGTTCGGAGGAAAAAATAAAAAGTGCCAATTAACCTCTCTCATACCAAGACCATGAGTGCCCGTTGAGGAATCACATCCTTTTAATGGTGGCTATGTTACATCAACTGAACACTGCGGATCTGGATCTGGTGCAAGGTGTCATGCGTATCCGTGCCCATTGGCTGGCTTGCAGTCAGGGGCGTCCGACTCTAACCGAGCCTCCGGATACCGGTCCATCTCCGGGAGTAACGGTGACTTGCTGTGGCATAGGGCTCTGCCATTGTCGACCGTTCCCATTCCCTTTCCCCTTCCCATTTTTTCGATCACCGAAAGGTCTCAGCTCAGTAGGTGACCAAAGAACCCAATGTAATGCTTAATAACAATCCAGCCTAGGATCCCTGCACGGGAAAAAATGGGGGTAAGCAACCCCGACCAGCTGCAAGAAACCGACGAACCTTTACGGTGAGGCGAAAATGCCAGCTGGGGCCCAGGAGGTCCGCACAGAACGAAACAATACAAATGAGAGGGGCCAGCGCAAAACACTTACACGGGAAAGACGCCCAGCCCCAATCCGCTAACTTCCGCTCGATCGACTGGAGCAACAGGAGCAGGTAACCCAGATCAACGTTCCTGCTGCTCCAACACCATTATGTCCTCCGTCAGGGCACACAGGGACAGGAAAGTAGGGCCCAAGATAATGTAGAGGCTTAGCGCCTTCTCTGCCGACAAATTGACGAAAGTACAAAAGGCCAGCCTCGACTGGGCAAAACACGGACGTTATGGTCAGGCAACGGAATCCCGCTCAACAACAACAAAAAGGCCTAGGCTAAAGAAAACACCTCGAGTGGATCCAAGGGGCCCATCCCTAAAGCCTCACATCAAAGGCCGGTTGCCCAGACTCCAAGACCCTTTAACGAGGGTACCAAAGACCACCTCACTCTAGCCATAGTAGACAGGGGGCACCCGGATATCACCAGATAACTGGGGTTTGTGCAGGGTATACAAGAGCATACTTCAAAGATATCCTGGCCTTGTACCCGTAGTGCGCAACGCAGGGTGGCTCAAAGGCCACGTAAAATTTGCGTCGAGTATGCGACTTTGAATTTGGAGAGCTCTAGCCTGGGGCGGACTTAGCGGCTTTGCACATGAACGAGATCCCTAGCATACCACTAGCCTGGCCAGGATTTGGGTGCCAGCGGAGCCCTACAACCCAAAAGAAATCTTAGAGCTTATCTGACTGGGCAATAAGAATTTACTTACCAGTGATTGAAGGACAGTCCAAGTTGGCGAGGTCAAAGAGAAGCAGCGTTTTATGAGATTCGTCAGCTCTCGCGGACTATGTTGGAGTCATAAGCTACGGCTTTTACTCTATCACTCCAAAGGTCCACAAGAAGGATGGGAATCAAATCAAGCATGGAGCGAGTCTACAAACCCAAGAGTTCTCAAGGTAGTGGTTCCCACTCATCCGGACATAGCATTGGGCGAATCGGGTTATGAAACAATTCCAAATCAGCAAAGTATTTTCATAAGGACGTTGCCAGAGAATATCAATATTTCTTACTCATTTATAGGCGGCTTAAAACTTGGAAGTACTTTAATTTGTAAGAAAACTATGAAGACGCGCACCACAATTATGTGGCACAAGACATTCAATATTTATAAATGAATTTTCCAAGAAAATTTAATATGCTAACTTCGTGCATATATGTATAGTCGGTCTAGCTACACAGCGTACACTGGTGTCAACAACTTTAACATACCAAGCCTTTCTAAGAGCTTATCACATGTCAAAATTCACAAAATTCAAAGCTTATTTGAAGCTTATCAACCATGGAGTTGAGTAGAAATTCACATATATATGCAATACATCACTTTCATACGACAGGCTCCCTACTTAAAAAAAAAAAAAAATACAAAAACTTCAAATTTAATGGGGAATGTGTATTATCATTCAAAAGAACATTCTTTGGCATTTATTTTTTGAAGATTAACTTTCTTAAATGTTAGCCGCGGCTACGTCTCACATGGTCCATCCGTTGAGTTCGATTTTCGATGACTCGTTCGAGCATTTTTGCTTCAAGGCCTGAATCGAAGCGGGATTGTCCGCCTAAACTTTAGACTTTAAATATCCTCTTAGGTAAAGTCTAACGGTGTGATATCAGCCGATCTTGGTGGCCAAACGAGTGACCCAAAACGAGAAATTATCTGTTCACCGAAGTTTTCTCTCAATAAATCCATTGATTGATGCGTTGTGTGGGAAGTGGCGCCATTTTGTTGAAGCCAAATGTCGCCGAGATCACGAGTTTCATACTCAGGCATCGAATAGTCGGTTATCACGGCGCAATAACGATCGCAATAACGATAATTGGCTCTTTGTAACCTCAGAAGTGATTTTGGAGCTCCTCCTCCAATTTGTGGTTTTTACTTCTAGATGTTGTTTATACCAAGCCGCCTCCGAATGGTAGATAGTTTTTTATGAGGCGCCTTTATTTCATATCATAAATACACTTAGACGGGTTGACATTCCCTGCCAAGGGGCGTCCGCAATTAGACAATTTAACTTAATGTTTTATAACTTTTGGATCAGAATTCGAACCCTGGCTTTCCGAACGGCAGGGCGCAATGCAAACCACTCGGCTACCGCGGCCGTCAATGCCAAACAATACCGAACAAAAGAAAGCTATTGAAAAAGTTCCTTTACTTGGAACATCCGTAATATATATGTACGTACATATGCGAAATTATGTTTATTGAACTTTTGGATACACAAGTATGTACATACGTATACATATATATTAAACTGTATGTAAATTTGTATGTATAACACTGATTTTAGCATATAAAAACCAATTGAGCGTGAAGTGGCTGCAATATATATGTAACTAAAGCAGCTTAAGGTAATTTATGTGCAAAAAATGTGTAAATAAAATATTAAATTTCAAAATTTCAATCTTGTCAAAATAAAGTGAAGGATTAGAAATTATACATATATATAATTTTCAGTTTATTTCAGAATTTAGAGTCAAATTTGTATTTACGTGTTGTATCTTAAGACTAAAAATGAATTAAATGTGTTTAAAAAAAAAAATTTAGATTTTAATAGTATACTCATATTCCAAACAGTGAGATTAATAAATAAATAAAAATAGATGCTATATATTTTTCATAAAATAAAATTAAATTAAAAAGATAAAAATAATAATTAAACTAAAAAAAATAAAAGCAAAAAAATAATTCAATTAAAATAAAATGAAAAATTTTAGGTTCTACGTGATTTTATGGAAAAACAGATTAAAATAAATTTTCGCAAAAAAAAAAATTTTTTTTAATTTTTTTTAAATTTATTTTATTAATTTCACATTAATTTTCAATCCGATACTTAAAGTTAAGCGTCTCGCCAAAAGCAGAGCACACAAATTTTATTCTCATTCATACTCGTACATAGTACATAATTCATGTTCACTCAATAACCACAAAATGTTTAACATAATTTGCAAAAAAAAAAAAGAAAAAAGAATGTATATTAACCAATAATCACAGAGATATTTCCGTTAAAATTACCGCATTGGGATTACACAAGCTACAAATTTACACAAAAATGTTAAAAATATGCTAATAGGGACAAATACATGTGTATTTATTCAAGGGCTTTGTGATTTTTTTTCTTTTTGGGTGAATGCGAGTATAACCATTTCTCTCCTTTTATTGTATTGCACCCCCTTTAGTATTTTTGCCGTAAAACTCGTAACACCTGAAAAGCTATTAACCTTTTCCAAAGTTACGTTGTTATTTTCTTTTGTTATAACCCTTTTTATATACGCAGCGGCGAATAGAGATTTAAATGTATGTATTTATATTTTAAATATAACTGAATATACAAATACATAAATATACATATGGTAGGCAGGCAGGTGCATAAGTTTACATTACTTTCTTTGTTAGCTGCTTGGTTACCAAAAATAATAGTTTTAAAATAATTTGGTACGAGTATTATGAAAAAAAAAGATTATGAAAATGTGAAAGAATTTTTATATAATCATCTTGTTTGTCATCAGCATTCATTGGTGGAATAAAAATGTAGGCGACACGTATAAATTTAACATTTATAGCACACACAAAATCACAACTGGTGAGTTTTAAGTCCAAAAGTATTATAATTTTTAACCTGACCCGCTGCTCCTCTGTCTTTCTTGCATTTTATTAAATTTATGTAGATATTTCATTACTTTCCCCGAAAGAATTTTTTATATGTATTAATCTACGCAAAAAACTACCAAAGGACTAAATTTCCAATAAATCGCACCTGGTAAAATGTTTTCCCATACAAAAGAATATGTACACAGAAATTCAACCGAATCGAACAGTCCTCGTCCCGGAAAGAAAAGCATTTCAAGTGAATATACCATGAATATGATTATTTCGAATCAGCCAGTCCCTCGAACACATCCCGGCCCAAATTGCATGTACAAACCACGCCCCACGAAAGTCATGAAAATCGGTCCAGCCGCTTAGAAATAGTTCAATCACCAACACTCGAAAACTAAGTTACTATATGTATACATATAAATACATATGAATGTATGTAAAGATTTATCTTTTTTGTTTTCAAGCTTATGAAAAGAACGATACAAATATGTATATTTTCGTAATATTATTTAAAATTCAATTTGTTGAGTTAATTGAAAACAAAAATATTAGTTTGCTTCACATGACCCACCCTGTACTCTACATTTTTCTAGACTAAAGCAGTTGCAACTGAAAAAAAATTGCTTGCGCTAATAATGACACACAAACATTTAATTAAAACCAAATTATAGTAAAATTATTCACTTACTTATCGCTTTTTTATGATATCACTTTAATTACTGTTTCTTAAATTGATCGCTTTTATATTTGCGTCGGCATAAAAAACACATACACACACACACACACTTTTGCTGCTACCGGCACATTAATTCACACCTTAGAGGAAATCTTTAAGCACAAAATAATCACAGTGAACACTTTTCACTTTTCACTTTATTTCACATAAAATCACTCACTTTATTCCATTTCTATAGCAAAAATAATACGTTTACCATTATTTATTTAACATTTACTTTCACACACGCCGCAGCGGAAATTCCTTACCCGAAGGTGATATTTAAAGCGCGATTTTTAAATGGCGGCGGAAGTTTGACAACTGGTAGGGTTGTATTCGTTCATGAAATTATTCAGAGATGCTATTCACAAGCTAATTATTTCGTTGATGTGAAAGTCAAATTTATCGCAAGTTTTTAATAAAAAAAAATAAAAGTTAATAGTGTTGTAGCTGAATATGAAATGTGCATAACTTAGAGAGTAAAAAAGCTTGAATATATAAAAAAGGGAAATAATATATCGGAAATCAAAGCAAGCAGTATGAAAGAAGAAAATCTTAAATATATATAATAAAAAAAATTCAATGAAAACGTTCTTGCATTTATGCCAAACATATATATGTGTATACATATATACAAATAAATATATATATGAATATGCGTAATAATACCCGCAAAAGCTGAGTGCCACACCAGGAATATCGCCAACATTCTTCTTGGAAAATGTCAAATAAAAGCAATCCTTAAAACAACACGAAAGCAAATCTCTGCGGGATACGCAAGGCATGCCTGACGTAAGAGGCGGGTAAAATGCTGCGATAATTCCCCAAACAGTCCGGTCCCCATACTAAAGCGACCCGGATTTATGTCCGGCCAAGGACTGTCTCCACCGCAATATATGTATGTGTATATGTTCGCGACTAGAACAACAACAACGACAATAACAGCAAAATGAAGCAAATGAATATTTCCTAACGTAAAATTATATCCGGCAGTGAAACCCGCTAGTAGTTATTTTCAAGAAAATTGCAAATCATGAGCAAGTCAAGAAATCGAAAAAACAGCAGTAACCAAAACTATCTAAACAAATAAGTTTTCGCCTAAATAAGTAAAAACAATAATAAAACGTTTACATAAATTTAAAAGGATGTAAAGAATTTATTTATGGTACAAACAATTAAACGCCAGGAGTTTAAATGACGTGTTATACTCTAATTTATCGCTTAATCACAAATACATTTGAAGAAATCTAGGTACATATATCATTTTACAAAGAAAACTTCGTATAAAACCCAAAAATAAAGAAAATTAAATAAAATGAAAGTTAATATTAAAATTAGTATAGTAAAAAGTCATCTGAACTGATAATTTAGCATGCAGATGATACGTCATGTAGTTCGTGCAATAAAATCTTTGAAATATCTTTGTATTATTATATTTCACAGTTTCAAGTCCAGTTTTTTAATTCATTGCATACATTTATTCTGAAGGTATCACTTTTTTTTATAATTTTACTATTACTATATTAATTCCTCTCTCGATATCAACATATGTATGTAATTTCACAGTGTTATAATTATTTTAAATTTGTATGTATGAATGTATTTTGGTGTAATTAATATATTGCATACATGTACATTGTTTTTAGATTTCTTATACATTAATCGCAAGCATGGAGCAACAAATGAAAAAGTGGGCTCATTGCATAAATATATATTTAGGTATGTTAGTATGTTGTATAGAGAATTTGGTACTATGCGAACAATAACCAAGCAATGCACAAAACAGCTAAATACAGAAATAATTTGGATAATTGCTGTTCATCGTCATATTGTGTGGTGCCACGATTGGCAGCTGTAAGGAAAAAGTGGAATTAGTACAACTGTTTAAGTGTATTTTTCATAAAAACAATCCAAAATCGTTCTCTTACCCGCTGCACGTGGTTCGCCGAAATTGAACGAAGAGGCAAAATAACCAAATGGAAAAGCACCAATACCGAAGGACATATGGAAGCCATCACCGAAACCAAAACCTTGAAAACCTTGTGCTGGTTCAGGTTCACTACGTTGACCAGCAGGGCGTGGTGGCACCTTATTTCTGTGAAAAATTTAACAAATAGTTATTTAACTTGGAAAAAAACAAATTAACTTCAATGCATGCACATTACCTTGGATCTTCTTGTTTAGCGCTGTTGCGTCCATACAGTGGAATCACCTTGTCTTTACCAATAGCTGCTTTACACACTGGACATAATTTGTTAT
Organism: Ceratitis rosa; assembly: GCA_037013455.1. Lineage (NCBI taxonomy): Eukaryota > Metazoa > Arthropoda > Insecta > Diptera > Tephritidae > Ceratitis > Ceratitis rosa. The sequence goes on along the minus strand of JAWMAG010000008.1, from coordinate 16,568,213 downwards.
TTGGCCGCGTCTCCAACCATTGATGCAAACATGGCCAACAAAAGAGATGACCGCACATACTGACAACTGCATCCTTGGCGGTATCGAGACAAATATTACATTCATATATAGAATCGTCCATCTTCTCTTCTTCCTTCTTATTGGCTGTGGAGTCACCATTAGTAGTAGTTGAACTTGTTTCGGTCTTAAGACTCTTTATGTTCGCTGTTGAATCGCTACCTAATGCGCTGCCTGTAAACGAGTACGAAGTGGAAGTTGTTGTATTCGTTGTATTACTTGTAGCTGCGGCGGCGGCTGCGGCTGTCCCAGCGGCGGCATCATCACTGGTGGAATTAACAACAGTTCCTTCTGATTGTGTTTGTGAGGGTTGTGAGGGTTGCGGTGCGGTAGAGGTTGGTGAAGTTTGTTCTGTGCCATTAGGAGAATTATCAAAATAAGTCCAACCGCCGGACATTGATTCAGCTGACGGTGCTGAGGCTTCAGCCTGAGTTGATGTGGGTAATTCCGGCGCCGAAGGGGCGTGTGTTGCTTGTGTTGACATATTGCTGAATTATTTCCAAGTTGTACCAATGTTGTCAAAGTGAGCTAAAATAGAGAAAGAATAAATGATATTAAAAAACTCAGTTTTTTCCTACACAAGTTGTGCTGCCGCTGTCTGCATTTAAAGATAATCCAAATAGAAAAAACTGGAATGCAAATGTTTTATGAAATTAAGTACATTTTTACAGTGGGAATTGCCTTCCATGCCACCCTACCACCGTGCAAGCTTACCAAATTAACAACCACAACTAACAGTTTTGCAAGTAGGCCTACTAAATACACAACTCAGCCGTAGTAAATGTATAAAATAACGATTTAAAAGAAGAAACCATATGAATTTGCAGGCTGAAAGATCGTTTCAATAAACAAGTTGTGATTTCACTTTCCGCAAAATTATATTTTTAATCAGTTTCCTCAGCGAAACCAGTTTACAATTTACTGCGGCATGCTTGTGACGGCGCTTTTTTCCACTTTATTTATTTAGTACGGATAAAGTATTCGTATATTACGGCAAATTATCAGAACCAGTCTTGCAAATTTGCTGCTTTATGGAATATAACTGCATACATACATGCGTATAAATTTATATAATTCCCAAGTACGGACGACATTTATTTGGTCTTTGCTCAAGAGATAAGAAGAGCTTTTTTATTTATTAAGCAAAATGATTAACTATGCAAGAAACAATATGTAAATATGTATGTATGTACATATGTACATATGTTCTTCGAGTATATTAGATATGATAACGCCTAGCTGATTACTCTTGTGATATGTTCTTGTTTTTCTTTTTCGTTTATTTTCGTTTTGTTTGCTTTTACATACACTTCTATACGCCCAAAAATTTAGTTTCTCTCAAACGAGATTGAGGCAATTACTGAATTCCTGCTTTTCTAAATTGAAAGCTTAGCTTTCAATATACGTTAATGTGAAATAAACTGGTGACTAGTGTAGACTGACGTGTAATTCTCAGCCGATAATTAGCATTTTTAGCCTGTTCACACTACACTCTTCCGCATCACATGCCCCTTTGCCCACATTTGCACTGTACATGTGCACATATTCTCATAACAGCACAACTACTATCATAACAGCGTTGCGTCAATTATAAAGCGCCACCTTCTCCGCATCCCCCAAGCGCTACCTGCTATACGGTTTTTCTTTATATACCTACATATACATGCATACATATATACTTTTTTATTATTCGTTATGTTGTGTACTTTGCCTTTGTTATTGAAATTTTTGCTCAATTCTTTTTACATTCTTCTATGTATGTATATTGCCTTTAACACGTATGCCAAGATTGCAACAGTTTTTCACAATTTTCCCGTTTACAATATACTAGCAAATATTTTCCAACCACAAATTCTATGCTCTATTCATTAGCGCAAAATTTATTTTTCACAATAAATAAATACAGAAAAAATTAATTGGAAAGGCGTTTACATTTCACTTAATGAAGGTCGTTCTAGAAGTTATGCTTACTGTAATGTCGAAATTTCGTCAACAACTCTTTACACATACGTATTCAAATTAATTTAATTTGCACAATAAATTATATACTTAAAGAAACCACAAAAATAGAATTTTAAAATCTTGTTTTTTCCGTATCAAAACTAATTAGATAAAAGGTGTTTTTTATGCTCTGCTAATTTCTTGTGACGTTTTTTTTTCGTTTGTTTTACATCAGCTCAACACGCAGTGTTGTATTTCAAGTTTTGCGTTTGAGGAAATTGGCTGTGTTTCATAAGTAAATTAGAAATTAAATTTGTACAGATATTGTTTATTGAAATTTAATGAGATTGTTGCCTATTTTTTTGGCTGAAAATATTATTAATAAAATGTTTTTGAACAGAATAGTTTTCTTTAATCGGTTAACATAAAATATAATATTTACTTTTAAACAATGTTTCTCCTATATTTTGCACGCAAATGCAACTCTTCGCGGTTTTGAGTTTCCGCTGACATTTCCTCTATTCCGTTTTAGTTTCCGCTAGAATTTTCTACTGGTAAAGAAAATAAATCTAAATCGAAAAATGTATAAATAAAAGCCGCTTAAACTCAATATTTTCGAAATATTTTTCATTTGAACTACAACAAAGTATATTAATTTTAGTTTTTATGCATTTGTGCTGTAATTGTGGTTGAGTAATAAAAGTGGTGAGTGTGCTGAGTTGTTAGGAGTGTGTGTGTGTGTAGTATTTAAAAGTGAAAATCTCTGAAACGTAATGCAAACGTATGGCAAAGGATAGTAAGCGATATTGTAGTGCCGTATTGTTTTACTTTGTACAATGTAAATAAAATCTTTCACTTGTCCTTCTTATGGTATCGCGTGTGGAGTTTAAGCAGTTGATGGAAGGAAGTACTAACCTCAAACTACAACCCATATAAGCTGAAAATTTGTTCTCTGGTAAGCGATTTTAGCAAAATTGAATATATTAAACTTTTGTATAAAATTAAAAATTACATAAAGATAGTTTTAAGATGAATGTGAAAAGAAGTCAGCGCCCGCAAATCAAAGCCGGAAATGTCGATAGTATCTTCCAAGGCACTGGCCGTAATGGCCGTTTGCACACTACACGACAGAGCGTCAAAACCGCAAGAGGTAAAAACTATTGTTTACTTTTGAAGAAAGAAAGGGTAGTTAATAACATTAGAAAGGTTAGAAAAATAAGAAGGAAAGGAGTTTAAAAAACTTACATACCGAAAAATTCTAACAGATTCGACTTATTAGCCAAGAAAAAAGTTGAATTGGAACACTTCACAGAACAAATTAGTAAAAATTTCATTAAGGAAGGTAAATTAATGTACTCAAAAAAAAAAAACAAAAAATAAAATTGCAAATGACATCACAGAACATCCAAGAAATTTCAAACCCACAAAACAACTTCTTACCGAAAATCCAAATTTTAATGAAAAAATTCGATACTATACGATAAAGTTCTGAATGTTAAAAATTTTTATCTTTCAAATTTTCTTCTGTTTTCCTCTTAGCAGCATCCCCTAGTAGGTACCGGCAGGGCAATGTGCAACGCTGTTGACACCCGAGTGACCTGACAACTAGTTTAGTAGATACCTAGAGAGGGTATTGGCCAAATCTGCGCCGCAACGGAAGTGTGCATCAATCCGTGAGACTCGGACGTTGAAAGTGTTGTAAGCTAAAAAGCAATCGAAGAGAAGACCTTTCACGCCCACTGGGTGATGCCAAAGCTTGTTCGACAATAAAGAAAAAATCTATAGCAAAACCCCAGTAAGGAGGGGTTGAAAGCCAAAGTGATATAGGTACATATGTGTAAAGTGATGGTCAAAGTCCATGAGAAACTTAGCTAAAATTTCAAATACACAAAGGAAGAAGGAAAGGAAAGGAATGGAGAAGGAAATTCGAAAAAGAATGGGCGTACTACACGGCTTAGCCGCTATACATTCACGGAACCGCCAACAAGAGGTATTGCCAACTGAAAGCGAGACTTGGGGAGTTGCAAAAGATGGAAGCGCAGAGATGATGCTATGCAGCCAAACATCGTCCAAGGTGGCAGCAACAACCGGTAAGACAGACAAAAAGCATTTAATACTGGCGCTCATTGATCTCAGCAACCTTCTGGGACAAATTACTCAGAAATGCTATAGAGCAGTGGAACTAAATCTGCTAGACGCGCTCTTCACGAAAATTGATGGATACATAACACGGCCGTAAGAACTTTCGATGAGTGGACCTATCTGAATGAGACAAAGTAATAAGATGTAAAAAATTACTCAGCTGCGGGTAAAGGAAGCTGTAGGAAACGCCGTTTTAGATAAAGTGAACCGTAAAAGTATTCCGTTCGCATTGAAAATGCAGTTCCTAAAACCACATATTCTGATGCGTTGATGAAGGATTGAAAGGGTTTTGAAGGTCACAAACTCCAGCAAAGAGCATAGTAACCAAAATTACATCCTCTAGATAAACAAAACAGGCGAGTTCATTCTAGAGCCAGTTTTGAGAAGATGGCATAGGCAGCATATACCTTCTCCTCTTATACTTCCAATATCCACCAACATGATCAAGCACTATATCTGTCAAATACTCCACATTATGTTCCAATACGATGCAAAAAAAAAAATTCAGAAGTGGCATATATTTTTAGGTGACGTCTTCAAATGCTGGATCCTCATTTTGTGCAAGTTATTATTAAGGTATTTATCTCTATTTTAGCTAATAACTTAATTATTAATTGTTCAAAGAAAAAGCAAATAAAAAATTCAGTGAATAAGAAATTGCACTTAACTATGCAAATAAATGTATTAACCGTTTAGTTCTACTAAATAAGTCCTAAAATGAGCGAAAGTGTTAATTCCATTTAAAGTTATCGTTGATCATTCGAAGCCGCAAAGACAAAAGCAAAAAAGAAAACAATACATATATACATTCACCCCTTGTAACCGCCGAAGCTATTTTTGGCCGAATTCCTCCTAAGATTTGTGGTATCCGTTTTGATGTTTTCGAACAAATAGAGAAACCTACAGTTTATACTAAGTCGCCTCCGAACGGGCGATGGATTTCTATGAGGAATTTTTATTGCATGTCAAAGACGTTGATCGGATCAGTATTCCAACCCAGGTCTTCCGAATGTTGGTAGGCACTGCCAAACAACACCAACACCTAGAAGAAGAGCAAGCTTCAAGATGTGTGCTGTTCTAGTATCCAGACGTAGCTGAACGATTGACATTTTTATTTTAATTTTTTGTTTATTTAGTGTCAGTTATAAACTAATGTTTGTCTGTGAAAACTTAGGCGCAAATACCAATACCGTTGTTTAAGTTAGTACATGGCCAAGCTTATGTAGAACAATACATGCTTTGTTTCTGACCCAGACAAACAAAAAAAAGCCATTGGTATAAGATTTATAAATGAGCACAGACATTCAAAGGGTCAGTATTAATCGAGTTGTAGACAGCGGTGGTTCAGTAAGGAATAGAGAAGACTAGAATCGCTAGAAAGGATTACAAATATCAACCGTCACAAAATGAAGATATTTATTTGCATAATAGCTCTCATTGCACTGGTGATGCCTGGTCAGGCGACTTTTGGTAAATTAGCGCTGCTCTCGGCTATAGGCGGCGAAGGTGGTGGGAATTATGGTCCTGGCTATGGACCTGGTTATGGCGCTGGTTACGGTAGTGGTTATGGTTATGGCAGAAGCTACGGATACGGTGGCGGCTATGGTGGCTACGGCGTTACACCCTATTCCAATAGTGGCGATAATGTAGTCAAAGTGATTAAAGTTTCTGTGTTGCCCGGTGGTGGTTACAATACTGGTGGCTATGGTGGTTACAATACCGGCGGTTATGGTTATGGTGGTGGCGTTTATAATGGCGGTTACGCGAGTGGCGGTGTAGCTTATCCCACTGTATCCACATCAGCGGTTGTAACACCTGTAGTGACGGCTGTCTCGACGCCAGTACCAGCTCCAATCCCCTATGGAGCTACCTATGGTAATGGCTATGGTTATGGTGGTGGTGTAGGTCTTGGATATGGCGGTGTTGTTGGTGGTGGTGCAATTGGCGGCGCTGGCATTGGTGGTTTGGGCGCTTTGGGTCCAGGTGGCTGGTGTTAAGTGAAAAACGCGATCAATAACTATGTTTTTAATAAAGGCTATGAATTTGAAATTGTATATATGTATGTAATTATGACGATTTGTTTAGTATTAATTCGAGAAAAAGTAAAATTGTTAATTTTGAAATAAATGAATTAAATCTAAATTTGTTTTTTTTACAAATTTTATTTTAATATTATTTAACATATTTATTCTCATCATTCTCAATTCTTCTTTGGTCCGTTTGGTGTTCACACACGTGCAGTTGTCTATTTTTCTGTGTAAGTAAACAATTAGCGCCTTTCGGGAATCACTTTTAGCACTGATGAATTATATATGTACATAGCACATATGTACATATGCTTATGTAATCTCTATGTATTTAAATAATCCATTTTGGTGATATGCCAGCAAATAGCCGGTGAATAAACCCAAATAAAATACTTGGAATTTGTGTTGGGCGAGCAAACAAATATGAATTTTTTGTGCAAATAAGATTGAAAAATGGCTAAAGACCGCTAGAAAAGTGAGGTCATCGACGATATTGAAAAAAAAAATATTTTTTGAGCTTTCACATAGAACTTTGTTGTAAGTAACGCTTAGTCGCTTTAGGAACGCTACTCTTCTTTTACATATGGTAGAAGTAGCTCACGACTTCTGATCTTAGGCCAGCGAATCCGCTGTATAGCCAACAAATGCCCGTTTGCCGTTGTGAGTTGAGTTTGGGACCCATAATATAATGAAAAATAGAAACCAACCTCGGCTAAGAGATTTCTTTTTGAGTACAAGCAGATTGATGTCCTAAAAAAATTTAGGCTAGCATCACTGCCGTCCAAAAAGTGCGCTGGACGGTGTAAGGACGGTAGAAGGTGAGGTCTTGTTAAATCCACTACGGTTGATATATAAAGAAACGGAAAATAAGGAGAGAAACTCAGCCGTCGAGTCCTAGCATTGACCTCTGTGCCGCAATGCGCTACGTTCTTGAGCTCATCGCTGATTTATTCGTACAGCCCATCGGAAAATCAGGACGATATAACCAAAGATGATTTCATATGAGCACCTAGAACGCACGTATGTGCGCTCTCTAACCCCCAGCCAAATTCAGGCTTCTTAACAAAATATATCCAAACGGGCTGAGACTGATCTTCCTCGATTTTTCCGCACCTAAATCAATCATGTTGTGATAGACTATCTTATAGCAGCAGAGAAAATACGCACCCGCCTCTGTGCGGCAAGGAACGCCCCTCAACAGGCGTACGGAAGGCTCGACGTTGAAAGACCGCCAACACAACGGACATCAGGCAGACTTTCTATTTGTCATACTATCCAATACAGACAGAAATGGTTTTCGGCAATGTCGGAAAAAGGAATTTCGAACTGCAGTGCAGATAAGACAAACTAAAGAACTGAAGATGGAAGGGAAACGCATTGGCAGACAGAAAAAGAGAGTGCATGAAGTGCTCGAGAATCTGGCCGAAGGGGTTAATGGTAAAACATTTTATGAAAAAATGTGGCGACTTACAAACGATTTCATGTCCTGAACATCTTCATGTGGGAACTAATTAGGTAATCTGTTGACCGATGATCAGGACATACTGAGTTTTGTGGCCTACTGAAAGGGAATGAAAAGGCAATAACCGGAGATGGTTATGGAAAAGACCAGACTGTATGAATCAGCTTCTTTGCGGAATAGATGCTAAATGTGCACTTGCCAAGAGGCTACGCCAATTACCGTGAAATTGGTATACTTAACATCAAGTATAAGTTTTTATCGAGTTTATTGTGGGAAAGACTTAAGACCAACGTCAACAATTCTTTAAGACTTTCTTAGTGTGACTTTATATATACATAATTGGCGCTTTGTAATCTCTGAAGCGATTTTCGACCGAGCTCCTCCTCCAATTCACAGTTTATACTAAGCCGCCTCCGAACGGCTTAGGGTTTTTTATGAGAAACTTTGGGTTTTCATGTCAGAAACACACTCGGAGGGCTTGACATTTAATGCCGAGGTGCGACCGCAATTAGAAAATTTAACTTAATTTTTTATTTAAATTAATTTTCTATAACTTTTGGATGTTGGTCGCACCAAAATCTCAACCCTGGCCTTCCGAATGGCAGTACGCAGTGCTAATCACTCGACTTCGGCGGCCGCCGTGACTTTAGAGCAGGTAAATCCATTATTGACTAGTTATTCACCATCCCTCTTCTATGGTAAACAAACCGTAAGAACAAGGATCGACACACATCACATATTCGTCGAATTTAACGCTGAGTAACACTAATAGCTCCATTAGAATTGGGAAGGGCCTCTCAAAACCCTGCGGTACTAAACGAGGTTTCAGACAAACCCTTTCGTGCGGCAGAGAAGGTACAACGTTTTATTGAGCGTACAACTCCCAACGTATGACGCTGATATTGCGACGATGGACGATGAGTCGGCGTTGGGAATTCTCGATATAAAGGATTACCGACAAATTTATGGTCCTCTAGGTATGGCGACGATGGAACAAAGAACTTCACAAGCTATACGGGGACATTGATATAATTCAGCGAATCAAGAAAGAGTGGCGTAGCTTCGAAAGTAAGGGATACTATATCTCACAGTGGAAGTAGAGTAGAAGGAAGAGCTCCACTCTGAAGGAATGGTAAAGTCGAGAAGAAGACAGAGACAGCAAATGCATTCTAACATCTCATGCTCTCCTCCTTATATTTCTAGCATACTCGTATGTCAATGTTGATTACGTTCGCTGCTCTCTTGAAGCCCTCTGTATTGTAACTGGCTCTCTTCCTACCATATATCCACTTTTTCGTCACTTCCTCATAAAACTGAGCATATTAAAATTCATATTAAATCATTACCTCATATTTTGCAAACAATTTACGACAAATTACATTAATGTTGATACATAAATATGAAGTACAAATATGTTGACTTAAAAAGAGTTCGCTTTTTTTAAATATTTATGGGAAACCCATAGTCTATACTAATATACAAATGTATACGAAGGGATTAACAAAAGTCCGAATAATTTTTGCTTTTCTTAAGCCTATAGATCCACTACTGAAAAGAGTCTTCAAAATCTTGCTTTAAGCTTATCAAGTTCAACATTAACTGCATTAATTATCTCCGCATTGCTATTAAGGACCTTTCCTTTTGAATATGCTGATGGACGTATTTCTTCGATGCCAGAGATCGCAATAAAATTACTCATTATTTCAGCAGTGTGGGATGGCGCGTTGTCATGATGTAAAAAGTAGCGTCGCAAATCCTCTTTCTTCCTGTTTTCCAACAAATTTTTGAAAACTTTTGGTAAGCACTCTTTGATGTAACATTTTTCCGTTACCGTCTGACCCTTTTCCAGTGGAATAACAACTACAATTTTAGATTGGGTGAAGTAAAGTGACATCATTACTTTTGCTGCTGATTTTTGTTGCTTAGGTTTTACGGGTGAGTTTGCTCCTGTTAGACTCTATACCATGGATTGCTGTTTTGGTTTCTGCATCGTTCTTATAGAACCAAGATTCGTCACCAGTAACGAGCTTACTAAAGTTGCTAGACTGAGCATTTCGAATTTGTTTAGGAAAAATTGGGCAAAATGCTCTCGAGCCTTTTTTGGGCCTCATTTAAATTCGTGGTACCCATCGAGCGGATTTTTTCGTATATCCCAGATGATATCTTAATATTCGCGATACAGCCATGGCATTCAAGCCCAATTCAAGCGTCAACTTTGGACTTCACCAGAGTTACGGTGTAGTGATTAGTAGATTATTTTGATCGACCATATCGGGGCTCGTCCTCTACGGAAAAATGTCCGGTCTGGAATCTTCGGAATTCCTTAGAAATAGTCTCTAAAGACAGTTCAATCGTTCCATATGCAGTTTGGCATTCACTAAATATTTGTTTTGGCTGTAAATTACGCCGAAACCCGAAGAGAATCACATGGTGAATTTCAGTTTGCCTTGAGGGTGGAATTTCGTCTGACCTAGCCTCAGCTATCTTGCGTTTTTTCGTCTCCATTTCAGCCGATTGTTATAAAATTTGAAAGGAAGACTAATAAAGTAATTGCAAAGGATTTGGTATTTTTAGATTTAACAAAAACAAATGAAAAGTCATCAACTGACCGAACTTTTATTAATCCCCTCGTACTTGCCTTTCGCATGTACTGGAACTCGTGTGTGTGTGCATTAACTACTACATAAATTCGTTAAGTTTGCATTTTTATTTTATTTTTATATTTTTTTTATTTGCAAGTAGCCCAATCATGCGTGGTTGTTTTTGGTGTATTTTTCTTCTTTTTTTTTCTTTTTTTTTTTTTTTTTTTTGTAATAAAATTTCACACCTTATTAATATGAAAATCATAAAAATCAACAGTGCGGGAAAACGCATCCGACCCGAGTTGAGTTGTTCAAGCAAAGTGCCCAAACAATGGTGACCTTCAATTTGGAACACAAAAAGCGCTTGCTGTTCGTGTGTTCGCTTCTGCTGCGCAATGAATCAATGAATTGTTGAAAACGAGAGTGAGCCGTTCACCATACACCCGTGTATTGTTGTCACTCACCCACCTCATTCATATCATGATATTTATGCTGGTGTGCTGCTCTGTGGTTGCAATGAGTACTAGCATTTTGCTGGCCGCTCGCTGGCTGCTGGCCGCTGGCCGCTGGCTGACAATGGTAATTAGTTGGATGCGCATGCGCTCAACTTTTCATATGTACACGCTAAAAGGTCTCTAACGAGCTAAACCCCAAAACTTACTTGTACCCACATACATACATACATACATATGTACATACATGTATGGCATGTGTATGTGCCGAGTTTGTTTGCCGGCATTTTTCGCCTTCAACTAGGTTATGCATAAAAATGTTGAGCAAATACGATCGTTTGGGTTATGTATGTATTGGTAGTTTCGCACTTTAGGGGAATCCCAAAAATCTCGTCAACGAATTTGCGGAATATCAAGTATAAGATATGATAGGCGATACCTTTTTACTACCTTCACTTGTGCTATTCCGAGTAGTTTTCTTTAAAGGATCTCAAAACTCTCTTTAAAGATTGTTTTCGGAGCCAGAAAGACTGCTTAAAATCGATGAAAAGATGGTCACTCTTCTCTCGAGTCTTTTCCAAAATTTTTCGCACGGTGAATATCTAGTCAATAATGAATCTACTAGTTCAAAAAACTCTTTGATAAGATCCATCAGTTCGACCTTAGTCTAGGAAGGACCTTATATGCGATATAGGGGATGCTTATCCTGAAGATATTAAGTAGAGCACATTAAGGTTCCGTCATGATTTCGTCTGACCATATTGCGCAAAGAAGCTGATGCATGCATATTCCCAATTTATCACCACCGTGCAGCTCCGACGTTGACTTACCGACCCACTGCTTTGTTTTCCTTCAGGCGGGCAATTGTTATTGGGAATTCTTCATATTCGAGTAATGGAACGCTTTTTCCATACTCATCCAATGGGGAGTCGGGCTCGACTTTTCTTCCTGCCATTCAGCAGACTGCAGAAGTGTTCCATCCGGAAACTCAGTGTACTCTGAGCATCAGTCGCTGGATCATCTCTTGCTCCGGTCTCAAAACCTTACAAAAGTCGCCGCATTTATTCATTGAGCTACTACTATCGGCCAGTTTCCCAAGCCCTTCCACCTGACTCTTTCTTTCTTTGCGTGTTGTGATCGATCGCAATCTTGCTAGGTAAGCAATAAGTTTCCTTTACACTACTGTTCGGCAATGCTCTATTCCGATATTGTCGAAAACTAATCGCAGCAGTTAAAAAGTTCTAAGTTAAAGGGAGTTCTAGGAAACGAGCTGTTTCGATGCGTTCGGACCAGGGGAAAAGGGGAAATTAGATGAGTAAAATTTAAGGACCATGCAAAGAGGTGGTTTGGTATGTCGCAGTCAAGTCTAGATCAGTAAGAATTAATTCGATTACAATATCCAGATTTTAATTGTGCCAATATTACTCGGGTGTTTCGCGGCAAAAACTTGGTCTGCAGTAAGAGGTGCTTATATTCCCAGAACGCCGTTCACTGGAAGAACATTCAAGAAGGTGTGGACAAACTCTCGCTGAATTGAGTTTAAAGCTTGTTATGCCCTTCCGTCCAGCAGTTGACTATGGAGCTGCTTGGAGTCTTTGTAGTCTAGTACTTCCTTCCTGATAGCTCTAGGTGAAGGTTCAGCCACAAGTAAATGTTTTGTGTGGTGCTTGCGACGGTAAGATCCCAGTGGCTATTGCTTGTAGAAGACAGAGTTATGCTCCTTAACTCATAGCAAAGAATGTTGCGGCTGTGGAAGTCGAGTACAGGCTGTCGAAAATGACTCCCTTTCATTTGTTAGTTGATGCAATTTTTACGCCATGGATTTTCGCATGAAGCTCGGACCTCTACTCCTTCATCCAGCTGATGTAGTTGTAGTTGTCATGCTGTGAAGAAATGTTTTGTCCAGATGCCAATATAGACAGGTCATCGGTATAAGGTATCAATGAGATGGATGGATGGATGGAGAATGTTTCTATGAGTAAAAATTAAATACAAGCACGATAATACCCTAAACATCTTCCATGGAGAAATCAAGTGCCGCGCTTGGTTTTTGTAGCTTGCGCAGACGGTGGGTCATTTGTCTACTGAAGGAGCGAGAACAGCTCGCACACTTACTCGTGTCCGACAAAACGCAGTCAAATTTCACCCCGCTCAACACATCTCGTCCGATTCCAGTCGAAAGGTTGCAGGACCTTCCATCCGCTTATGTTGGTCTCGTGTCTTAGCTCCGCGATGACAACCAAGAAGCTTGATGGATTCTTTTTTATTGAAATCTGGTATTATAGATAACCACATTTCGATTCATTTAGGGATGTTTCGTGGAAGAGACTAAAATTTACAACGACACCTTCTTTGGTTACGCTGAAGTTGAAATCGCCAAGCATGATTTTGATCGTCGTGACAGTGACAGCGTTCATAAGTGCGTTTTAAGCGCTCGTAGAAGATGTCTTTTGCCATCGGAATGTGAACGCAATTCAGTGATATGTTGAAGAACTTCGCTTAGATGGACATTGTGGGTAGATCTTCCACCAACGGAGTTAATAATAAGCCTCGGAGACTGAGTCTCTCTACCACCATTGTATTAAATGTCACAAGGACTTATGCTTTTCCGCCGCTGTCCCTCCCAAGGTGATTCGCGAACGGCTGTCTTTATTCTTAATGGTCTCAATATGCCACCTGCATGTCAAGTGTTCACCCTAATAAATACCACATATCATTTAATTTAAATAAACATATTTTAACACAATGCAGATTAAAGAAGAAGAAGAAGTAAAGAAGACGCTAGACGTGCAGTGCATGTTTAATCAATTGGCAGCAAAAATGTAGCTACTATATAATTTTTTTTGTGTTTTCTTTGAAAAAAAAACTATAAATCTTTTCATTGTACCATTCACAGAATTATTCCGCATCAATAATAGAATGCTAAAATATTTAAAAATTAACAAATACTAAAAATTTAAATAATAAATAATTGGGTGTTTATTTAAATGTAAGGAGAAAGATATGCCAAAAAAAGTACAATAAAATTAGACAAGAAGAATAATCAATCCATCTTTCGCATTATCAACCATCCATTAGCACTCCTTTTTCAAAATTTCTATTTGCGAATCGATTTAATGTCAGCCACGAAATAATTACTTCATCTCTGCGCATACAGTGCGTGCAAAAGTAAACATACGCAATTGTAATTCAACACATGTACAAATATTAAGTGGCTTTATTATGTACTTGTATGTACGCGTACTTATAATGTAAATCTTTAAGAAATCTTCAAGATTTAATGACCCGAAAACGAAGCATAAAATCTCAAAAAAAAAATAATAATAAATAAAAAGTCATGCAAACAGACAAAGAAAAGCTTGGGAAATTTGTCAATCATCAGCTGATAAATATGTCTATTCAAGCATACTCGTATATGCATGTATATATAGGTATACATAGTATATGTACTTCTAGTTGTTTGCTTAGTAAATAAGTCAATAAGCATATTTAAAAATAATTATGTAAATATGTTGGCCAATAAGATTTTGTATTTTTTTACACAGTGGTGGGGAAAAAATTATTACAAAATTTGGGAATATATATAGATATATGTAAAAACGTTTAAACCTATGTTTGTGCTCTGTGGCTCCTGGAAATTTTTGTATGAAAATTTAATTTTCTAATTGCGGTCGCCCTACGGCAGGGAATGTCCAATGTGTATTTCTGACATGAAAACTCAAAGTTTCTCAGGCGGCTTAGTATAAACTATATTCATGTGTTGGAAAAATATCTGAACGCAGAACCACAAATTGGAGGAGGAGCTCAGCCGAAAATCGCTTCAGCGGTTACAAAGCTTCGGTATGGATTCGGTTAGGTTAGAATGAATTGGCTGGCTCTATGGGAACACTCACATTGACATTACCACCTCCACAGGTTTATCAGTTACATTACATAAGAGTAATGGATATCCAGTTGTGTTTCCAGTTAACATTAAATTTTTGTTCTCTTAGCAAATTAAAACTAGCAAAGAGAGTCAAAGAGAGATTTTGTTCATAATTGATTAAAGGTTCTGCAGCTTTAACTCACCAAGAGAGATCAAATTCTTCAATTTATCCACAAATTCTCCTCATTTCCTGTATTTGTTGTTCCCAATCAGAATAGAAGGGATCCTCCGCTAATGTGATATATTTCAAGAACTTTTATAGCATCCAGCTTAAAGACAAAGATGTCGCCAAAATGGACTTTGTAAGCTTAGCATCCTATGTTTTCCATATTGCTCATTCCTAAAGTGTGTAAGCCTCAAAACAGGAGAGCATTTCTCTGTCTCTCTGTCTCTCACTCTCCATCTCTCTCTCCCTCACTCTCTTTATCTCTCCCTCTCTTTCCCTTTCTCTTTCTCTTTCTGTTCTTCTGGCCTTCTCTCTCTCTCTCTCCCTCTCTCTCTCCTTCTCTTTTTCCTTTTCTTTCTCTCTCTCTCCCTCTCTTTCTTTCTCTCTCCCTCCCTCTCTCTCTCTCTCTCTCCCTCTCTCTCTCTCTCCCTCTCCCTCTCTCTCTCTCACTCTCTCCCTCTCTCTCTCTCTCTCTTTCTCTCTCTCTCTTTGAATGGAACTGAAGCGACAAAAGGAGATCAGCCAAAAAATGGGATTGAAGATGAGCGAAGGCAAGAATGCCATTTTCAAAGGTTCAGTATCCGAACCTATGACCCTTCGCATGGTAGCGCCATTACTTCGGCTGAACTCCTTTTATTCTAGCCTAAAATGATCTAAAATAAATCCACACAACCGAAAAAACAAGTAAAACCTCCGATAAAAGTCAACGAGGGCGTTCTCGGTCACCTATTACAGGACAGCTGAACTTTTGATTCCATCCCACTTGGTTACTTAAACGTGTTGCCCTCAAAGTGCTAGTCCTAGTGGCCTACTTCCAACACGCTATCCAGCCAACTCAACCCCTGTGATTTAAGAGTAATTTACTTGAGTTCACTCAGAGTAGAAACCATTTGAGCAGACTGATGAGAGCTCGAGCTATTTGCTCTTCCAAGCTCCCTCTGGAAAAAAGACTAGACCCCATAGTTGGGTTCGCTCGTGTCACTTGCTGGGTCGTTCGTTAGCACCCAGGGAGTATTTTAAGTCACCCCATTTCTTGATTTTATTGCACTTCTCGTACTGTTCCCGAGCATGTCGCAACAGGCAAAAGGTCGTTTCAGAGACTTCATTCTTTCGAGATTAATTGAGTTGTTGCTAGACCTACTGGTCTGTTGTGAAACCAGTAGTGGCTCTCTCACTTTCGTGAATGCCCTCTGCACGAAACAAGTTTTTTTTCTGTCCGCCACTGTATGTACTTATTCACTTAGGTAAACATAGCCACTTTCGAACGAAGAAGATCTTTTATAGATTAAGCAAGCAACATTTTAGAGCGTTGATCACTAATCTGAGATAACTAAATGCCGAGCTCAATGGCGTTGGGGGGTTCGTCTCAGTGCGAATGTCTGTGCGTGTGTGTGAATAATTGAGTTTGCGTTGGGGAGATGTGCGAACTACCTGCTACTCGCTGAGAAGAGATGCAGAAATGGAGAGGGTGTGGCAATCGGATGTCTAAGAATTGCCCGGTTAAACTATTTAACACCGACATGGCTATTTGCAGACTCCGAAATTGTTTTTCATAAGCACAAAAAATAGCTCAAATGTGTGTACATATGTACGAGTATGTATGAGTGCGTATCTATAGGGCTTTTGTCCAACTCAGCCGAAAAATGCTTAGCCAATATTGGCCTATAAATTTGTAAGCCACTCAAAAAGACATTAACAGTTCACTACGAGTTTGGTTAATGATCAGTTGCGAATTGACTGATCGATCTGATTTGTTTTATTTTTTTTTCACGCGCTCACATCGGTTTCGTTTAGCTTTAATCAACCGTTATATAACAAGTTGTGGAAACGATGAAATTGTACTTCATACTTGTGGCCTGCGTCCTGGCCACACTTGCGCCATCTGCACACGCTCTACTGGGTGCCAAATTGGCGCTCCTGGGTTTGGGTAGAAATCTGATTAGTGGAGGCGCTGGTGGTGGTGGCAGTGATAGCGGTTATGGCAGTGGCAACTACAATGGTGGCTATTATGGACAACAAAATCGTGGCGTCTACAATGGTGGCTATGCCAATGGTATCGGTTATGGTGGCTATGGACGTCAATCGTACGGCGGCAACTATAATTATGGCGTAAGCGGTCGGTATGCCGGTGGCTACAACAATGGTGGTTACGCCAATGGCGGTTACGCTGGCGGCAGTGGTGGTGGTGAACAAGTTGTGCGTGTCATCAAAGTTATTGTGCCAAGTGAAAATGTCGGCTCCTCAGTGAACTACGGAAGCGGCGGTTACTCAAGCGGTGGTGGCTATTCAAGTGGTGGTTACGCGAGTGGCGGTTACTCAAGCGGTGGTGGTTACTCAAGCGATAGCGGCTACTCCACTAGTGGTTGGACACCCATCCCCGCGCCACCACAAGTGCGTACAGTAGTACAGGCACCCGAACCAGCGCCCGTGCAAGTACCTGTTCAGACAACTTATGTCTCTGCTCCAGCGCCACCGCCACCACCACCACCAACACAGGTCGTACAAGTAGCAGCCCCACCAGCACCCATTCAGACAACATACGTTTCAGCACCAGCGCCACGTCCAGTTATTCGTGTTACACAATTACCCCAACCCATACAGTATGCAACACAAGTTGGTCAAGTAAGCGCCGCACAAGTGTACCAGGTGCAATCGCCGCCCTCAATCCAATTGCAGCCACCAGCACCACAACCCATTCCACAACCGATTCCACAAGTAATTCCACAACCGTTTCCACAACCAGTTCCACAACCGATTCCTCAACCCATTCCTCAACCTTCCCAACCTGCGCAGGTAGTGAAAACCATAAAGCTGATTGTCGATGAAAGCGACGACAGCGTGCAAGTTCCAGCTCAAACTTACGGTCCACCACCACAGACAGCAGCGCAGAACAATGGTGGTTGGAGCAGTAGCAGCAGTTCGTCGGCTGGTTGGAACAATGGCTGGAATAATGGTTATAAGCGTGGCGGCATTTGGGAGAAACTTGGCTGTTAGACAAAGCGAAGCGCAAAATTTTAAGTCAAAAACGATCTATGAAATAATGTTTATTTTAAATAGTCTTAACTACGAAAATCTGTTGTCTAAATAAATATTTTATTATGAATAAAATTCGATAATTCTATTTCAAACTTCCTTTATGTAAAATTTTTGTGATTTTTTTCACAAACACTGCGGTTAAAGCAAATGAGCTGGAAGCTTATTTAACAGCTTCTCGCTAATTAAAGTTTGCGCTGTTAGAGTGGCATTTTTAGTTGAGATAGTTATCGATAAGTTTTGTGTCAACAGTGATGATATCATTAGTCAGTAATTTTTTTTATTTCTGTTGAGATTTATGGTGTGTGGCCTTCTTCAAAATATAGAACTTGACCCATAGTATGAAAGGCGGTTATGAGTTTTGAGGTATCGATAAACTTTCACCTTAGCTTAGAGCTTTTGGCCTTAGCTCTTTAACTTTTCTTTTAAGTACCAATTTTGGATGGCTTAGTTTTAAATGGGAAGATATGCCATTAATAATGGAAAAGAATATCAGTCAAAAGGTTGCCACGACTACACTTACAAAGCCTATCTTTTTTATGATATTTTCCATCACCAAATCGCAAAGTGGCCGCTGTATGCCCTCAATAGCTTCACGAATTCTGTCTTTGAGGTTTTGATCCGACATTGGCCTGTGGCGTAGACTTTATTAAATCACGAGATCTCAGTGGACAGTTGCGATCAGTTCTTCGAGAGATAGCACGGTCCGTAAACTTTTCCCTTAAAAGAGCGATGGTTTCGTGGGGTGCGTGGCACTTAGAGCCGTCTTGTTGATAGTAAACGTTGTGCAGATCAGTACCTTCCAATTTCAAGGATATAAAACCATGAATCATCTCTCGATAGCGCAATCCATGCACCGTAACTGTTGCTTCAAGTCTCATTTTCAAAAAAGTAAGGCCCAGTGACCACGCCGACCACAAACCGCCCAAACAGTTCCACGTTGAGGATTAAGAGGCTTCTCAACAATAAATCTTGAGTTTTCCGAACCCCAGATGCGACAGTTTTGCTTATTGACGTAGCCATCGAGGTGGAAACGACCCTCGTCAGTCGAGATGATTTTTCGATGAAATTTCGGATTAGTTTCAAACATTTCAAGGACCCAATCTGCAAAAACAAGGACCCAAAGGCCTCTTTTTGGAAAACCCTTTACCAGGTCCCAGCAGGGCAATCATTGCAGAATAAGCATCTACAACTCACAAAATTGAAGCTTTAAGCATCTCGCGGTGAAAGGTTTAAGCTTTAGTCTTACAAAAGTAAGGTAGCAACGCTCTGTAAGCTCATCAACTTTTCTGTTCCCATAGAAAATCTTCTCACCATCTTTTCCACTTAACATCAAGCAAACCTTGTAGAAGTTCACTGCCTACTACCCTCAGTGGATTCTCAAGATACCAAAATCGCTCGAACCGCGCTCATCAAATACACTAAAGGAAAATGGGTTGGCAAACGTTGCGTGGTCCTTCCGCAATGGACTGACTCCGAGGGCCAGCAATGTACCTGCAGCGTCAGAAACCTATCGGGGAAGCAGGGAGTCACAGTTAGGAACCGCAAGTCGTACGCAGACGTGGTCAATCTCTTTTACAACGTCATGATAGATTCTGGAAGACTCGAAGGAAGCACATCGTTTGAACACCAGTCCCCTTGCTTGAAGCGACGTTCAGTAATGGTCATTATGGACCTCATCTTTACATCATCTTCAGACTGAACTGTTTTTCAGGCTAATAAACTGACCGCAAGCTGCTGTATCTAAGCCGTTGAGTAGGCTCTTTGTATTCTCACGTGTACCCCAAGTATGCTTCTGCTAATAGTTGACTCGATTTTATGAACTATTTTAGTTTACTCCAACCAAGCGTGGAGCCGAGACCTTCTTGTATCTATTAGAAGTCAATCAAAATTTAAAAAAGTTATATTTTTCACCTCTAGATGAAGGCATACTTGGAAAGATTCATTCGGTTGACTACTCTTGTTCTATAATTTCTGAGGTGAGCACAGGAGCTCTGTTATGAAAGTGAGAGGAAATTCTTGTCCTGTAACATTGCTTGTGTCCGAGCATGGTTCGGTTCAGAGATTTCTTTAAGCTCACGCCGATTTGGAAAGTACTGATTATTCTGATTATGCTTATGGTGTGGGTGTTACCCAAGGGCTTAATAGAGGATGTAAGGACGTTGATTAGACTAGACAGACTAGACATGCTTAATGACAAATAGGCTGACAAACTTTGTTAGGGGTGTTGCCAATTATTAGGAATCAGCAGTGTACTCATGGCTGCGTAAGCGAAAAATGCAGAGAGGGTGGATTGACTCTAATTGACTGAACAGGCTTATGT
Organism: Ceratitis rosa; assembly: GCA_037013455.1. Lineage (NCBI taxonomy): Eukaryota > Metazoa > Arthropoda > Insecta > Diptera > Tephritidae > Ceratitis > Ceratitis rosa. The sequence continues at coordinate 16,548,103 of JAWMAG010000008.1, read as the reverse complement.
TTTCCTACCTTCCTCTCACCTCCTGCCTTCACCAAGTTTTCTGTAACCACTTCTCGTCTGTGCTCTGGATACGGCTCTCGAAACCCATAACAGACATTGGCTAAACCATTAACATTTCCTTTTACAATATCTTTCATCATATGTAAAGTTCGAATAAGGACTGAGGCGCTTTATAACACTCTTGGACGGAGAACGAGGTTCTGCAGTTCAGATTACGTCATGCTTGGCTTTAAATATTTAGATTCATAGACTCGGAGAATAATCCAAAAACTCTCCAAGGTGGTAGTACGAGTACTCCATGACTCCTCTTAAGCCACAAATTTCGCACAGAAAAACTTTGGCTCCATACACCGCTCCCTTTACCACTGTCCCGCATGGGTTTGGGGTCTTCTCTAAGCCACTTTATATCAGCTGATTTCTTGAGAGAGTAAAGAATAAGCATACAGTCGATACTTTCAAGGACTGCTCTATTCTCAAAAAGTTCCAACCAAAGATGGATCCACTTCTCAACACGAAATCTCTTTCGTAAACCCACCTCCCACCGTCTCACCATCTTAAGTTTGTTAAGAAGAAGTCCTCTTACCGAGCCTTCCAATCAAATTTTCAACCGTGATTTTCCATGTTCTCCACATTGCTACAACTTTTTCGTACCAAAATACAAATCAAAATGTGACAATCAAAACCAAGGTACGTTTGAAACTCAATAAGCGTCGATGCACAGCGAATTACATCCGTTACTTAATTGATAATGAAAAAAGTATGCAATAATTGACTTAGAAGGTTACCCACATGTGAGCTCAAGTACTGAAGCGAATGCGTATATAAAGGTGACAACTATGAAAGAGTTCTTTATTTAGCGACAACAACTCGAAAAGGGAAACGGTCTACAAAGTGATGGCGCAACAAGCAAACATTTTTAAAATATTACTCTTAGTCATTTTGCTTGCCATAACCACACGAGAGCTGCAAGCGAACAGCATACGTGCGAAAGAAGCCCAAAAAGACTTGAGCGACGCTAATAAAGTGCGCACAAAACGTGGACACAGCACAAGTGGAGGTGCGCCAAATGGTGGGTTTTAGTGTGAAGCAGAATTTAGAAAACTTCTTATACCTTAATTTCAATTAAATTAGATTACGGACCCGCCATAAAAATCACTTCTAGCATTTTACAACTCACCAAATCAACAGCTGAGGGTAGCAGCAGCAGCAGCTCGGGCGATATTGGTTTGCAACATCATGAGACAACGCTTGAGCATCCCTGGCCAGCGACTAGCGGCTTAGAGTTGCCCACTGCACAAACTGTATGGTTGGAATTGTCTGGTGGACCACAAACGGATTTCCATTTGATTGCCGTACCGGATGTCAGTAACGCTCATATTCCGCAAGCCCATGACTTTGGTGGTGGTGCTGTTAGTGGGTCAACACCCACAAACAACGATGCGGGTTCCACTTTATCGAAAGGTTTGCATACGCAGATCATCAGCAGTGGTAAAGCTACTACGCAAGTTAGTGATAATCTTGACTTTGGCGATGTGGTGGAGGGTAAAGCGAAGGGCAATTACCGCACATCGTATGGTAGATAAGAAGAAAAATTGATTTGTAGATTTGTATCACAGTTTTTGTGTTATGAAAATATATGTGGTAACCCTGTTGAGAACTATTTAATAATGCGATTTTTGCTGAAGGTGGAAGTAAGCACAGACTCTACTGACTTTTTCTGGATTTTTTAATTACAAGAGTTTCTAACTCCAACTTTCGACATTGTCCTACCAGGAATACCCCGCTCTGTAAGGCACACCCACCTCTGTAAGGAGAGATATGACGTCTCAATTAACTGAAGACCGGATACTTGCGGATGTAGTGCTCCCTCTTTACATCATCTTTTGTACCTGATCTGCGCTCAGGTGATTCCCCTTTATTTCCATTCTACGCTGCCACACAATAAATTGGTGGCACGACCTGCTTTTGAGGTTCTTGTAGTGAAGAGGGATAACACGAAATCTATCGGCCTTGAAATCCATCATCAAATTTTCTCACAACGAAAAAATATCAAGCTCTACAAGTCATTTTACTATGTGGCACCGAAGAGTTGACGTTGGCAACAATCCATGAGTCGGTATTAAGAGTTTTCGAGGGAAGGGGCTTGTGAAAGATGCATGGATCTTGCTTATCAGATGATGGAACATTGAGCTGTACGAAATATATGACAACATCCGTGGCTGTACGTGGGGAACTTGAAATTCCGTTCCACAGTTACCTTATATCGTGTTACTGATTAGTGCTCTCAGAGAGCAGGAAGGTAAGTCGATAAAGTTTGGCCATCTTTTGTGATTACAGCTTATTAGCGTCGAAGCTTCCTTGCGTTTGTTGAAGTCTAATCTATGCCGTGGAAGTGGCGGGTGCGTACCTTTGTTGCTAGAAGATAGTGGTCCGAATAGATGTTAGAACCTCGAAACTTAGACTCATCTGACACTCTAGCCAAGTAGATTGATGTATTTCCTTCTGCTCGAATATCGTATTACAAACAATCCTATTTCAGACCCCGATCAACCTCAAGCCATTTGGGGAAGTTTCGTTATAGAGACTAAATTCTCCGACTGTTGTGTCGACGATATCTTCGTTACTCTTATTGAAGTGAAAGTTGCCCAACCCAAATCTTGAAATCGCTGCGGGAGAAGGGCTCTTACATACATACATTCTAGGCACTCATAAAGGACAAGTGCGATCATAGCGTCTTTCTCTTCCATCGGGTATGGAGACAAGTATGTATTGAAGATTTTCGATTTGCAACAGATTGTGGTTAGATGTTCATCTACCGAGGTGAACACCAAAATTTGGCGACGGTACCTCTTTCTCCTCACAAACTCATCATCAAACTTTTCCTCCTGTAGTAGATTTAATAACGATCCACCTTCTTTTGTCCTTTTGTCATTCATTACACTATACGGTGTTGGTGTCAGCATTTAATCGTACGATCACATCAACCACGTTGGCACCGGTCCTTCCATCAATGACGCTAAGGACCTCAAATGGTGATCCTTAAAATGCTTGAAGGGGGAATGTTCTAGTATTTCTAGACGGGTTCTCCATTAGCATAACTGGACACTGTTTAATGAAGCTTCACGGGAAAAGAGTGGGATATCATTCTAATGATTTTTCCCGCAGCTGCAGGGACGCAGAAGAGGAGGAAATCATCGAGCTTTCTCGTTGCTGCCACTGTCCAGCCTTGACATCAGGGCGACACAAGTACCTTGGGAAATATTTATTCGATTGTCTCACTGAGATAGCCTCAGGTAATACTGGAAATCCCGTTGCCTTTATAAGGCACTCGAAATGGTTCGTCAGGAGCCTCAGCGGTATCACAATGGGCCTATTGGCCTAAGTGAGCTGATAGCAGCAGCCGCATCAACTCAACTCAACTCAAAGCTGCAATCACTTCATATAAGGCCCAAAGTACTCTCGTATCGAGCACACTCATCTTTTAACCTGATATCAGGATATGAGCTCTAGTATAATAAGAGAAAAGCTTTTAGTTCCAACCAAAAGACCAAATGAGATTGTTCCTATTCCAGGAGCCGAAATGGGAAATGTATGAAGTTGGAAGAAATATCTGAAAATCCTTTTGGATATACAATGATCACCTGTAAAATGACAACAGAAAAAAGTTTTTGCTAAAACTGGTGGGTAAAACTAAGATCCACTGTCAACAAACTGAATGGACCTTATCAATGTGGATTTAAAACTGGTAAATCCACCATTGACCGGATATTAACCATTAGCCAAATTCTGGAAAAGACCCGTAAAAAGAGGATCGACACACAACACCTCTTCGTCGATAGGTAGCAACTAACCCTGGAGAAAGCCTCATAAGGATCCAGAAGCAGCTCTCCGAGCCGTTCGATACCAAACGAGGTTTTAGACAAGACCAGATGCAAGGTCATGTGGATGAAAACGCTCCAGCTATGAAAGTATTCAATGCAGTGTCCGCTGGTGGAACCAAAGCAAAGGGAAGACCTCCACTCCATTGAGAGGATCAGGTAGAGGAGGGTAGGTTCCGACCGCACCTGGTGTTTCCTGGATATAATCCTGTAAGCGGTGTCTTGTGGTCAGTAAAGAAGAAAACGAAAAAGATGAGAAATATTTTAAACTTTTTTTTATTAATTTTTATTACTAAGATTTTAATAATATTTTTTACTAAAAAGAAATTATTCACACCAACCACAGTATTTTATTAAAATACTTATTTTTTCCCAAAAAAAAAAAGAAATATTATTCTATAATACTGCACCGAATCAGCCACACAGATCACTTTTTTCGCTTCCGAACTCGCTTAGATATAAACAAAATACCTTTTTTAAAGAATTTTTTTTTTTTTTACAAGCAACGACATCGCAGTTTTCACCCGCTCAATACAAGCCCTTCTGTTCGTCATGCTTGTGTTCGTACAAAGTACTGTAGCTAAAAGCGCCCTTGCCATGATCAATACCCACGACAGGCTGCTGGTGATAGTCATCATGATAATCGCCATGGAAATCAATTTTCTCCAAATATTCCTGACCAATACCAAAATCGGCTGTGTGTGCGATCTCTTCATGCTGCTGCGTAGCTGCACCCTCCGCTTCCTCATAATCCTCAGCCGTGGCGCCGTGATCCTCCGCATAGTCGGCGGGGAAGTGTTTCACATCCAAGTGATCGCCAGCTGTGCCCAGTGATGCATCCACGTGTTCATCACCACCATCAGCACTACTAAAGTCATGCGTCTCTACATCCGCACTCAGTCTCGGCAAGTGCAATTCACTAACGGCCTTGGCCGCACTCAATAGACCAGCATGACTACCCAACGGTCCAGCATTGTAGATCGCCGTTTTTATGCCTTGAACTTCCAGATGATTATCGTAGGGCACGTGCAAGGCCGCACTCAATGTGGCACAGCTGATGGTCAGCGCACATATGCAGGCAACTATTTTGGCTAGCAGCAGTGACATTTTCTTTTAGGATTTTTCGCTTCACTACAATATTTTCGCGTCGGCACTTGGTTTTTCGAATTTGGTATTACTGCTTGGCGTTTGCCGTTATTTTGTTTGGTTTTTACTTTTCTTTACTACTCGTTTTAGCGTTTATCGTTGTGATGTTGGTGTCCAACTAATTTTTCATGTCCAACTTCATGCGATTTATATACAAAAAACAGAGAGCTGTTTCGGTGCCATAAAATAGCCAATACTACGGTATGTGGAGCGTACAAAGTCTTTGCACTTGCACTTTTCGTTGCATCTTTGGGTGGTGGTGGTCGGAGAATGCAATGAAATTGCACATACATACATCATTTGTACATACACTTTGTGCTAAAATTAATGGCATATCTTTAGTCAGTTCGGGTTCGGAGTTATTGAAGAAACCAGCAGGCTTCGGAAAGCAATATCGGTGGAAGAGTCTCAAGAGGCTTAGTGCAGTCCAGTTGCTACCTCGTAAGACAATCTACTTCGATAGATATGCATAAAAGAGATCCATGACTTCCAGATATAAGCAAGTGGACCATATCTGCTACGAGATGTATATCTTAAAGGCTCTAGATAAGCTACTAACCTCCTTTAGCAGTGAGCAACACTGTTCGACGGATCTTGACGCTTATTTGCTCTGTGAGGTGCTCAAGATCACGATGTATTTTAAGTTCTGGATCTGTCCAGTAGTCAATCTTTTGTGTATATTTCCGTCATCCAAAAAAAGCACCATTAAGAATATCTGGAATCTTCAGGAGAAGCTCAGTAGATATCGCTAATCCATGACTTGACGAACTGGTGACAAACCAAAATTATTAGGCGGAGAGATGGTAATGCAGTAACGGAAAGCACAGCTAGGTCCTTCGTGCCCTATTCTTCCAGGGGGTGTGGACGTTCTCCTCTGACGGAGAGATCTTGCTTTACGACTTCAAAGTGATGACTGCTAACAGAGACGAGGGATCTCAAAATCATGTCCGCTAAATGTTTGTTTGATGCCACGAGAAATTTCGTCTTTTCCTTGTTCGTCACTAGATGTTTTCGCCTCGTTGCCTTATCTGAAGTTTTGCATAGCTGTGTGGAGTCATGTTCTTTGCGTGCTATCGACGGTTCCAATATGATTAGATCAGATTTTGAGAATCCCCTCTTTGAGGATTTAGCAGAAGACAATTAAGTAACAAGCCTCAGGCATGCACTCATTCGTTTTTGTTGAGGTCAATTTGTTATGCATATGTCATAAGCATATCGATCTTCAGCGGTTTTAAGCTCTTGTAGAGAATTGCAACTCGGAAAGGTTTTTCCCGATCCTGACAGAGCCTTTTCTGTTGCTCGACAACAATGCAAATTCAGACAGAGTCTCATAGAGACAGGTTCGGGATGTTGTTCCACAACTCGGTTATTGCAGAGTTGTTGATGAGTGCTCGTCTAGAACAGTTGGGCGAATCGAGTCGAGAACCGGTTTGCTGTTTTATGTGATTGCAGCTTTTCGATGACGCAATTTTCTTGTATTTTCTTAGGGTCGTTCTTTCCTCCCTGTGGGAAAGATAGAATGTGCTCGGAGTTCCGTTCACTTTTTGCCCATACTGTACACATAATGGGCTGATTGGCCATGCGTTTAAAAAATAAGTTGCTCTACCAAAAATTTTATATTTTCAATTCCATTTCTCATTTGCTTTGCTTTTACAAGCAAATTTATTCGACTATTTTCTTATGGGCATTTGTTTTATTTATTTTTCTTTTTTCTTGGACATATGTATATAATATGTACACCTATATTGGCCTATATAATTTCATTGCTGTGGAACATGTTTTTTCATGGAGCAGCCTTTTAAGGATTACATGACCGACTTTAAACATCTGGGAAACTGGGAATTTGCAAATGCGGATATTTTTGTCAGAGCAAAGAAGGATTGAAAATGATTGAATTTTAATTTGACTTATGATGGCAGAGTAATATTAGGGTGAGAGCAGTGTTGAAGGCAGTAATTAACAGATCTTTTTTGTTTAAATAGTCGAAATATTTTTATGACTTCTAAAATTTTTTTTTGGAAAATATAGACTAAGACCATAGACCATAGAAGCCTAAGCCATTTTTATTCACTAAAAAAAAATTGTACAAGTTAAATTTATCACATTTTCATATTTTTTTTCTGTTATATATAGTTCTTTAATTTCCTACTAATTTTTCTAAAAAATCAGGGAAGATAAGGAAATTTTCAACAATTTTTTTTGTTTATAAAAAAATATTTTATTTAACTTTTTACTATTTTAAACATGTGAATTTTTGAAAAAGAATTCTGTAATTTTCAAAGAAAATATTCACATCTCCGCTATTGTGACGTCATCTCTGGTAACACCTTGGAGAAAATGTACGTCTGCATTAAAAGTAGTACCCAAGACAGGATCATTTAAAAACCAGGAAAATCAGGAAAAAGAAAAGAGTAGTAAGTCCAATTTATCTTTGTTATTGGCGTGTTCACAGCAGAACCCTCACATTTAGATCCATCGTGGGTTCACCTTGGTCTCTACTTGACAGAAGATTTCTCGGTCGTATTTTACGTTTATTCCAAGTTCCGATATAATTTTCTGAATACCACCAAGTCTTTCCCAATTTGAGTGCTCGGCCCAACTGTGTAGAGTATCTAGGTTGCTAGCGTTGCTTCATATATCATTTGTAACGGGTAATCCAAGTTGAGATACCTATTTTAATAGACTTTTCTGAGAAATCACGCGTGAGTCGTGTCAAGTTGTCATTTCATCATGGAAAACTTACGCCTGTATAACGTTAACAAATCATTCAACTTTTTTATGAAAATTCACGATCTGTAAAGAATGTATTTCGCGCGCTTCGTTCAACTTATGGTCAACATGACCGGCATACTAGTTCGCAAGACCATCACCCATCTTGAGACCCCGTATTCATTAATGGATAATAATATTTGACCGGATAGACCACGTTCAGCACGAAGTGAAGCAAATATAGCGGCCGTAGCAGAGAGTGCACATGAAGACCGTGGAGAGTTGATTCGACGCCGTACGCAGCAACTCGGACTGTCGTATGAAACGACTTGGCGCATTTTATGTCGAGATCTTAAATTGAAAGCGTCCTCGCTCGTCCTTCACAAGTGGCTTTGTTTCGTTCTATTGGCTCTTGAAAAGTTCCCAGAAGTTCCGACCGTTTTGAGCCAAATTTTGTTCAGCGATTAGGTCCATTTCTGGTTGAATGGATATGTAAACAAGCAAAATTTCCGCATTTGGGACGAAGAGCAATTTGAAGAGATTCAAGAGCTGCCATTTCATCCAGAAAAAACAACGGTTTGGTGTGGTTTATGGACCCGTGGAATCATCGCTCCATATTTCTTCAAAAACGATGCGGGTAGAAAGTAACCGTCAATGGCGACCGTTATCGCGCCACGATAACCGATTATTTGATGCCTGAGAATGAAATTCGTGATCTCGACGATATTTTGTTTCAACAAGACGGCGCTACTTCCCACACATCGCATCAATCAATGGAGTTATTAAGAGAACACTTAGGTGAGCAGATAATTTTACGTTTTTGGTCGGTCGATTGGCCACCAAGATCGTGGAATATCACATGGTTAGGCCTTTTCTTGAGGGTATATGTAAAGTCTAACATTTATGCGGCTAATCCCGCTTCGATTCAAGTCTTGAAGCAAAATGTCACGCCAGTTACCAGAAATGTTCAAACGAGTCAACGAAAATGGGACTCAACGGAAGAACTATCTGACTTGTAGCAGCGGCCGACATTTAAGAGAGACAATCTTCAAAAAATAAATGCCAAAGAATGTTCTTTTGAATGCTAATACACATTCCCCATTGAATTTGAATTTTTTTCTTCAAAAAAAGTAGGGAACCTGGAAATGGATCAGATTTTATGTTAATTGGCCTAATGTCAGTGATGGTATCTGGGGCCTTTGTTAGGGTAGTTCTCATCGCGCCTGCTATACTAAGTAGAGTGAAATGCTGTACTTATGCCAAAGGATTAATGCGGCACTTCTCCTTTAATGTCACTCGCACACTAGAGCTTCTTATGTTAGTATGGGCATTTACTGGCCCCTGCTCTCAACAGGTTCCCTCCAGCTAAGTTTTTTATGTTGTGCTGTAAGTGTAACCCCTTAATTCTTAGTCTCAAAATGAAAAAAAAAATTATTTAAATAAAATTCCATCAGTAGCGCTTGAGAAAAAATATATATAAAAATAAAAATCACCAAAACTTTCACATTTTTCCATTTCCTTAAATTACATGCTACAAAAATATATCCTCAAAAATGTATGTAAATATGTTATGTACACACATGTATGTATGTCGGCATATCTCAAATTATATTTGGTATATTAATTGTTGCACATCGAATTGGTAATCAAGCCAAATGAGGCAAGGAGTGTGTAAAAAAATATTAAATAAATGTGCAAACACCTGTCCCGATTTGGTTGACTCGCTGACACAATAACACGATTTGTGTTTGCCAGTATCCAGTGAAAATCCTGTCTGTCGCGGTCGCAAGGCGAGCGCCACGTTTGACCGGCACCAAACTGTGGCCAGCGCTTCCTTGTACATTTCAAGAAAGTTTTGCCGTTGGTGGAGCTGTTGACTGGTGGATTATGTATACCTATATACATAGATGCGGAAGATTTGACTGTGGCGAGTACAACAAACACGATTTGATGAACAAAACGAGTAGAAGGCGACAAATAGAAATATATTTACTTATATGTATGTATGTATGATTACTATGGAATTATGCATACAAAGCTCTGCTGTGTACGCTGTTGTAAGAAGAGATGCATGTACAGCTACGTGCATTAAAATAGAAGGGAGTGAAAAAAATTGCTCAACGGGAGGGCAGACGCATAAGAGCTACACACCGACTTTCAATATGGCTCTCAATAGCTTCACGAACTCCATCTTTGAGATCTTGAAACAACGTTGGACTGTTGGCGTAGCCTTTGTCTTTCACAAGGCCGCAGAAAAATAAGTCGCAAGGTGTTAAATCACAAGATCTCAGTGGCCAATTGCGATCGATGCTTGTGTGGCACGTAGCGCCGTCTTGTTTAAAGTAAACTTTATCCAGATCAATACCATCCGACTCCAGCCATAACATAACATTAATCATCTCTCGAAAGCGCAATCCATGCACCGTAACTGTTGCTCCAGTCTCATTCATCGAAAAAGTAAGTTCCAATGACCCTACCGGAGCATAAACCGAACCAAACAGTTACATGTTGAGAATGGAGAGGGTTTTCAACAATAAATCTTAGATTTTCCGAACCCCAGATGCGATAGTTTTGCTTTTTGACATAGTTATTGAGATCCGAATGAGGCTCGATGATTTTTCGATGAAATTTCGGATTATTTTTAAGTATTTCAAGGACCCAATCACCAAAAACATGACTTTGTTGGTGATCGGCCGGCTTTAGTTCCTGAGTTAACTGAACTTTATAAGCCTTAAGACCGAAATCTTTATGCAAAATATGGTGGAATCACAGGAAAACGGCTCAGAATGGGAGAGTTGAATTGGAAATAATCATCTGAACTGACATGCACTAACGCAGCCGAAGCCGGTGTCACTGCGAACTGATTCAGTCCTGTGAGAGCCTTCAAATTTTGCTCTCAAATTGTGAATTCCCGAGAAACATTTAAGGTCCTAAAACATTTCCAGCGTAGGAGGTACCATTTGGTTATAGTGACAGCGTGGACTGTAGATAGAAGGGAATTTAGTATCCTTATAGATGCCTTGACGTGGCATCTACTCCTGAAATATCATCTCTACAAACTACGTAAGGTTGAAACTACTGAGCGCAGATCTTGTATAGAACACTGTCTTTGCCTTTGCTTGGGCTTCAGCCGATTAAGGCGACATATCTTTCACGAAGGACCAAGCATACTCGCAGATGGAAGAAAATAGGATATATAAATGAACGGGCCAGTGTTGGAGCATTGATAGCCTGATAGTTTTAACCATTATTACAACAAGAGATGGACTTCTGTGAATTCTCCAACTGAACAAGCTGAACCGATAGATGATAGCACGTTCTTCGCTCTATTATAATATCGTGAAGTTCGGCTGCTATGAAGACGGTTTGAGTATGGTCTGCTCAGGCAACTAAAATATAGCTCTTGATAATTTACTTAATGGATAAAGAGAGTGAAAAACGAAAATCGCAGGTATTAATCTCTACAAAGAAGGTAGCCTCGACGACTAAAAAAAAGTTTCTGAGAGACAATAAAGAGACTTTCATTAGAGCACTCAGCGTAGATTTGTATGATTTTTGGATATATTAATTCGTGCGGTTTTTTTCGAAAATGAAGACTTTATTGTGAAAAAATTGTTATACATTTAATGTTCAAAGTATTGCCCATCGGAAGCAACGATGTTTGCCCATCTTTCTGGCAGTTTGTGGATCCCATCCCAAAAGAACTTATCTGGCTTGGAGGTCAAGAAAGAATCGAGCTGTTCTGCATTGATCTGAACTAGTGGTAATCAGAAGGTGCTATGTCTGGGCTATAAGGCGGGAGAGGTAGAACTTCTCACCCACAGTTTTCCAAATAGTTTTCAACTGGCCTTGCAACATATGGCCGAGCGTTGTCATTTTCAACATAAAAATTTTTGATTCGTGTCTGGTCGCATATTCTGGTTGTTTTTCCGCGATGGCCTTTTTCAAACGAATCAAATATTTTCGATAGAGGTCCCCATTGATCGTCTGACCCAATTTCAATAGCTCATAATAGAGCACATCCTTGTGGTCCCACCAAATACGTAGCATAACCTTGGTACCATGGATATTCGGCTTTGCCGTGGATGTCGATGGTTGACCGGGCTTCACATACGATCTCTTGCGCTTTGGGTTATCATAATGAATCCATTTTTCATCGCCAGTGATAATTCGAGGCAAAAATGACTTCTTTTAGTGGCGTTGAAGTAACATTTCCGACATGCCGAATCGACGTTCGACGCTCGACGTCTCTTGGCTTTAATTCATAAGGCACCCAATTTCCAAGTTTCTGGATGAATCCTAATGATTTTAATCGTCTGGAAATGGTTGCTTGATCACCTCCTAATACTTTTGCAAGTTCTTCTTGTGTCTGGCGAGCATCTGCGTCGAGCAATGTCTCCAATTCTTCGTCTTGAAATTTTTTTGGCTGTGCGGGGCGTTCTCCGTCATCTAAGTCGAAATTGGCACTTTTAAACCGTGCAAACCACTTTTGGCATATTTTTTCGGCTAAAGCACGGTCACCATAAACGTCCAGTCATATACGATGACTTTCGGTAGCACTTTTCTTCATGTTGAAGTAATGAAGAAGAACTCCCCGCAAAAACACTTTATGTGGTACAAATTTCGACATTTTCAAATGAATGAAACAAATTGTTGTTCACGCTAAAACAAATGACATCTACTGAAAACGACGCGAAATGACAGTACCTTTGAAATGAACATAGCCACAGATGAACACGACACGAAATAATACTAGTAGAGCCCTCTCTTAGAAAACCGGACGAATTAATGCATACAACTAATACTAAACTCACAAAGTTTGAACTATCTATAAAGGGATGGAACTCCATGCTGCTGATAGGTCTATTAACAGAGCATTGCATTTTGGCATCGCATGCTTTTACTATAGTTCTGACTGGCATTGGGCAAACAAATGCTATGTTTACTGGGTCTTCAAACAGCAACGTCCAAGGGGCCAGAACGACCACTTCAAATTGCGAAAAGAAGAGCAACGTTTTTCACACTAGAGATACAATAGGAGTGTAGCAGTGCAGCTTGATCGCATGTAGTGGGTCTGGCAACACTATCGATCTCGTCTATGTGAGACCCTATGGGTTAGCCAGCTCAACCTAACCTAACAACATAGAGTCTGACCTATTTGTTGCTGGCAAGAACTTACTTAGCTTCATGTCAAATGATTTGTACCTAATTTTCGCTATTGACAAGACAGTTTCTTGTTCATATAACTTTTCTCTAACAGTGTATGTGAAGTCCATAGTTGACAAATAGTACAAGAGGAAAGTAAATTTGGCTTAACTAAGTAAGCAACTGTGACATAACTGTTCAAATTTTATTACACACAAGTGTAAGTATATTTTCTATAAAGATAAAAATTCAGGCAAACAAAAAAAAAAAACAAAAGACAAATAACAAAAAACAAAAAACAAAGAAAAGTCCAACAGCGCGACGTCAGAGCTCTAAATGGTAAATCTGTGCTTTTCTTCTGTTTTCCTTCATAACGTATCTTCATTGGAAATTACAACAAAGCAACTGCGGCGTATTAGCGTACGCCTTCAACATGCCGCACACATTTTCATGCATACATACATACTCGTATGTAGACATATGTACATTGTGTGCACCTACTCATTATGGCTAATCGAAAGTGATGTAGCAAAACAAAATGAAAAATGAAGACAAACATAAACTAAAAACAATAAACGTAAATAAATAGCTGTAGGTGTATGCAATGGTAAAGATAATTAAATAAATTAAATACAAAAATAAAAACAAATAAGAAGAGTTATGCAGTAATTCCTATTCTAGTTTTTAGAGATTTTTTTTTTTGTTTTTTTTTTTTATGCCACCATATGTTGCTATCTCAACACTAATTGTTCAAGTCAATTCTGTCTGTTTACACCTCAAAGAAAACAAAATTGTACAACTTTCAGTGGATTTTGTGTGTTTTGTGGCAATAAAAGCAACAAACAAACATGCATATACATGTATGTACATATGTACATGCACCGATAATGATTCAACCGACAAGCCAAGACCACACATTTGACTTACTAATTCACCGCACGACAACTTGGCAAATGAAAAACTGAAAACCGAAATCATTGGAAAGTGGAAAATGCAAAATTGTTACATATTTTATTTGTTTTGGTTTTCGGTTTTTTCTTTAAAGAATTGAGCAATATTTCTTGTCGATCATTAAATATTACCGCATCGTTTGTATTCATTTATATATAAAGTACTCATATTCATACTCTCTCTAAATGAGCTCGCTTGCCGCGTATCGGCGAAAGTCTGTGGGGAAAATGAAAAGAAATTTTTTCTTCATGGAAAGCCGCTTGCAAATGAAATTTATGCTGTCTTTAATATTGAACCAAATATTTATTAGGGTAATCACCGAAATTGCAAAAAAAATTATTAAATAAAAATAAAATATTAAAACTAAATTAAAACTCAAACTCAAATTACAATTAATATCCAAATAAAAAATAAAAATAAAAATAAAAATAAAAATAAAAATTAAAATTAAAATTAAAATTAAAATTAAAATTAAAATTAAAATTAAAATTAAAATTGAAATTAAAATTAAAATTAAAATTAAAATTAAAATTAAAATTAAAATTGAAATTAAAATTAAAATTAAAATTAAAATTAAAATTAAAATTAAAATTAAAATTAAAATTAAAATTAAAATTAAAATTAAAATTAAAATTAAAATTAAAATTAAAATTAAAATTAAAATTAAAATTCAAATTCAAATTCAAATTCAAATTCAAATTCAAATTCAAATTCAAATTCAAATTCAAATTCAAATTCAAATTCAAATTCAAATTCAAATTCAAATTCAAATTAAAATTAAAATTAAAATTAAAATTAAAATTAAAATTAAAATTAAAATTAAAATTAAAATTAAAATTAAAATTAAAATTAAAATTAAAATTAAAATTAAAATTAAAATTAAAATTAAAATTAAAATTAAAATTAAAATTAAAATTAAAATTAAAATTAAAATTAAAATTAAAATTAAAATTAAAATTAAAATTAAAATTAAAATTAAAATTAAAATTAAAATTAAAATTAAAATTAAAATTAAAATTAAAATTAAAATTAAAATTAAAATTAAAATTAAAATTAAAATTAAAATTAAAATTAAAATTAAAATTAAAATTAAAATTAAAATTAAAATTAAAATTAAAATTAAAATTAAAATTAAAATTAAAATTCAAATTCAAATTCAAATTCAAATTCAAATTAAAATTAAAATTAAAATTAAAATTAAAATTAAAATTAAAATTAAAATTAAAATTAAAATTAAAATTAAAATT
Source organism: Ceratitis rosa (assembly GCA_037013455.1). Taxonomy (NCBI): domain Eukaryota; kingdom Metazoa; phylum Arthropoda; class Insecta; order Diptera; family Tephritidae; genus Ceratitis; species Ceratitis rosa. Next base: position 16,533,027 of record JAWMAG010000008.1, on the reverse strand, counting down.
AAAATTAAAATTAAAATTAAAATTAAAATTAAAATTAAAATTAAAATTAAAATTAAAATTAAAATTAAAATTAAAATTAAAATTAAAATTAAAATTAAAATTAAAATTAAAATTAAAATTAAAATTAAAATTAAAATTAAAATTAAAATTAAAATTAAAATTAAAATTAAAATTAAAATTAAAATTAAAATTAAAATTAAAATTAAAATTAAAATTAAAATTAAAATTAAAATTAAAATTAAAATTAAAATTAAAATTAAAATTAAAATTAAAATTAAAATTAAAATTAAAATTAAAATTAAAATTAAAATTAAAATTAAAATTAAAATTAAAATTAAAATTAAAATTAAAATTAAAATTAAAATTAAAATTAAAATTAAAATTAAAATTAAAATTAAAATTAAAATTAAAATTAAAATTAAAATTAAAATTAAAATTAAAATTAAAATTAAAATTAAAATTAAAATTAAAATTAAAATTAAAATTAAAATTAAAATTAAAATTAAAATTAAAATTAAAATTAAAATTAAAATTAAAATTAAAATTAAAATTAAAATTAAAATTAAAATTAAAATTAAAATTAAAATTAAAATTAAAATTAAAATTAAAATTAAAATTAAAATTAAAATTAAAATTAAAATTAAAATTAAAATTAAAATTAAAATTAAAATTAAAATTAAAATTTAAGTTTAAATTAAAATTAAAATTAAAATTAAAATTAAAATTAAAATTAAAATTAAAATTAAAATTAAAATTAAAATTAAAATTAAAATTAAAATTAAAATTAAAATTAAAATTAAAATTAAAATTAAAATTAAAATTAAAATTAAAATTAAAATTAAAATTAAAATTAAAATTAAAATTAAAATTAAAATTAAAATTAAAATTAAAATTAAAATTAAAATTAAAATTAAAATTAAAATTAAAATTAAAATTAAAATTAAAATTAAAATTAAAATTAAAATTAAAATTAAAATTAAAATTAAAATTAAAATTAAAATTAAAATTAAAATTAAAATTAAAATTAAAATTAAAATTAAAATTAAAATTAAAATTAAAATTAAAATTAAAATTAAAATTAAAATTAAAATTAAAATTAAAATTAAAATTAAAATTAAAATTAAAATTAAAATTAAAATTAAAATTAAAATTAAAATTAAAATTAAAATTAAAATTAAAATTAAAATTAAAATTAAAATTAAAATTAAAATTAAAATTAAAATTAAAATTAAAATCAAAATTAAAATTAAAATTAAAATTAAAATTAAAATTAAAATTAAAATTAAAATCAAAATTAAAATTAAAATTAAAATTAAAATTAAAATTAAAATTAAAATTAAAATTAAAATTAAAATTAAAATTAAAATTAAAATTAAAATTAAAATTAAAATTAAAATTAAAATTAAACTTAAAATTAAAATTAAAATTAAAATTAAAATTAAAATTAAAATTAAAATTAAAATTAAAATTAAAATTAAAATTAAAATTAAAATTAAAATTAAAATTAAAATTAAAATTAAAATTAAAATTAAAATTAAAATTAAAATTAAAATTAAAATTAAAATTAAAATTAAAATTAAAATTAAAATTAAAATTAAAATTAAAATTAAAATTAAAATTAAAATTAAAATTAAAATTAAAATTAAAATTAAAATTAAAATTAAAATTAAAATTAAAATTAAAATTAAAATTAAAATTAAAATTAAAATTAAAATTAAAATTAAAATTAAAATTAAAATTAAAATTAAAATTAAAATTAAAATTAAAATTAAAATTAAAATTAAAATTAAAATTAAAATTAAAATTAAAATTAAAATTAAAATTAAAATTAAAATTAAAATTAAAATTAAAATTAAAATTAAAATTAAAATTAAAATTAAAATTAAAATTAAAATTAAAATTAAAATTAAAATTAAAATTAAAATTAAAATTAAAATTAAAATTAAAATTAAAATTAAAATTAAAATTAAAATTAAAATTAAAATTAAAATTAAAATTAAAATTAAAATTAAAATTAAAATTAAAATTAAAATTAAAATTAAAATTAAAATTAAAATTAAAATTAAAATTAAAATTAAAATTAAAATTAAAATTAAAATTAAAATTAAAATTAAAATTAAAATTAAAATTAAAATTAAAATTAAAATTAAAATTAAAATTAAAATTAAAATTAAAATTAAAATTAAAATTAAAATTAAAATTAAAATTAAAATTAAAATTAAAATTAAAATTAAAATTAAAATTAAAATTAAAATTAAAATTAAAATTAAAATTAAAATTAAAATTAAAATTAAAATTAAAATTAAAATTAAAATTAAAATTAAAATTAAAATTAAAATTAAAATTAAAATTAAAATTAAAATTAAAATTAAAATTAAAATTAAAATTAAAATTAAAATTAAAATTAAAATTAAAATTAAAATTAAAATTAAAATTAAAATTAAAATTAAAATTAAAATTAAAATTAAAATTAAAATTAAAATTAAAATTAAAATTAAAATTAAAATAATTAAAAATTAAAATTAAAATTAAAATTAAAATTAAAATTAAAATTAAAATTAAAATTAAAATTAAAATTAAAATTAAAATTAAAATTAAAATTAAAATTAAAATTAAAATTAAAATTAAAATTAAAATTAAAATTAAAACTAAAAATTTATAGTTAAGAAAATTAAAATTAGTTTCTGCAAGCAAGCTAGCTAAACAGCCTAATCCAACGCTTTAGCAAACCTCGCTCTTTTCTTAATTTTATTTTTCAAATTTTTACTCGTCACGTAATAATGATTGGGATTGGTAATTAAACATAATTTTAATACTCACTCTTCAAATCATTTGTACACAAAATAATTGAAATTCATCCGTTGCATCGCTCGGCTGCATCCACATTAAATCCACAAGAAAAGTCGGTCGACGATTGCATCAATGAGTGAACATCATATGTTCCGCTGCGTTGGTTACAACAATTGTTGTTGCGTTAGTATAACGGTTAATTTTAAGTAAGTAAAAATCTTATGTCATTTTTTGATAATTTGTGTAATAATTATATTATATCTATACATATTTAAAATACAATATATTAAATTTTTGGCAATTCTGAATTTGTTTTCCCATGGAAGTCCCAAAGTGATAATCTAGTTCTTAATGCCCACGAAGCGACTATGATGAACTAACAGAACCACCAAACAGGCGCGACAGAGAGGGAGTACTTGACTTGCCTGCAAGCAAGGTTTGCTCTTTGGATATATTTTCTTACAACTATTGCTTGTGGCTCCAGGTATTTCAGTTTCAATAATGACGTAGTTCCAGGGTCGCCTGGGCATATCATCTGCGTACTCTCTTTGTGTTGTTCGAAACCGCAAATCGCCGTCTTTTGGGGAAGCCCAGATATACTTCGGTATCCGTGTTCCACTCAAGCCATCTACGAGCGCTTTCTGACTCTTTTTTAAGCATATTGGCCCAGAGAAGTGCTTTGTGATTCTGAAAGTAGAAAGTCACAAATTAATGGCAGTGTCGAGCTCAAATGTGAGACTCCTTGGTTGTACCAACTCAGAATTACCATGGCTTAAGCACATACGGAGGCCAACTAAAGTACTTAGGCTTGCTTATCGAACTGTAGTTTCATCAGCGGAGTTGCTCAATATTTTTGTATAACCATTTGGTGATCCAGGTCTAGGTCTATTTTATTGGCTTAAATCAGTAACGTGCCGAAACCATTCAAACTTTTTCAAGAAAAAGCTTCGAGGCCACGGAAGGCCAGAAAGTAGGTCGGTAGGTCTTTTGACAGTTTCGTTTCCAACTGCGACGTAGCTGAAGAAGTCAAGATCCTGAACTTGGCATTCTTCAAACTGATGACGTTTGAAAATTTCTTGTTGGGATTGATTTAACTCACACCCCAGTGGTTGCAGAAAACACTCTGTATGTCTATTGAAAGAGTATAAACAAAGCTTGACTAACCTCCGCCGAATCCGACAATAAAAATCCCAAAAATAAAGCAGTAATATTTAATAATATGTGTCTGGTTAAATAATAATTATATATAGATTATAATCGTAAATACAAATAATAAATAAAGCACGTTTATAGATATGTATGCGATAATATTGTAAGCGGAAAAAGTTAAAAAATTCAAATGCGACATGCGCCACACTCCGAATCAGGACTTGTGTAACTCGCTGAAATGTTCTTTCCATACGGCTCCCTAGCATTAACCTCCACTATAAATATGCCCTCCAAATACATGGGCGTTGCATATCCCATAGGAAATTCGGGGCCCACACAACGTCCTTGTGATACATGCAACAACGAATCACAACGTTTTGCAGGAAAATTATATTCATTACCCGGATAAACCGATTCCAAGTAATATTGCCAGGAACGTTGATGTGAGCAAACTGGATCGAGACAACCATTTTGGACGGAAAAACGACCACCAACGAAGAAATCAGCATCACCCGTCGGTTCGGCTTGACCCGCAATACCCGGATTGGTGTGTATAATGTCCACAAAGTCGGCATCACTTGCCGAAAGCGTAGTCAATCGTTGACCGTAATTGAAACACGGACCAGCTGGATCAAAACCCGTGATACGTGGTATTTTCTCACCGGTCAATTGATTGTACTGACGACCTGTTTCAGCCACGATTTGTGCACCCAAACTGTGACCCATCAAATGGAAGTTTTCCAATGGCACAGTCTTTGTTAAATCCACCAAGGCAATTGCGAGGATCTCACCAATTCTTTTCGTATTCAACGAAGACCACGTGTAGAGTGTTTGTATGTAACGTCCGACATCGATACCCAAGAAATTTGTATCACCACGACAGTTATAAGCCTTGCCGAGTCCATCGAGCACATCATCGGACTTGTTGGCATTGGTGAGCCAACCGGAAGAAGCGATCACTACTCTCTTGTTAATATCAAAATCTGGATCGTTGATTATGTTTGGCAATTGTTTCAGCGGATACTCTTTGATACTGCAAGCTGTGCGTAATTGAATGGAGATGTCTTCCACGTCTGGTATATCTTCGGGATTTGGCCTAATGCCATCTTCCGCTAAAACTGCTGAGCCTGTAAAGAGAGAGAAAGTGAAAGAGAGAGAAAAAGAGGTAGTGGATAAACTTTATCTTGCTCTTCAGGACCCTTGATTTGTTCGGTATAAAAGTAGTAGTAAAAGTTTAACTTAGGTGAATGTGTATTTAAGGTGGAAAATGGTCAAAGGGAAGAGTTTTTGATTGAGCTCGCATCATATAACAAGAAAACTTTGGAGCTCGCATTTAGGTCCTCTCACCATTAGTCTTTTTATATGCAATCTTTGGAAGATTGTGTTTAAAACCGGGTTTCAAAATCTGTTGTCCACTATAATTGTATCGGGAAATACACGAGCTTTGCTTTCTTTTAGTGCTAACCGAAGATGGAAACAAGGGGGTTAAGAGAAAGCCACCAATGTTGCAAGTTAGTTAGTTATATATAGTTATTATAGCTCACTTAAGCCTGTTGCCCCGTTATGAAACCTATGAGAGCTCATGAAAGAGATTACTCTCACCTACCTAGATGTGGAATCCACCCGCCCCCCATTGCCTTGCCTTCAATGACAGACTCTTCCTCGTCTATGACTCTGTAACCGCGACAGAAGTAACCCAATCTTCTAACATGGGTCCCTATCAAATTGTGTTCGGTTATCACGCTGGTTGTTATGATCTGGAGGTCCTGTTTAGAAGAACTAGATACAAACTACTTTTTTCATCGACCAAAGACCAGATCTGGCAGGTTGCTTTGACCTCCTTCTGTCATCTGATATTCGCTCTACTGGTGATGGACGATCTTAGGAGTATTTTTCAAAGGAAAGAGATATGCCCGTATCGTCTATAGAGTTTACCGCGGTTAGGATTATACCTTTTTTACTAGCGCATCGGCCTCGTAACATCGTCACGTCACTATGTCCGGGGACCAGAACCATTGGAGTTTGGTTAAGATTTTCCTACCTCTTATTTCCTCCTCTGAGGTGGTGTGATTACAATGAAGAGACTTGCTAGCACCTTCGTTTTTCAGTATATATTTTAATAGATTGAGTTATTATAGCAGAGCTGAGTAACCATGAAGCGGCTGCCGTTGTTGTCGTTGGTGCAGCTTGAAAGACACTCATATCGATTGCAAGTGGTTCAGAGTGAACTATAACCCACACTACCATCAAGTTTTGAGTTTTGAACCGTCAGTTAAGATGGCTGCGGATCTTTGATCCAGATCTCCTGCATTTCTCCATTCCTTCCTCTCTTAGTTTTTTTGTTAAGAAGGTATTGTCAAAACAGAAAACAGAAGGGGTGTCGGTACAGAATTCAAATTTTGGACATATCCTGTGCGATTTCTCAAGTACTGAGAAAAAACTTCAAACACGATTGGAGTTCCGGAATTCAACTTCGCAAGATAGCTACGTAAAGTTGTTATCTGTTGCGTCTTGAACATTGAGAGATCTCTTAAGGTCTTCAAGGTCTGAATTATCAGTCTTCAACAAAGACTTCTATTCCGGTAAAGCAGCTTCGTTTATAGTAAGCTTATATCCAACGGCTATTACAAAAAAAAAAACATTTTTTATAAGTTGAATCTGCTTCGAATTCTAATCCTCCTCATTTTAGCACTGTAAACCTCTCTGCTAGTGAGGCTGTGACGAATAACAATCGGTAGCCGCAAATACCGACCGTTTGAACGAGACCGAACGAGTTTTGCAGTTGGAATTCAGGTAAAAACCTAAAACATATATAGACCAAACCTCATCGACGACAGAGCTCCGATAATATGACCAAGACCCATCTCGACCTCAGTTTATTTTTATAAAAGTAAAGAAAACTTAATCATTATATACTCACATATACTACTCGTCACCACTGTCCCGAGTTGTAATGGGAATCCCAAAACGATATTGCCAAGGAATTTGAAAAAATAATCGGCACTTAATTGATTGCCAAATGATTGTATGAGTCCACGTGCAATATCGCCAGCCGATTTAAGTAGATCTCCCAGCGAAAAATCAGCACCATGTGTGCCATCTAAATCTACTTCGTCCGATGAGCTATATGCGATTACAATAACAACTAGCAACAACTGATAGATCTTCATTGTACAACAGCAAAAGCAAAAAAAATTGTTTCCTTAAAACTTCTAATGTGTGGAGCCTGCCAGTGTTCAGGCCCTATTGAATGCCACATTGGGACGGGTGAACGATTTATATACATATGTAGTTAACGATACATATCGATAAGTAAACGCATAAATTTTAGTTTTTATAATTTTTTATTATTGTCATTCAAACAAATTGTGCAAATTTCTGAGGAAACCCATTTGTTGTGTGAATATATTCTGAGTGTAGGCTTTTTAACGAGCCTATTCTAATCTATTATGTGCATTTGTTGTTGTGCAGGTGAATATGTGCGTTGTTATCGTTTGGAGGGCGTGTTCGCTAGTCGAGAAACCTTTCAAGATTGCGCACTTTGTTAATTAAGCAAATCACACTTATTTTGATTAAGAAACACCAGCTCGCTTATTAGCGTGATCAGGGCCGGATTTAAGCCACTGTGGGCACAAAAGCAATACTTAATTTGTAAGCTTAAGCCTAAAATTGTTTGTTGTGATTGCAGTTTTTCGACGTCGAAGCTTCCTTGTGTTTGTTGACGGACGTTCTTCGATAGACAGAGGTGTGTGGGTATTTTCGCTGCGACAAGATAGTGATCCCAGTCGATGTGAGGTCCTCGGAACGTAAGCACAACTAAAACACTGCAGACATGTCTTCCGTCTATCACAACATAATCGATCTGGTTGAGGGTTTTTCGCGTCCCGGTGAAGTCGATCAGCCTCAACCCATTTGTGGATGTTTCGTCGTGGAGGCTGAATTTTCTGGCAGTCTTACCAAAGATACCTTCTTTGCACACTCTGGCTTTGAAGTCGCCAAGCGTCGTGGCAGGTCCAGCGCTCATAAGTGTGCTCGAGGAGCTCGCTAAAGGTACCCTTGGTAAAATCATCTTTCTCTTCCGTCATGGTGTGGGCGCAAATTAGCGTGGTGTTAAAAAATTTCATTTTGATGCGAATTGTGGCGAGACGTTCATTAACCGGAATGAGTGCCAGTACTAGGCGACGGAATCTTTCCCCCTCACGAATGCGACATCAAATTTGCGCTCCTTTATATGGCCGCTATAGTAAATGTCACAAGGTTCCACATTCTTTCGTCCTTGTCGCGTCCATCGCACTTCTTGGACTTGGTGCAGCGGCACCTTCCCAATTAAGGGACCGAACATTCCAGGTGCATGTCCTAAAATCATAATCCTTAAAACATTTGCGGGGGTCGTCATCAATAGAGGGTTCTCTCATCCGAGGCATATTTTAGTTTTTCATGTAGTGGATCCCAAACCCTATGCACAACCGCGTGGGATTCGCCTTCTCACAGAATATTACTATTACAAAAATAATGGTTCTGTTCACGCGACGCATATTAGCGCTCGACCAACATAATTACCAGCAATGTCGGTCACTCGAGCAAACAAAGATCGGTTTCCCACCACGTTAACTCTAGTGCACAGTGCACACTGAAGTCCGAAGTCCGAAGAGCCCCCGTTTTATCCTCAAATATTCATTGTTTGATGTGCTCTATGGGCAGTGGGAATCGGAATTGGTCCATATTTCTTCAAAAATGAAGCCGACCATAATGTTACAGTCAATGGGGAACGCTCGGGCTAGAATTTATAACTTTTTCGTACCTGAAGGCGAGGCCACATGCCATACAGCCAGCGAAATAGCTAATTTATTGAAGGAAATTTTTGTTGAGCGCATTATCTCGAGTCCTGAGCCTGTGACGTGGCCTCCGAGATGTGTGATTTAACACCGCTTGACTATTTCTTCTTGTGTTATAGCGGCGATAGTGTACTGACATTCGGCCAGAGTTCGAGTCCTAGTCTGACCAACATGCAAAGTTGTAAAAAATAAATTTTTCCTCATAAAAAATACCTCAGCTGTTTGCAGGAGGATTTGCATAATCTGTAGGTCCTTTCATTTGTTGGAAAACCCTCAAGACTCTTACTACTATTTGGAGCAGGAGCTTGGCCGAAAATTGTTCCGGCGTTTGCCAAGCGCCATTCATTCATTTGCTTGAATACTTGATATGGTTTTAAATATTTGATTATTTTATTTTTTGTTATGTAATTATTATTTTAATTACTTTATTAAAGAAAAATTATAGTTTTTCGATTACAAATATCGTATCGTATATACGGTATTAATATAAATATGATATATTAATATTTCAAATATTCAAGGAAATGAATTAATTAAATAATAATAAATGAATTTTAAGTAATATAATTAAAAGAAAAAATAATTAATTAATTAATAAATTAGGTTGCCCTAAAAGATTAATCTCCACTTTCCAAATTTTGACGACCTAGAAAATTTGCTACCCCAATTGTCCCTATTGTTTGTTTTTTTACTTTTTACCCGTTTGGAGTAATAAAAATGTTGTTGCTGATAAGGTTTGTTGTGAAATTATATACGTATTTATATTTATGAGTTCTCTTATTCTAAAATGCACTTAAAAATGCTATTATTATTCTAATTAACAGTTTTTCAAAAAATATTCCAAAAAGAAATGAAACTAAATGAGCTTTTTTATGAGCTTTTTTATGAGCTGCTCCGGCATTCCGCCGTTCACCATGTTACTGATTTCGCCCAGAAAAGCTACATTTTTTGCTAGAAATCGCTCGCAAATGCATGACCTAAGGTAATTGATAATGAGCTGAGATAACTAACCTGCATTTAAGTCGGTTTTTACAGTCTCGCAATGTCGGCATAAATTTTAATTTTCATGTTCATGGTCAAGTTCACTAATCGTTCGAAAGGTACTGGAGCCTAGACTGTTACGAGTTGAACTAATATTATTTATTATTGCTTTTTTGTTGTTTGAAAGGGTTGAATTTAGATATTTAGTTAATTTTGACAATTTGCTGCTAGGAATATATGTACGAGTATATCGAACTTAAAGTTCAAAACAGAATCCCTTTTCTTTTATGCTTCACATATTATGTGTTGTAGTTCTGTTTCTGGGCTGCAGTTACAAATATAAGCTTATACCCAACTCTCACTCCCGCAATCTCGTTGCACACCCTGGAAACATGAGCAACCCTTTTGCGAAATGCAATATCCAACTCGTGAGGAGCTTGGGATTGCGGCTAATAGAGAGAGAACTTTAATAGAACCACTTTGATAGACTCGGTTTGGGTGTTCACTGAAGCTATTTGCTTTCGACAGATTTTTGAAATTTTTTTGAAAAAATGCGGCGGTTAACAGGACCATTTCAAGACCAGAGAGTACTCATTTAGGACCCAAAGCGTTAAACTGTAATGCACTCACGTCATGGTCGCCACGTCACTCCTGCCAGCAGGTGCTAATTTGGAAAAGAGAAGTGAACTCCTGGTGAACAAGTCAAATAATATTCCAAAAACAATTGATTGTATTTAATAATATGTGTCTGGATAAATAGTATCATATATTGGTTATAATCGCATACAAAATTAATAAATAAAGTGAATATAAACTTAGACTATGTACATATGGTACATAATAAATAATTTTAGAATTTTAAACAAATTGAAAAAAAATTCAATTCTGACATACGCCACACTCCGAATTAGGACTTATATAAGTTGAAGAAGCATTATACGACTCCCTGGTATCAACCTCTACTATAAATAAACCTTTCAAATGCGTTGGAGTTGCATAACCCATAGAAATTTCTGGACCCACACAACGTCCTTGTGATAAATGCAACAGCGAGTCACAATGTTTTGCAGGAAAATTATATTCATTACCCGGATAAACAGACTCCACATAATATTGCCAGGGGCGTTGTTTTGAGCAAGTTGAATTCAAGGAACTATTTTTTAAGGAAAACTCACCACCAACGAAGAAATCAATATCACCCGTCGGTTTCTCTTGACCCATAACATCCGATTCGGTGCGTATGATGTCCACAAAGTCAGCATCACTTGCTGAAATTATGATCGATTGTTCACCATGATTGAAACAAGAACCGGCTGGATCGAAACCAGTGACACGTGGTATTTTCTCATCAGTCAAACGATTGTACTGACGAGCTGTTTCACTGACGATTTGTGCACCCAAACTGTGACCCATCAAATGGATATTTTCCAATGGCACAGTCTTTGTTAAATCCACCAAGGCCATTGCAAGTATCTCACCAATTCTTGTCGTATTCAATGATGCCCACATGTAGAGTGTTTGTATGTAACGACCGACATCGATACCCAAGAAATTGGTATCACCACGACAGTTATATGCCTTGCCGAGTTCTTCAAGCACATCATCGGACTTATTGGCACTGGTGAGCCGACCGGAGGAAGCGATCACTACTCTCTTGTTAATATCAAAATCTGGATCGTTGATTATGTTTGGCAATTGTTTCAGCGGATACTCTTTGATATTGCAAGCTGTACGTAGTTGAATGGAGATGTTTTCCACGTCTGGTATATATTTCGGATTTCCTTTACTGTCATTCTCCGCTGAAATAGCCTTACCTGTAAACAAAGAGAGAGAGAAAGAGATATATAAAGTAAGAGAAAGAGAGAATACAAGTTGTAAAGTTTCTTCTTGAGTTTAACGCAGCTCGAAACTCTACTCACATATATTGTTCGCCACCACGGACCCAAATTGTGTTGAAAACCGCAAAACCAGATTACTAACGAATTTGAAAAAATAATCAGCACTTAATTCATTGCCAAATGCTTGTACGAGGCCACGAGTAATATCACTAATCGATTGGTTTACATCACCCAGCGATATATTAATATCGTTTGTGCTAGCCAACGGTAGTTCAACCGGGGAGTTATGCGGGATTACAGTCAGAACTAACAACAAATGATAGATCTTCATTGTGACTCAAGCAAATACAGTGTTATTTTTTTTAAAAACTTCCAACGACATACAGAATTTAAGTTCTTCTGAATACTCTACTTTTCCTAGTCAACGATTTATATAGCGGTACATATTGTTGACAAATATATTCAAGACAAATAAAACTCGACTTAATTAAATATTTTATTTATTCAGCTTAAAATTTGGCAAAAAAAAAATAATAAATCGATTTGAGCAACAAGAAAGAGATTCAAATATATGGTTGTTTACGAAAATTAAGGTAAAATAGAATATAAATAAAGGGTGTTTTTTTCAGACATGTGGTTCTTAAGAAAAAATAAAATGCAAGATTTAGCTTCATTATATAGACAAGACATAGCATGTACTGCCGTCGTGTTGGAACCAAACATTCAACAATTCAGGCATGAAAAAGTCATAAATCATGGCTCTATATCTTTCCCAATTTACGGAAGATACTCGTATATGGTCCCATGATACCCTCCGGCCATAGAGGTAACTTTTTGAAGATATAACGACGAATTCGTCGTGCGAATCGAATCAGTCAGTACTTTGGTAACCAATTTGTACAATTCGCATGCGTTATTCTTCAGTTAGTCTGTTTACAATGAAATGGCCAACCGAACTGAGTATAGTAAATCCAGTAAGAGCTATCAAAAACGAGCCCCGAAAAAAAGTATTGCCTCATTGAAAACCCCATGTCGAAAAAAACACCCTTTAATTTTATTTGTGATTATATTTAATCAGCTTGAAATTGGCTATAACACAGTCAAATTTTCACATTCTTAGCTCATACTATGAGCATCTGAGGGCATTACCTCGTTTTTTGCTCAAAAAGGGATTTTTAGCATTTTTTTTTAATATTTTAATACGGCCAAAGTTCATCAATCCTACGGAATATTGTTTTCATTCAACTTCTGATCACGAAAGTCTTGCCGAATTCGATGACCTGAAAAATATTGCACTGTGTAATGATATGAGTTGAGTTGAGTTGGACCTGTAATAATAATAACCCCAACGAACACAATCCACCCACCCAACCGACACGAGAGGCGACTGACGGCAATTGGATTGTCTCAAGGAAGCAATCGCCCAGAAACGCCCAGCGATCTAGCCAACAGTAATGGAATCGTGTTTCATTAGAACAACGTTAGATTACACACATCGATAGTGGCTCGCCAGAAGCTCCGAGAACTTGGTTCCCACCTCGCACAAAATGATTACCATCTGTTTCTGCCTATGGCGAATGATTTCGTTGTAAAAGAAGTGTCCAAATGTTTCGCCAATAGAGACAATTGTGCCTGTTCTTATGAAAGAGGCATAATGACATTCCCTTGAAAATGGCAAAAAAGTTATCGAGCAAAACGTTGCACATTTGACGTATATGGATAATTCTGACTATGGCAAATAACGCCCTTAATTCAATGCAAAAGAATTACAGTGAGATCTGCATAGGAAATTCTTCATAATTCCGCCATTGTGACGTCATTTCCGATGACATCTCGGAAAGCAGGTACGTTGGTATTAGTACTCAAGACAGAATCATTCTGGCTTTTTGAAACCCATGTATGCCCTAAAGGCAAAAATACGAGGAGATTAAAAAAAATTCGTTCAGTTGGTGACTTTCAATTTGTTTTTGTTAAATCTAAAAATAAAAATCCTTTGCAATTACTTGATTAGTCTTGCTTTCAAATTTTGGAACAATCGGTTAAAATGTAGACGAGAAAACGCAAGGTAGCTGAGGATAGGTCAGACGAAATTCCATCACCAATACAAAACATTAATTCGCCATGTGATTCTCTTCGGGTTTCGGCGTAATTTACCGCCAATACAAATATTCAATGAATGCGAAATTGCATATGTAATGATTGCACAATCTTTGAAGACTATTTCTAAGTGGTTCCGAAGATTTCAGGCTGAACATTTTTCCGTAGAGGACGAGCCACAAGAAGGTCAACCAAAATCGTTCACTGATGACATCACTGTAGCTCTAATGCTAATCAATTGGGCTTGAATGCCAGTGCTGTATCGCGAATATTAAGTAATAATCTGGGATACACGTAGAAATCTGCTGGATGAGTACACGAATTTTAAAACAGACCCAAAAAGAGGCTCGAGTGCATTTTGCTCCCAAATAAATTCGAAAATGGTCAGTCTAGCAACTTTAGTAAGGTCACTACTGATGACGAATCTTGATTCTAGGTATAAGAACGATGCAGAAACCAAACAGACAATTATTGTGTAGAGAAGATAAAATAGTACAGGAAAAAGATCACAAAGAAATACAAAAAGAGTTTTTTTGCTGGTCAACTTACCGAACTTTTGTTAATTCCCCCGTAAGTTTTAGTTGGAGGTTTTGGAAAAATTAAAAAAGAGTTAAAAATTTAATTTTGAAAAATAGTATGTTAAGTTGCCAAGGCATAATAAACCGTATATACTTGAAACAAATTTATATATCTTCCTCCACACGGTATAACTGCGTTAAGCTACTTTTATTGTGATGTAGATTCATGTAATTACAAAATTAAAATCCACCATTTGAATTATTACTTCTAATGAGCAGCCTTGGGGGTAAGAAATAATAATGATGTAATATAAACATTTTTGTAGGAATAAATTCTTTTGTAATTTTAATTGTACATACATTTGTGTTCATAAGTATAAATAAAGAGCATAGAAAACCATCTAAGATTTTACATAAAACATTTTAATTAAACGAGTAAATGGTGATTAAAGAAGGAACACAAAAAACAAACGAACTTGTACGGTCGTATAAATAAAGAAAAATTTAAAAAAAATACAAAACAGAAAATTAAACGGGGAACTACTAGTACGCCAAAGTTCTATGTTTAAATAGCTTTAAATGAACTTCCTCATTACAATTACAATAAAACTCGCTTCTGGTGTATTACTGGACTACTAAAGATACCTAAGCCGTATATATGTAAAGGGTGTTTTTTTTTGTTGACATGTAAATTGATCATTTCGTTGGCTACATGGCATGCAGCGCCATCTTGCTGGAACAAAAGATCGATCTTATCAATATCCTTCCATTCACCTACTACCTGAAAGAAGATGACCCGATAAAAGACCTAACATCATGGAGAACTCTTTTCTTTTTAGCAAGATAAACTCTCTAGACCTTCTCTTCTTCCAAGTCGGCCACATTATTCTACGACTACGCATCTGCGATGAAGGACTCATTTATGATGAGCTTACAAGTGCAAAACGATATGCTCACAAAGCGGAAATGAAGTGTCTTTTCTTGCCAGCTCGACCGTCAGCTCGTTACCTGGTATGCTACTGTGTTCTCGTAACCATAATAGATTCAAAGAGAACTGTTTGGTCATTGCGTTTAGTGACTTGATACAGTTTTCAACTTGACACCGAAAATCATCGAAATCGGAAAACTTCAAATCTTTTTTTCATTAATATTTTTGAAAATTAATATTTAATTTTAAAAAGAAATACCGTAAAATTGATTTGGTCATGAAAGATATAGCCGAAAACAGCACAAACAAACACAGTTTTTTTCACTTCGAGTTCTACTGTCACCTCAGATGTACCTTTTTCCCAAAGGACCACCGGAAATGACGTCTGTATGGCATAATTACAAATATTTTTCTATGAAAATTTCAAAATCTGTCTTTCAAATATACATATATTTATCTATATATGAGATAGTAAATAGTTAATAGTTAAGTTAATGTGATTAATTTTTTATAAGGTTGTGGAAAATATACCTTTTTCCCCCGAGTAAACCCATGAAACCTCTTAAGTTCCAAGATTTTCAATTTCCTATTTGGATTTGTTAAGTACCTTTATTTGTTACCTGTAGGGGATATAAGCTACAGCTTTATAAAAAATGTTCTATTTTAATTTTTCAAATTTTTTTTATTTTTCAATGTTTAAATATTTTTAAATTTTTTTTTGTAATATTTTAATATTTAATAATTTTTTTTATTATTTTTTAAATTTTTAAAACTTTTAAATATTATTTATTTTTTTTAATATTTTTTTAATATTTTTTAAATACTTAAATATTTTTTATTTTTATTTATTTTTTAATATTTAATTATTTTTTGTTTTTTTTTTTATTTTTTTAATGTTTTTTTATTTAATTTTTTTTTATTTTTTAATATTTTAAAATTTAAAAAATTTTTTATTTTTTAATATTTTAATATTTACTTACAAAATTTTTTTATTTAATTTTTTAAAATTTTTAAATTTTTAAATTTTGTTTATTTTTTTTTTTACTATATTAATAATTTTTGTATATTTTTTTATTTGTAATGTTTTTTTATTTTATTTTTTAATATTTTCATGGTTTTATTTTTTTTTTCTTATTTTTAAAACTTTAAATATTTAAATTTTGTTTGATTTTTCTTTTATTTTCTAATATCTTACTATTTTAATTAATTAATATTTTACTATTTTTAAATTTTTTTATTTTTAATATTTTTTAATATCTTATTTTTTTTAATATTCACTTGTCTTCTTATTAACTCGTCAACACCTCACAGCTTCAAAAGAAAAAATGTCACAATTCACTCTGAATAGATTTGTAAATACATATGTAGATATGTATGCATGTCACACACCTAGCTGTCGTGCCTAATAATCTGTTACTGTCGCCACTGTCGCGAAACCTCTTCACACACCTAACTATACACTTCTATGTAGTTTTGTTGCAACTCAATTACTAATAATGGTGTTAAGCATTTTCGCATATTTTACAGCCGCAAAATTGCTCAATTTTCGTATTATGCTTGCCCATATGTGTGTACATATGTATGTTAATATAATATGTGTGAATGTATGTATATAAAAATAAACAAAAAGGCATGTGATTCTATTTGAATTTCAATTTGAAATTATATAGTACCAAAATAAATGAATATGTATGGCATGTATTTATATATATGTGTATGTATATGCATCCGCTACCAGTTGATTATAATAAAATCTAAAATTGTAGTATTTTATTAGAAATTTTAATTTATTAAATGATATTTGAAAAAAAAAACTAATTGAAATTTTATAATATTTTTTTTAATTTCCTAATCTCCTGTATTTTATATGGATTAAGAACACTCAGAAATACATTACGGTTGTATTTCAGCAGAGCAAAAAAAAATTAATTAAAAAAAAATAAAAAAAAAGAAAACAAATATACAGTGCCATCAATTGGCTCCACTGTGGCATTCTTTTTATTTCGCTGCATCAGCGTTTATTTATGTACATATGTAGACAGACGCAGTGGCCTTGATTGTAATTAATGGTGAGATAATGATTTAAGACCTTAAGCAAGTGCGGAAATATACATATATATACTTAGTTCAAAGTGTGTATATGTGTGTGTGTTCCATCAAACACCCTGCCGAATATATACTTTATTATTGGAAATTATTCCGTTTCTTCCGAAAATTTCGTTTTTCTATTGCTCTTAAGCTCAACTGAATTTAATTTTGATTCAACTAAGGACTCCACTTTAAATTCTCAATTAATAAAACGTTTTAATAATTGAAAAATTAAAAAGAATACCTACATATGAGGTAGAAGGAAAATTGGCAACGTTGATTACTGTACATAAAGGTGGGAGTATATTCCCATTGTCATGTTTGGATTGTTGAAAGAAACACTTACTTGAAGTGAAGAGAAAATTGGCAACATGGTATATTATAGAGGAGTAAGAGAAAAAAGTATATTAAAATTGGGCAAAGAAAAATGGCAACATTGCATATTGTAGCACTAGTAAAATTTACATTGTAATTGACGCTGGTCAACCAATTTTCGGCTGAGCTGTTCCTTCAAATTGAGGTGTGTGTCTTTGATGTTTTTCCAACAAATGGAAGAACTTACAGTTTATATTAAAGTAATTTATTGGCATTTATAAAGATTTATAATTAGAAAAATCTTCAAGTCTCAATACCATGAAAGCCAAAATAATTTCAAAGTAATAATAAATAAAACAAATTGACAACGCTGCATACAAGACAAAAAAAAAACATAGTTAATTAATTAGCTTAATTTTTTGAAAGATATAAAGTGAGCCCAAGAAAATTGGTAACAGTGCATGTCTTATGTATAGAGATTAAGATAATATTGTAATAATAATAATACTGACAAAACCTAATTCGACTTTAAAAAATCAGCAAAATACCATTAATTTTTTTGGATTTAAAGGTTACAAGGAAAATTGGCAACACTGCATATGGCTTTTAAAAAACTTTAACTTTGTTAGAGGTAAATTCAGAAAATACTTACAAAAATTGTTACATTAAAATAATTGTAATGCCAGTATCAGTACCACGAAGAAAATTGACAACGTTGCACTTTTTTAACTTCAAATATTATGAAATATGTATATATATATATATTTTTTTTTTTTGAATTGAATTATACTGATTAATTAGCATTATCTTTTTCAGAGGAAAATTTAGAGAGTACTTAAAAAGTTACTAAAATAATTACAAAATTAAAGCTACAGTGCCTCGAAGAAAATCGGAAACTTTTGCATTTTGTGAACCTTAAATATAATTTGCTATTTTGTTTTAATTGGCAACGCTAAAATTACATTGGGTGTATTAACTTTATCTTCGTTAGAAGAACACACACAAAGTACTTTAATAAAGTTGACCAGTCTCCGAGAAAATTGGCAACGTTGCATTTTGTGAACTTCAAATATGGTGAAAAATTAACAAAAAATAGTGTCATCATCTTCGGAGCATGATGTATACCATACATGCATTTTTCTTTACACACACAATTTCCAACAGGCCCCGCTAACCAAAGAAGGGTCGAAAAGTGAACGGTCTGGTGGCTGCGATTCATGTAAATAAGTCCAACATGCACACTAAGTGGCTACATATTGGCGGGTGGGCTATCAACTACAGCCACTGGGCAGTGAGTCACACACTGTTGCCACCAAAAATTGACGCAACCAAAGTTTAAAATAAAAACACACCCAGAAAAGTAAAAAAAAAAAACAAAAAGAAGAAGAAGAAGCAGAAATTGCGTACATAAATAAGGTGCTAGAACTGGTTTGCTTGCCGCATCTGCCGCAATGACACATACTGAAGCGCACAGTCGAGTGTGTAGTCTGTGTGTGTGTGTGTGTGTAGCCCGCTACTAGCACATTGCGTGCGTTCCACGCCAGGCTTTGCGGTCAACAGTCAGCAGCTTGTGGTGCCGCTCAACGTTGACATTAACAGTGAGATTTTATGAGACAACCGCAAATTACGCTTTGAGCTGTTGTGGCATAAATTTTTGGTTGCTCTTCTTCTTTTTCTGCTACTGCTTATCGTGCACCAGCTTTTATCGCCGTCACGTAGGGCACGCATTACATACTAGAACCATTTTACGTAGCTCGTGATTGACTCGCTGCCGCAGAATTCGTACAATTCAAGTAGCTCCTCACCGCGGTACCGTCGAGTGTATACCTAGATACATAAATACATCTGTATATGCGGGGTGTGTTTGAGTTATGGTGTGGTCTTTTGTCCGGTAACTCGCTAGCGTTGGCAGTGCGGCAAAGTGGTTGACCGTGGTCTCATCACCGCCTGCCAGCACTCGGTTAGCAGTTTAATAGTTCACTCGACTCGTCGTAACGTTCCGATTGCATTGAAAATAGTATACTTAAGTACAACAACATTGTAAATATAACTACCGTACTACGTGCGGATATGCAAAGCATTCATACGCCGTTTAAAATTCGCTTGACAGCTTACCGCTGGACAGTCGCTTGATCGGTTGGCTAGTTGGTTGGTTGGTCAGCCTAGTTTAGAAGATACCTCATCAATAGTTGTTGCTGTCTGTGTGTGTGTGTGTGTGCGTGTGTGTGTGTGTGTGTGTGTGTGTTAACGTAGAACTTACGAAAAAACAACAATAAAGAATTCTGTGTCGAATATAAATACCGGCTTCGATTTGCATCTCAATATCAGTGTAATTTCGGCAATCAACTCGTGTACTACCAAACGACATCCATTTTAACGCGTCTTCGAACTAAGATACACATTTTCGATTTCATACCAAACGTGATTCACACCGAACGTGTCTAAACCATGAAGGTCCTTGTCGTCCTGTGCGCTTTGGTAGCGTTCGCCTCCGCCGGTTATATACGTAGCGGTTGGTCTGGTGGCGGTTCCGGTCTAGGCGGTTGGGGTGGCTATGGTGGTAGTGGTTGGAGTGGCGGCGGTTATGGTGGATATGGTGGCGGCGGCTACGGTGGTGGCGGTTGGTCTGGCGGTTATTCGTCGCCCAAAATTATCAAAGTAATTACGCTGGGCAGCAGCAGCGGCGGTTATGGCGGTTATGGTGGTGGCGGTTACGGTGGTGGCGGTTATGGTGGTGGCAGTTGGAGCGGTGGTCATGGTGGTGGCAGTGGTTGGAACAGCGGTGGCGGTTGGTGGTAAAATCTGCTTGAACCTGGAAGGCTTCGTTGTATTGAGCGTGCTTTTTTTTCGAATTTCGTGTGTTGTGATTTTATTTTTTTATTTTGTACAGAAATTTTTTTATATCTATATATTTGTTCTGAATAAATTTGTTTTCTGGAAAATCATATCTTCACTGGTGTTACATTAATTGATGCTAGAACTTAGTAGCGTATGCAAAAGATCGAATAAAACAGCATTTCACGAAGGAGGAGACAGCGGTAAAAGCGTGAAAATTTAGTGAAGTGCGCATCAGTTGGTCTACTTTCCGTTTGTCGAATTCCGTGGCACATCCTGGTTTTATTAAGCAGGATGTAGTAAAACCCGAAATTGCGGCTTTCCTTGTTGAGAGGGGTTTTCGGGATTGCTTTCCAATGCCGCCTAATATCCAAAACTTCTTACAGGTAACAATCTCTCCTAGAAGACAAAATTTCTGCGGTTAGGATAAAACAACGTTCGTTCGATTTGACCCTCCTTCTTAAGGAGCTCGCTAGACCTTTGAAACTGTAGCTAGCTTATATTCCAACACTCGTGAATCGTCGTGAATTGGACGTAAGTAAGGCATGAAGTTCCTGAGAGAAGCAAGAGAAGTAGGTTAAAATTGTCGGGAGAGTGTCCTCTTTTTTTCCTTTAGAGGAAAAGCTAAGCTTGCTTGGTTGATTGAAAGGTGAGCTGACTGCACCTTTGCCATTGAGAAAGCACATTGTGTTTCCCCGTGTATTCCAACTATGAATCTTCGTACAGTTCGCTTTATCCATGCCTGCATACCACCGTAAGGCTGGAGCTGGAAGCTTCGTGAAATAATAACGTCTCGATCTGCTAAAGGCCTGACACTCGCTCCACTCGTGCTCCAGCGCTATAAAAATAAGGGATAAATCTGGTCCGAAGTCATATAGACCAATCAGTCTAATATCATTTCTGCTTAAAAGCGAAAGTATCTGCCCCGATTGGAGAACACTACAAATACAATCTCAGCAACTGCTTTACCAGCAGTACGTGTGTGTTAGAGGCAAGGCACAAAGGCACTCTGATTAATCTTGATAAGAATAGTTTCCTACGCGGATGATCTTGTCATGCTATCTTAGGATAAACAACCCAATGAACGATCACAGAGAGAAAAGGACTCACTGTAAATCCGGGGAAATCTGATGTCTACGTGATATAACATTGAGCCAATCATCCATGAAAGAGGGGGGGGACTTGACATCTAACATACAAACTTCGGAATGGCTACTCCGAACTCACTAAAATTTATACAAAAAAGTGTTTTCCAACTATCAAGCAGATGGTTCAGCTTCTGCTGATATAAAAATATTCTCAAAGCGCTCAACCTCTTTATTTGTAATTTTGTGTGTACGAGTATATTCAAGAAATTTCATTAAGTTATATGCATTTACTTCCTCTTGAGAATCACATGTCTAAAGGAAAAACTAGTGAAACGTCCCACGCATTTTTTCATTCTACATTCAGGATGCCGTGGCACAATCCAAATACTCGAACTTGCGAGTGCCTCTCACTCAGAGGGGTTGATGTTTCTTGCTGTTGGAGATTTATGCAATATATTTTATATGGAAGTGCATTCTCCAAATAAACGTTTGCGTTTTGATAAATACAAATAAATATATCAAAGATCACTAAAGAAAACCCGTGATGCAAGTAAATTTGAAAGCAACACATGTTTTGATCATAAAATACAGAACATTATAGTTTCACTTTAATTTTATTTGATTTATGCTTAACGCTTGTTTCAATAATTACATAGCTTTGTACATAATAAATTTACTTTATAGTTTATTTATGAATACTCGTATATATGTATATGAGCATATGAGTGTGTACCTCTTTACATAAGAACACACAGCTGTAAAAAAAACAACTAAAGTTATAAAAAATACCAACACACAGACGTAAGTGTATCCATTTTGATTGAAGCTTTATGAGCGTCACTTATTGGCATGAGAACCTTTTTATGTAAATAATTAAAAATTCATCTTTATGTACAAATGTATTTAAAAAAATCATAATAAAATCTCCGATAAAGCCGTTTGCATATCTGGTGAAATAAGCGATTGAGCGAACAATGTTCTCCAAAAAGACATTCACATACTGTCTATATAAAAACCCCGGCCAATCCTACGTACTTGAGTTTTCCCACCCACAGCTAGAATACAGACTAAGATCAACAACTTTATTCAAACACCAGGAACCCATTTAAGCTCAGATTATCAAGTGAAGAGAGGAATTGTCAAACTACTTGTCCTCCCTGAAAATGTAGCTACTGCA
Organism: Ceratitis rosa; assembly: GCA_037013455.1. Taxonomy (NCBI): domain Eukaryota; kingdom Metazoa; phylum Arthropoda; class Insecta; order Diptera; family Tephritidae; genus Ceratitis; species Ceratitis rosa. Next base: position 16,510,388 of record JAWMAG010000008.1, on the reverse strand, counting down.
CACCAAGCCGTGCATATAAACCAGGATGTGAGGAACAGTAACTTGCTAATGATTTACGAGCCATAAATAAGATCCATAAATAAGAGCACATCCATACGCAATGGAACAGTAGTAGCTACGCGGACGTTATAACATCTTTCAATTAAGCCATGTAAGATCACTGGTTAAAAACATATGGTTCACCGAGAGACCATGTTTTGGAAGACTTTCAATTATAGCTTCACGTACTTTATTCCGCTGTTATCCTCGGCGAAGTTTCCCACTAAAAAGAACATTGCAAACTGATTTTGTAATGGAAAATCTTTAAGAGCTGCAAACTATGATAGAGAAGATGTGATTTAACTTGGAAAGGTACACGTTTTCTGCATGAAAGATGGGGAGAAATACTTTTCTATAGCGATATGGGACGCCCAGAGACCGAACCAAAAATATAGTTTCTTTTAAAGATCGTTTTATCTAAGCTTGGGGATGATGTTTCGGTGCTTGAAACATAAAATTAGAAATTTGTAAATATGGCGGCCACGGTAGTCGAGTAGTTAGCATTGCGTACTGCCATTCGGAAGACTCGGGCTCAGATCTCGGTGTTAGCAACATCCAAAAGTTATGGAAAATTAATTTAAATAAAAAATTTAGTTAAATTTTCTAATTGCGGTCGCCCCTCGGCAGGGAATGTCCATCCCTCCGAGTGTATTTCGGACATGAAATAAAACTCCTCGTAAAAAAAACCATCAGCCGTTCGGAGGCGGCTTAGTATAAACTGTAGGTCTCTCCATTTGTTGGAAAAAGCATCAAGACGCAAAACCACAAATGGGAGGAGGAGCTCGGCCGAAAATCGCTTAAGCGGTTACAAAGCGCCAATTATATATAAAAATACTATTTATTGCGTGAAAAATGTATTGAGTTTGAAAAGTGTTGAAGCGAGAGAAAGATATATATAAAATATGCTCTGATGAACTGGCATCTTCAAGCCAATTCTGGTACAGACAAACATCTAGACTTGTAATAATGCAAGCTTTAGAATATGTTCCCAGCATCTAAGAGACCTATTGAAAATTATGCATATATGCATAAATACACACAAATGGCAGGAAGCGAAACTTGAAGCCTAAAAGCTTGCAACGGATATTGAGCAGAGGGTCTTGTTCGCTTAAACATGGTGTATAGTTCACTTCCTACTAAGAAGAGAATTTCAAGTAAATCGTGTCTTAAATATAATTTGCTGGTCCACTTGTCATAATCACATCTAAATTTAAACTAAAGGTATTCAACAAAATCTCTCAAACTGTTATAGAGAGTTCAATTATTATTTTAAAAAATTGTTTAAAGATCTTATCTTAATCTCTATACGTAAAAGAAGCACTGTTGCCAATTTTCTATAGGGCATTTTATATCTTTAAAGAACGTAGTTTTGTTGTATTGTATGAAGTGTTGCTAATTTTCTTGTGTTTTAAATTAAATTTTAAAAATTTTGCCTTTCGTGGAACTGAGTCTCGTTTTAAATTATTATAATATACAGCGTCATCAAATTTCCTGGAAGCTCAAAACTCAAAAATTATAATTTTTAGACAATACTTTTTTCTTATCCAATTCAAATAAAAAATTGTAGTCTACATTCCACGTTGCCAATTTTCTTCGTTCTTATTAATTTGTGTTAGAATCTCAATTTTGAATAACTAATAAAACTTCTAATTTTTCTAGTATTATTATTACTATACACAATGCAGCGTTGCCATTTTTCCATGCTCACTTCAAATTTTCATTCAAAATCTCATCTCAATTCTGAATAAATATAAATTCGGCACTACTGTTTTTTGCATGCGCAGCGCTGTGAATATAACTTCTTTCTCAGGGTACCTTACTACCAATTTTCATTTTACTGTATTGAAAATTCAACACGCCACCAATTCCATGAATTATTGTAAACTAAGCGAAAGTTTCTGGATTCGAGTCCTGGCCCGACCAATATCCAAAGTTATTAAAACTAATTTAAATAAATTTCTTTATTCTATTTGCGGTCGCTTCTCAGCAAAGAATATCACCCTTCTGAGTGTGTTTCTGACATGGAATTTAAAACTTCCCATAAAAATCCAACAGCCAGTCAATTTGAGACTTTGAGAATTATTGCCAGCTGTCCATCTCGCAGCTGCAACGGAGTTACGCCAGTAAGTTATTGCTGTTGAAGCTACAGCTCATCGGTTGGACTCTATTTGTAAAAAAGGTTATTTTCTCGGGCGAAAAAAATGTAATCTTGATAGCCCAGAAGATTATATAGGAGAGATTTGTAAGGGAGCACTCTTTGCCTTTCTAAAGGCAGAAGGAAGAGGTTATGTAATAGTATCATTGGGCTTTATATCAAAGAGTATGCCTCAAATGAATAGCTGAGATTACATTCAAGTGTTGGAAAGTAACATGGTTCCCTTTCTCGGGGCTTACTTGGAGGTGACACTAATTGTTTAACAGTACAATATAATCATGGTTGTAGAAAATTAATGTAAATAAAAAATTAAGTTAAATTTTTTACTGCGGTCGCCCCGCGGCAGGGAATGTCCACTACTCCGAGTACATTTTTGACATGAAATAAAGCTCCTCATAAAAAAAACATCAGCCTTTCGGAGGCGGCTTAGTATAAACTGTAGGTCCCTCCATTTGTTGGAAAAACATCAAGACTCAAAACCACAAATTGGAGCAGGAGCTCAGCCGAGAATCGCTTCAACGGTGACAAAACGCCAATTATATATATAAAACTCGCATGCACGCAAAGACTATGAAAATAATAGATTTTGACGGATTACTTCATATAAACCACTGCGAAAAGTCCCTGCAATAATGTTTTATTAGACCACTTTGAAACAATCAGAGAAATATTTTTTTTCCAGAGAACCTTTATTATATTATAAATAAAGGAGTGCAATAAAAAATTTTCCCCAAATATTACTTTTCTACTAAAATTATTCGTCAAAATATTCAAAAAGAAGAAGCAAGTGTCTTATGATCCTGAAACGCACTTTAGTACGAAAAAGGAACTGCCCTATAACACAGTTATCATCTACATTACTTACTTACTGATAAATCTGTTTCGCCGTAAATATCAATATTTGCATGCTAACAACGTCAAAGTAGTTTCTATTATGCATAAAGATAAATAAAACGCGGGTATTTATGGATTTCATGAGCGCATGCGCAAATTCTAAATGTCTGTAATGATTAGCACATCACTTGCATATGTATGTATAGACCTCAAGCATAGCTCACAACACTTTAAACACTCATTAACTTAAATTTTACAACATATGTACATACATATTTACATACTCGTACATATGTACAAATATCGAGATTTGCAAATACTTGACAAAATGATGAGTGCATCTCATTGTAAACAAAATGCAAATCAGACAAAACAAATTTATTTCTATTAAATTTATGCGCTCATCAAAGTAAAAGTCAGCACTAACCGAATGCCCGACTGCCCGACTGCCTGAGTGAATGACTATCCAACTGGCGAACATCACCTCCATAACCAACACCACCACCACCACCACTTGACTGAAGGTTAATGATGCTACAGTAAACATAAGCAGGAACTATTTGCCGCATTTACGCTACTCATTCACGCTCATATGTGTCTAAAGGCCTCTATGTATATGTATATATATGTATATACAGAAAGACAGTTAAGAATACAGATTAACGATATATTCTGACATTTATGATCGAATTTTGCCATTTAGAGTGATATGCCTTTATTCTCTGATGATTGGCAGTAAAAACTGTTGTTGAAATGGTTGTGACTTTGAATTTGAGTTGGTAGTGAAATAAAAAATATATCTACATTTTACACATGCGTAGTAGATACATACATCCATACGTGTACGTTTGTGTGCTTAGAAAATATATTTCTTTTTTTTGAATATTCAGTAATTATGATATTAATAATTAAGTTTTGCAAATCATTGACATTCAAGCGTTTGCGCCAAAATTAGTCTTGTATAGAATTTATGCTTTCAAGAACCGGTTACTTTTAGCGAAAATGTATTCGCCAATGTAGAAAGCATTTAAGTTTGCTGTCAGATATTTAATGATAATAGTTATCCAAATAGAGAGTAGTTGAGGAGTTAATCTTTTGTGTGTTGTTGGTAGAGCGATAAAGATTGCCGTGCCGCAGGGGAGAGAAAACAGACTGCGGCCAACCACTATACGTGTGGGGTGGCAGAGAGGATAATGCTGGAAAAATCTATAGAAAAAAAACGGTGACTTACAGAAGCAATCAAGACCGGACCAGTTCCTTGTAGAGCCCAGAGAGGTTATTTGGTAACAGATGCGCAGAGCATACTTTTGCAGCCTACAGAATGGCAGTGAATATGAAACACCCGGAGATGGTCAATCCGAAATCCCAATCGATGATGATGGAAAAGACATTGCATCACCTGACTACGATGAGGTTCAAATAGCAACACACCGCTGCAAAAACAAAAAAGCGGCGAGCCAGAGGTTAGCCGGACGAACTTTTCTGACAAAGAGCATTCATCAACTTCATTACAAAATATGGTCGGAAGAAAGCCTGCGAGCTCTGCTCAATCCACAAAGAAGGGCGACCGCACAGTCTGCGCCAATTTCCGTGGCACAATCGGAAAGATCGTCCTATCGGGCTTTATATGGGAAAGACTGAAGCCCACCGTTAACGAACTGATTGGACCTCATCTGTGTGGCATTAGACCTGGTAAATCTACCACTGACTAGATATTTACCATGCGCTAATTTTGAAAAAAAACTGGTGATTCGTTGATTTTAAAGCAGTCTTCGACAGCACGAAAAGGAGCTGCCTCTACGCCACTAAGTCTGAATTTGGTATCCCCGCAAAACTTATACGGCTGTGTAAACTGACCTTAAACAGCACTAAAAGCTCCATCAGGATCGGAAAGGACCTCTCCGAGCCATTCAATACCAAATGAGGTTTCAGACAAGGTGACTCTTTATCGTATGACTACTTTAATTTAGCTGGATATAATACGAGCAGCAGAGCTGAATAGGGAATATACAATCTTCCACGCCCATAATATCGACATTATTGGCCTCAACAACCGCGCCGTGAGTTCTGCTTTCTCCAGACTTAATAAGGAAGCGAACTATATGAGTCTGAGAGTGAACGAGGGCAAGACGAAATATCTCCTGTCATTAAACAAACAGTTATCGCATTCATGACTCCGCTGCCACGTCACTGTTGGCAGTCATAACATCCAGGTCGTAGATAATTTCTTCTATCTAGGAACCAGCATCAACACCAATAATAGTGACAGCTTTGAAATCCAACGCGGAATAACTCTTACCAACTGGTGCTGCTTTGGACTGAATAGGCAGTTGAGAAGTAAAGTCCTTTCTTGGCGAACA
>JAWMAG010000008.1:16332500-16495000 GCA_037013455.1 Ceratitis rosa | reverse complement strand
TTGTCATAAATAAAAGTGTTCTGAAAAATTGGAGAGCGTTTCTGGAAAGAAGATTTATTTGAAATAAAAATCTTTTTGCTGACAAAATATTTCTTCACAGCATCTTCAAAGACGACTTACTCTTCTTTTTGAGTTGCAGTAGGGGTTGAGATGAATTGCCAATCAGCAATATGCCATCTAGTAGTCCAATAAAAATACCTTTCTTCAAGCTTGCCTCTGAGAGGAATGGAAACTTTGATATTAAAAATTCGAAAGGATCTACATACAGCATCCGAATGTTCTGGTTCATATGACATATTCAAAGTAGCCATTAAACTTTCAGTATTGGTACAATAAACTAACTCTTTCTCCTGAGAAACCTTTGAACTAAACTAACGAAATCTAAATCAGTCGGAAGACCCTTCTGACAAAATTAACTACCTGCTTTTAAGCCTTGATCCTAGCATTTCAGCAGCGTTTTTCGGCAAGATTTACATCTTTCTCCAATTTATTTAGCTCTCGTCCTAGAATTTTTTTTTTTGGTTGCTGTCATTTTCAAATTTGAAACTTGTTTTGTCATTGTATATAGCTACAGTACTATCTTCGTCAGAATTAGGAATCTGATTCAAGGTAGTAGAAGTCTAGAGCAGTTGAGTAGTTTAATCCCCTGAGGAACAGTTGATTGCTGTTTGGCCTATGAAATCAATTGCCTTCGTTCTAGATAATTCACATTAGAAGAATAAAAGTAATAATCGTCTCTACCTACCTACATTTTATTCTAACCTTAATTTGAGCCAAAATACATGAGGTATCCATAATATAACTTAACCCAAAAAACCCCACACTTTTCGAAATGAACTTTCCAGAGTTGTGTGCAAGCAATGAGCGAGTATATATGGGCGAAGGCATACGCTGTGCATACAAGAGAGTTGTATAAGTTATTAATGAGTGAACATTGATTAAATTCATTACAATAACGAAACTTAAATAAATTTCGTGAATTTTTTCTTTATCAATAGATTGATCAAACTCGAAAACTAGGGGTAATTAAAATGATTAATTTACAAAAATACACGCAAATCAGTTGAAATCATCCAGACAGCATTTATGTTGCAGTAGTAGGTAATTCATTTAAAAAAAAGTAATTAATTAAAAGTGTTATTGATTGAACCATCAATAGTAGTACACAAAAAAATTCGTTGAATACTAAAAAATATAATTTTTTAAAATTTTTTAGAATTCTATCTAAAATATATAAAAGAAAATTTATTACGAATCTAATTCAATTTGAAAAATTTGTTTTTAAATGTACATTTAGTCACAATTTGATGCAACAAAATTCTCAATTAACTCTTACATACACACGCTTCGTTTAAAGTTATGTCTTATTTAAAGAAAAATATTATTACAAAATAATTGTATTTAGTTGCAAAAATAACTAAAACAAAAATAAACTACTAAACACAACAACTCATCGCTATTAATAAAAGTAAGACATAAAAAAATTACGACTCGTAAAAATATAATTAATCTTGAATGACCACAGTTCTTGCAATTGCGTTGACCATGAAACAAACAAACGCATATACAAACATACACACAAGTGTTTAAAAAACTTAATATGTTAGTTAGTGCTTTAATATACGCTAGTTGTTTGTAAACAAACCGTCAACATGCAGGAGAAGCAACAACGTCTGTCGGCCAGCTTAGCATAAATAAATAAATTTGGTTAAAATCAAAATAAAAAATGAAATTTTCTGCACAAAGTTGCTTAAAATGCAAAAAGATGTTTATGCAAGTCTTATGTATGTACGAGACTATATGTAGAATTCAATTTATTATTTATTGTTTTATAGTTTATTATAAATAAATTTTTAATAAATTTTTTAATTTCAGTTTCAAATCTAACAACGCTATATTTAAGACATATATTTTAACTATATTTTATATCTATATTTTATTACTGCTAAATACCCATAAACATCATCGAGTTTCTTAAAAAGTTTATATTTTCTCACACAAGTTTGTCGCAGTTACGATCAGGTTCGTTTCTTAAGTCTAATGAAATGTACAAGGTTTGTGTCTAAAGTCTTTGTTTAAAATTCATTTTGAGGGAATAAAATTATGTCATTCGCTTTAAACGAGTGGTTAGCAATACGTACTACCTTGCTAAGAGACATGATTTCGAAAACTGACTGGAAAAAAATTATAGAAATTTATTTAAAACATTTATTTTCATAACTTTCAAGAACATGATGTTGTATATTAACTCTGGTTGGAAATAACTAGACACTAGAAGAAGAAGAGAAAGACCAAAAAAATTATATACCGATCGAGTCAGAAAGATAAGTTGAGTTGATTTAGCCATGTGCATCTGCAAACTAGTCTCTTAGCTTTTCAGGTACGTCAATCAAACTCGGTGCACAGATGCGCAGATGCACATTTCAACGATTATTTTTTGTTTTGGAACCGTCCAGATTGGACCTCAAAAAACCTATAGCCCAGATAAAACCAAGTTATTCATATTTGAGATTTTGCGACATAGAACGATTCAAAAATCAGCTAAGAACCTGATATTTAGTATTCTACACGCATGTGATAAACTAAAAACTTTCACCGAAAATCATAGAAATCGGATAACTATATCTTATAGCTCCCATACAACCGATTTGTTCAGATATGTGTTCAGATATGAGGCTGTGGGTAAAAAAAAAAACTGTCAGAAATGCATCTAAAAGCGTGAAATTTGCTAATCTGTCCACATATAGACAGCTAAATGTTGCTGCGGAAAATCGTAGAAATCGGATAACTATATCTTATAGCTCCCATACAACCGACATTTTCAAATATGAAGCTTCGAGCCAAAATCCAGCAAAAAACAACGAAATCGGAGAACTATAAGAGAGTTTGGGTCAAGAATCGATGAAATAATTATTTAATCCACAAATGAATTCCATAAACTTCAGTTTTTATATTTTCATGGAAAGTATAAGAACTTCTGCATGGCCAAAGACAGCTCAAGCCTTCCTAGTGCTTCGACAGTTAACGCCAACATATACATTCATACATTACCTTAATGCAGTGAATATTGCAATAATCGAAATTAAAAAAAATATGTTTTTCTTCATCTCAAATTTAGCTTAAAATAATTCTGATTTCACTTAACCGAAAAATAAATACCCATTAATTTTGTAATGTAGCAAATTTCGAGCAAAAAAAAATTATTTAATTCCACACCTAATGACCTCTCAAAGTAAATGCCTTTATTCGTAAATTTATTATAAGAAATTATAGTGAAAAACTCACAAAAAGCGCCTTATTTTAAGAGCAGCTAAAAATAATTATGCAGTAGCGAACTTACAGTAACGGCGCATGTGCATTCTTTCTAGTTAACTTGCGCAAATCACAATTGAATCACTTTTTATCTGCCCTGCAATTACCACGAATTCAAATTAGTTCTAGCACAAACACCCACCATGGATGGTTAGGGCCAAGAGGTTAGGCAGCAGCCTAAATAGTTGGGTTAGAAGGGAAAATTAGTAGCAAAAAATAGAAAATAAAAAATTAAAATTAAATAAAAACTTAAAAAACTTAAATATGAAATTAAATAGTACCAGCTAAGCCTTGAGCTGTGAGCTGTGAGCTGTGAGGCGCGTGCCCATAAGCCGCGACACGCAACGGTTGACTACTAACTGCTGATTACCGATTGCTGTTGACTACCGAGTCTTTACCGTTTGTTGGCAGCGCAAGTTGATTTGTTGTCAAATTCAGCGTCGGCAAATTGCGATTTAATTAAGTTGAGGCATTCAAAAAGCTTACAGAACAGAAAATATAATTTAATTTAATAAAAAAACTTAATAAAGGTGAAAAAATTAAAAAATAACTAAATAAAAAAGACGACAATAATCAACAATTTGCCAAACGCAACTAAAAATAAATTGAAATATATAAAATTTAATGAAAATTCAATTGTTGGCCGCATAAATTAAAAACATACAAATAGTTACTTTGTAACAGACGCAACCTGTGGCGCTGGCGCAGAACATCTATTGCTTACTATAAATAAATTGACTTTGTATCTCTGCTGTCATGCACCGCTGGCGATCATTTTATTTCTTCTAAGCCGCTTGACAGCTGACACCACAACAAAAGTCGCTTTTTTGGCGCACGATAGTCAATTTTTATCTATTATGATCTCAGTAACAATAAAAATCTATAATAGATCTAAATTAAAAATAATAAAAAAATATATAACATTAAAATTAAAATTAAAATTAAAATTAAAATTAAAATTAAAATTAAAATTAAAATTAAAATTAAAATTAAAATTAAAATTAAAATTAAAATTAAAATTAAAATTAAAATTAAAATTAAAATTAAAATTAAAATTAAAATTAAAATTAAAATTAAAATTAAAATTAAAATTAAAATTAAAATTAAAACTAAAATTAAAATTAAAATTAAAATTAAAATTAAAATTAAAATTAAAATTAAAATTAAAATTAAAATTAAAATTAAAATTAAAATTAAAATTAAAATTAAAATTAAAATTAAAATTAAAATTAAAATTAAAATTAAAATTAAAATTAAAATTAAAATTAAAATTAAAATTAAAATTAAAATTAAAATTAAAATTAAAATTAAAATTAAAATTAAAATTAAAATTAAAATTAAAATTAAAATTAAAATTAAAATTAAAATTAAAATTAAAATTAAAATTAAAATTAAAATTAAAATTAAAATTAAAATTAAAATTAAAATTAAAATTAAAATTAAAATTAAAATTAAAATTAAAATTAAAATTAAAATTAAAATTAAAATTAAAATTAAAATTAAAATTAAAATTAAAATTAAAATTAAAATTAAAATTAAAATTAAAATTAAAATTAAAATTAAAATTAAAATTAAAATTAAAATTAAAATTAAAATTAAAATTAAAATTAAAATTAAAATTAAAATTAAAATTAAAATTAAAATTAAAATTAAAATTAAAATTAAAATTAAAATTAAAATTAAAATTAAAATTAAAATTAAAATTAAAATTAAAATTTAAATTAAAATTAAAATTAAAATTAAAATTAAAATTAAAATTAAAATTAAAATTAAAATTAAAATTAAAATTAAAATTAAAATTAAAATTAAAATTAAAATTAAAATTAAAATTAAAATTAAAATTAAAATTAAAATTAAAATTAAAATTAAAATTAAAATTAAAATTAAAATTAAAATTAAAATTAAAATTAAAATTAAAATTAAAATTAAAATTAAAATTAAAATTAAAATTAAAATTAAAATTAAAATTAAAATTAAAATTAAAATTAAAATTAAAATTAAAATTAAAATTAAAATTAAAATTAAAATTAAAATTAAAATTAAAATTAAAATTAAAATTAAAATTAAAATTAAAATTAAAATTAAAATTAAAATTAAAATTAAAATTAAAATTAAAATTAAAATTAAAATTAAAATTAAAATTAAAATTAAAATTAAAATTAAAATTAAAATTAAAATTAAAATTAAAATTAAAATTAAAATTAAAATTAAAATTAAAATTAAAATTAAAATTAAAATTAAAATTAAAATTAAAATTAAAATTAAAATTAAAATTAAAATTAAAATTAAAATTAAAATTAAAATTAAAATTAAAATTAAAATTAAAATTAAAATTAAAATTAAAATTAAAATTAAAATTAAAATTAAAATTAAAATTAAAATTAAAATTAAAATTAAAATTAAAATTAAAATTAAAATTAAAATTAAAATTAAAATTAAAATTAATATTAAAAAACTTAAAAAAATGAAACTTTTATCAAGTTTTTTGCTTGACGGTAAATTATTCTTAAAGCAATTTTTCATTGGAAATTTGACATTCACTCAAAATTATGCCATATTTGGCAAATCATTGTTTGCTATTATGAAGAATCATGCAAATTCGCGAGTAAAAGAATTTTAGCAGCTGCAATTTTAATTTTATTCCTTTTATATTTCGGTTATTTCTAGCATTTGTCTTTTTTTAAAGTAGTGAATTTAATATAACTGCTGTAGCAAGAAAGCTTTATTGATTAGACTATTAGTTGAGCTTTTAAGCTCCTACTAAAACAAGCTTCTGCGTATGAATTTTTGTATGGTTGTTTAAATTAGTTTTTTGCAAAAGCTTATAGTTTTTCTTTACTTACTACATTGGCAAAGCTAAGTTTTAAATCCTAAAGCTTTTCTAATGGTATAAAAAATAAGATGTAGTTGAGGTATTCCGAAAGCTCGCGCCAAATTTCACACAAAACAACGCCTCTATTATTTCTTCTTCTTCTTTTTTGGCGTAGACATCGTTTAAGACAAGTTAACATCAATGCGGCATTCCTTCCCTCTTTCCACTGTTTGGAGACATCAAATGCAGTGCGAAAACTTTCAAAGCTGGAATTCTCTTATGCAGTCTGAAGAAATCAGAACTCATGGCGTCATTATTGAGTCCAATGAGCAGCTGTACATTCTTTTAGAAGATTGTAGATAAGAAATCTCCTTGTCTGAAACCTCGTTTAATATCGAACGGCGCAGAGAGGTCCTTTCCCATGTTGACGTAGCTTTTGATGTTGCTCATCTTCTGTTCACACAGCTGTATAAGTTTTGTGAGGATACAGAGGATATTCGTCCCGTCGAAGGCTGCTTTAAAATCGACGAAGGGGTGGGGTTTGTGTTAAATATATCTAGTCAGTGATAGATTTATCTTGTCTTGAGGTCCAATCAGTTTTTTGACGTTTGAACCAGTTTGAACTTTGTCATAGTCGGATCTTTTCTACCATATTATCATCGATTGGAGTTTAGGGCTAATCATCTTGGGGTGTAGCAATTTTACTGCCATTTAGTAGGCTGAAGAAGTGGTCCCTCCATACACTAGGCATGCTGTGGACATCAGTTAGCAGATCACGTCCCTTCTTCTTACATGAGTAAGCTGTGGTCATGAAACCTTCTGAGAGTCGCCGAATCTTTTTATGTTATGTTCCAGAAATACCATTGTCTACCAGCTTCTCAAGCTATTCATATTCACGCATTTTGTTTTCATATGCGACGTAAATCAGATGTGCAAGTCCAGAAGGAGAACGCTTGGCTGCTTGTTGTCATTGCAGCCTTTTGACGCCGAACCCTCCTTGTCAATATTAGGTCCACCAAATAAACGAGTTTTTAGCACTGCATACTGTCATTCGGAAGGCCAATGTTTGAGTTCCTAATTGCGGTCGCCCCTTGGCAGTGATTGTCCAGATCTCGTAGTGTATTTCTGACTTGAAGGAAAACGCTTCTCATGGGGAAACCATCAACCAATCGGAGGAGGCTTAGAATGAACTGTAGCTCTCCCCATTTGTTGTCGAAAATATCAAGACGCAAAACCACTTTACTTTACTCTTTCCCTTGCCTATTTAAGCCACAGAAGTTGTTATATTTATGTAATATACTCAAGCATAGAAGGTAAGAGGCAATAATATTATTAATGTAATAAAATATATAATTTATGTTTTTTTGGAAATACCCGACGTAAAGATTGAAAAAAGGTTCTGTAAAAATTAATGATGTAACAAAAATCCAGCTTATTTACATTTTAACCCGCTGTCTGACTGTCCGCACAAACATACTAAAAATAAAATAATGATGTTTATGACCTTTTAGCTACCATTTGGCACATTTGGTGGCAGAACTAGACATAGAAACATGCAAATTCTCGAAGACTTACTTCGACTGAAACTTGAGCTGTTCACGATTTCGCATAACTAATACCCTAAAGTACGAGTACCTAAGTTAAGTTTCGCTTATTGGTTAATTAATTTATGTGCATTAATTAAGAAAAATTTTATTTGAATTCCTTGATATTTTTTCTGTTTTTTTTTTTTGTTAAATGTATGTATGGCTTTGAAAGAACTATGCGCTATAATTAGCTGCTACAGAGCGCGTTGCCCAAGAACCCGTTATACATGAAATTTTAATTAAGTGGAAAAAGAAGTTCTGCTAATAGGGACACTATGAGATGGATGAAAACTAAAAAAAAAAAATATTTTTTTAATATTTTTTACGAAATTTTTATTAAAATTTCATAGGTTTTTTTTTCACTATAAAATTTACTATTACTAAAATTGTTGCTTAAGTCTATGAAATTCTTGCTTTTTTTTACACAATTTAAATTATTATTAATCATGTAATTAATTAATTAATTAATTAATCGGCTATAATCGCGTAAGCGGTGCCAACGCCAATAAAGAAAAATAATTAATAATTATGTAATGGTTTTTGTTGTTATTTTGCAAAAATATTTAAGTTGGCTTAGCTTGATTGATAATTTACCAACCACCGTTGCCACCCCAACCGCCACTGCCGCCACCGCTCCAGCCGCCATGACCGCCGCTACCTCCGCCGCTCCAACCACCATGGCCGCCGCTACCGCCGCCGCTCCAGCCACCGTGACCGCCCGAGCCGCCATCATTCAAAACTTTAACAATGATGACTTTGCTGCTGCCACCACCATGGCCGCCGCCGCCACCACCGCTCCAGCCACCGTGACCGCCGCTACCTCCGCCGCTCCAGCCACCATGGCCGCCGCTACCACCTCCGCTCCAGCCACCATGGCCGCCGCTACCACCGCCGTTCCAGCCACCACCTCCACCGCTGCTCCAGCCGCCACCACCGCCGCCACGGCCGCCGCCACCGCCACCACCACCACCGAGCAAACCGCCCAGTTTCTGTTGAAGCAGCGCACCAATACCGCCGGCACCGCCGCCACCACCACCACCGCTATTCCAGCCACCACCACCTCCGCTACTCCAGCCGCCACCACCGCCACCGCCACCTCCTAACAGCGCGCCCAAAGAACGTTTTTGCACATTATGCGCCTGACCACAGGCAATAAGTGCGGCCGCAATGACCACAATACAAGCGAATGGTTTCATAGCAAAACTCTCAACTCAAGCCAATACCGACAAAGGAAATATTCAAAAGCAAGATTAGATCAAGACTAAATGAAACACTCGGGGTGCGCAAGCATTTATAGTTGGCAAAAAAAGCAAAAAAAATTATCGAAAAATTCAAATATTCAATCGAAGAGGTAGCAGACGAAGCAGAAGAAGAAGAAGAAGCTGCGAAAATAGTGTCAAAAGAACTATGTTATTGATAAGCGCGGTAAGGCAAATGTGAGATGGCAATATATACATATATTTTGCTCATATCTTGATAAATATTTGAAGCTAACTAAACAAATATACCATACATACATATATATTTTTTTTATTCAAATTGAACAAACAAAAGAACAGAGCGACTGCGCTTGCGTGACTTAACGACAGTAAAATAGCTAGTTGAGTTGATAATCGAGCATCTTCCTCATTTTCGCCAAGCTTCAGCAACAAACTTGGGTAGGTAAACAACTTGGCAGCACTGGTGCATAACAATAAAAATACACAATATTGGTAAACGATTATTTTTTATTTATTTTTTTTTTCTACTCTCCAAAACTGGATTTGTAAAAATAAAATATGCCAAAAATTTTAAGAGCAAAATCCGTAGCAACTTTATTTATTTAAGACTTTTTATAAACCAAGCCCGTACATTTACCCACTTAATTTACTCCAAACGAGACATCTTGACAATTTGAACAGTTTAAGTATTTCTAAAATTTAATTCTAAAAAAAATATATTTTTTTTTATTACAAATCATTTTTGCGATAAATTTGCACATCATTATTTTGTTGAATGACACTTGATTGACTTTTTCACTTAACTTAATTGTGGTCATTTAAATGTAAAAAAAAAACATGTATAAATGAATCAAAATCATAAAAAAAATAATAATTAATTTAAAACAAAAACATGGCTCACGACAGAAGCTGAAATTTGAAGCATTTCATTTTATATTTTTAACGAGTTTAAGAAAATTAATAAAAAAATATATATAGGGTGTTTTTTCAGACATCTGTTTTCAAGAAGAAATAAAACGCATATAATTTAATGTTACTCCCCAGAATTTAGCTTTATTACACTGATAAGGGTTTGCCATTATGTCTTAATAGTGATTTCGGTCAAGTGATCACCGTTGTTGGTTCGAATAAATTCCAGTCGCGAGACCCAATTTTCAACAGCTTTTTGCAGCAATATCATCAGCAGCATATATCGCGCCTCTCTCTCGCTCTTCCCAGGCATTAAACGTCTCGAACCTATCTGCCTAACCTCACATAACCTCACAAACATAGTTCAGCGGTGTTAAATCGCACGATCTTGGAGGCCATGCAGGCCCACAACGATAATGCGAGATAATGCGCTCACCAAAAGTTTACTACAATAAATTGATTGTTTATTTGGCTGCATGGCATTTAGCGATATTTTGCTGGAACCAAAAGTCGTCCGCAGGCACGAAAACAACCATTAATCATAGCTCTATAGCATTCTCCATTGCCTGCAACATTATGACCGGTTTCATTTTTGAATACATATTTCTTCAATATATATATATAATGGATGTATACATTAGTTCGTGCAGTTTTTTTTTCGAAAATTAAGACTTTATTGTGAAAAAATTGTTATACATCCCAAAAGAACTTTTCCGGTTTGGAGGTCAAGGAAGAATCGAGCCAATTTCTGATACCCTGTTCTCAAGTGAAGCGTACTCCGGTGAGGGCATTCTGCATTTATCTGAACAAGTGGTGCTATTTCGGGGCTAGAAGGCGGGTGAGGTCGAACTTCCCACCCACAGTTTTCCAAATAGTTTTTAACTAGCCTTGCAACATGTGGCCGAGCGTTGTCATAAGGAAAAATTATTGATTCGTGTCTGGTCACATCTTCTGGTCGTTTTTCCGCGATGGCCTATTTCCAACGAATCAATTGTTTTCGGTAGAGGTCCCCATTGATCGTCTGAGCCGATTTCAATAGCTCATAATAGAGCACACCCTTGTGGTCCCACCAAATAACCTTGGCACCATGGATATTCCGCCTTGCCTTGGATGTCGATGGTTGGCCGGGCTTCACATATGATCTCTTGCGCTTTGGGTTATCATAATGAAACCATTTTTCATCGCCAGTAACAATCCGATGCAAAACTGACTTCTTTTGGTGGTGTTGAAGCAACATATCCGACATGCAGAATCGACGTTCGACGTCTCTTGGCTTTAATTCATAAGGCACCCAATTTCCAAGCTTCTAGATGAATCCTAATTATTTTAATCGTCTGGAAACGGTTGCTTGATCAACTCCTAATAAATACTTTTGCAAGTTCTTCTTGCGTCTGGCATGCATCTGCGTCCAGTAATGTCTCCAATTCTTCGTCTTGAAATTTTTTTGGCTGTCTGGGTCGTTCTCCGTCATCTAAATCGAAATTGCCACTTTTAAACCGTACAAACCACTTTTGGCACGTTCGTTCGGCTAAAGCATGGTAACCATAAACGTCCAGTAAAATATGATGGCTTTCGGTAGCACTTTTCTTCATGTTAAAGTAAAGAAGAAGAACTCCCCGCAAAAACACTTTATCTGGTACACGCTAAAACAAATGACAAATGACATCTACTGAAAACGACGCAAAATGATAGTACCTTTGAAATGAATATAGCCACAGATGAACACGTCGCGAAATAATAAATACTAGTAGAGCCATCTCTTAGAAAACCACACGAATTAATGCATACACCAATATTTCTTCATTGATGACTCCCTCGGCCTGCAGAGCATACGAAACAGTGACTTTTTGAGGGTGTAACATCGCCTGAATAATGTTTTGAGGATCATTATCATTCCAACTGCGTCAGTTTGTTTTATTAACATACCCATTCAAAAGTAAGTTAACTTCATCACTTAACAAAAATTTCTTGTGAAAATCGGAATCGGTGACTATCTCGTTTTGAGCGCATTCCCCGCACGCGCGACGGTCGTTCGGATTCAACCCTTGCGCGAGTTGGATTCTTTAAGCTCACGTACCAAGATCCTTCCGCAAAATCTTCCATAAAGTATATGAGCACAGTTCCAAATATGGCGCGCAAAGGCGGATGTATTCATTCGCAACTTCTTAGATACTCTGTTTCACAGCAGCAATAGCGTCATCGGTGCGCTCCGTGCGGCGCCTCTGTGGCTGCACATTATACAGTAGAGTAAAATGAGTGGGAAACCCATCCATAGTTGCTGGAATTATCGACTCTGCTGAGAAAGCCATTATTTTGGTAATAAATTTTTACGATTTACAAACGTGTTTCCAGAGTAGGCCTGTTGATTAGGAAATAGCAAACCAAACTGAGTATAAGTCCTATAACAGCTGTCAAGAAGATTAACTCCGACAGTGCCTCATTAAAAACTACACAGCAACCGAAGAAATCTAAAAATCCATCAGAAAAAGGGTCCTGCAATTTATTATAAGCCGCCGCTTCCGTGAGATCGCTCGATTTTTTGATTGAAAAGCTTTGATTGTCATGCCAGAAATACATTTGGAGCGCTAGATACTCCCTGCAGAGGAGCGGCCTTAATTAGAAAACTTAATTGTCTGAAGTGTTTGATGTTAGTCGGTACAGAGCACGACCCCTGGACTTCCTAATGGTAGTGCACTGCACTTTAGCCAAAAATCAAACTAAGATTTCTCAAAGTCGGAAAGACCACCTGAAACCATTCATCCGTAAGCGCTATGCCGGTCTTGATGCCAAAAAAGTCAGTTCGTCTTCGGAAAATATTACTTCCATATCGGAAGGCTTCCAATAGAGTTAAGATCTTCTGAAATACATGAAATGGTTGTCTGTAGCACTGGCTCTCTGCATAAAAAATCCAAACACACACTTCGAATCGAATAATCCATAACCAAATCGATTAAGTTGTGATCGACTGACGACAAAGCTTTAGTGCTTTACTTAGATATACATATTTGCGACCCCATTAGCCGAGTGTTTAGTCCAGCGTACTAACAAGCGGAGGGTCTAAAATTGTAGAAAATTATTTTAAAATTATT
The DNA here is from genome assembly GCA_037013455.1 of Ceratitis rosa. Lineage (NCBI taxonomy): Eukaryota > Metazoa > Arthropoda > Insecta > Diptera > Tephritidae > Ceratitis > Ceratitis rosa. Next base: position 16,482,072 of record JAWMAG010000008.1, on the reverse strand, counting down.
TTTTTTTATAATCGCGGTCTATCCTCGACATGGAATGTCAATTTCTAGACCCGCCGCTGCTTAATTCTAATAACAGAAGATCTCTTCGCCTTTAAAGCTTATAGCAAAGTGGGCCACTATTAACAACTAAATTCCTATAGGAAATGAAAAATAATCACTTACATTCAGCCGCATATTAATAATGTACGCCAAAATGTTTCAAAGTCAAGGCCAAACAAACAAACGAAACAAAAATAAACTTTTCCGGATAATCAAAATCATTTGTAGTGTCTTTAGGTTAATATGACTCGGCGCTGTGAGCTCACAAAAACCTGTTTACCAAACACATTGATCGTTAAATATAAATATATACATAAACAAATATATATGTTATACGAAGCATTAAGATTTCTGGTGTATGTTTCTTTCCGTCTTCTATGTCAAACAGAAAAACGTGATGCCAAGGAAGGCAGAGAGTGCAAAAATTGCAACAAAACACAAAAAAAAAACAATATCAACTTGATTTGATGAGCCTATGCATTTTATGAATGAAGTTAAATTTTAGATAATTTGTGTCAGTAATTTTTTTTTTTTTTTTTGTTTTATGACTGCTTAAACGTCTCACCATATTTCATCGTGTGGTCAAACGGTTAGAAATAAATAAATTATTATACGGAAAATGTGAAAAAAGATAATCTTTTCTTAGCTTAGATTAAACTGCTGAAAATTAAATAGATTTCTTAATATTAAATATTTTAGAAAAGATGGTTACAATAAAAACATAAACTAAATATCAAAAAATATATAAAATGTGTTCAAATATATACCTATAAAATATAAAATATTGCTAAACATAGAATATTCTATAACTAAAATATTGAAAAATTATTAAATTATATAAATGTTAGTAAACATAAAATATGGAATAACATAAAATATGGCCTAACATAAAATATTGCTAAACATAAATGGCTTAACATAACATATTTCTTAACACAATAAACGGCTTTATATAAAATATTGCTAAACATGAAATATGGCTTAACATAAAATATTGCTAAACATAAAGTAATACTAAATATAAAATGAATCTTTTGTTGAACAAATTAAAATTTCTTACCATAAAAAATTTTTTAACATTAGAAGTTACATTGCAACATTTAAATGATTAAACTTGTCGGTCTTTAAACAATCGCCTCGCTATACTTATGCTTATGTAAATGTGTGCTAACTCGCCTATTGAAATTGTGCTCTAGGTTTTGGGACCTCCGACGTAAGAATCAGCAACAAGGGAAACGGTAACAACAGCATCGGATGACAGACCTCACTTTTGATGAGGATATTGACATTCGCACATCGCATCGCATTCGCGACTCGACTCTCATGTTACTGTGTACATGGGCATAACTTTGCAGTAGTAGATATTCTATCTTCGAACCAGCATTAATAACAACAACAATGTCAGCTTTGAAATCCAACGCAGAATCACTCTTGGTAACAGGTGCTACTTTGTACTGGGTAAAATATGTCATACCGTTAAATATTACTTAACATAAAATATTCGTAAAACTAAAAAAAATTACAAATACACAGAAAATGGGCAGAAATTTTGGTAAACATAAAATATGGCTTAACATAAAATATTGATCAACGTAAATGGCTTAACATAAAATATTATTAAAAATAAAAAAATGACAAGTACATTTAAAATGTGCAGAAATTTTTGTTAACATAAAACATAGCTTAACACAAAATATTGCGAAACTTAAAATATTCTTAAAAATAAAAGAAAATACAAATACACAAAAAAATTACAAAAATTTTGGTGAACATATAATATGGCTTAACATAAAATATTGCTAAACTTAAAAGTTTCGCAATACAAGTTGTTTTCAAACAATAAAAATAAGTATAAAATTTCCTCAGTAAGGAAAAATATTGCATGCCAAAAAATATGTCTTCATCTTACAATTGACATTCGGAAAATTCCAACTAACGTTATTTATGATATACTCATTTAAAATAGTAATTTTTGACGAATTAAAATTTTATACACCAAAAACTGATTAAACATTGAAATACTCCCGAATACTCTTTTGAGACACTGTAAGTGCAGACAAAAGCTCCACAAGTTCACCGTCTGCCCTTCAAATCAAATTTTATTATGCTTGCTGACAACTTCAGCTTCAAATGAGCCGTTATTCATGTTAGCTTATCGATTTGCCTGTTTGTATGAATACATATGAATGTATGAACTTATAACAATTTTTTTGTTGCTGTATTTGCATATCATTCATAAGCGGCATAAATAAATTGATAATTTTCAGCATTAATTGATTGATTTTCAAAACTTTTTTTTCGGCGCTTTTTGTTTTCAAACACAAACGATTTTTAGCATACATATGTTTGTATGTATGTACGAATTAAGAGTTCAAAATGTTTGTATATTAAATTTGTAGATTCATATTTTTGTTTTCATGCAAACATTTTCATGAACATCTTCGTTAAATAAAATAAAAATAAAACTTTTAAATAATTTGTTCTTTAAACAAATACTGACCGCTGCGAATGCGCTCGGCCCTCAAGCGTTGAGGACAATTATCAGTTTTTACGAAATTATTGTGAATATAAATTTAAAAAAAATATTTTTTGTACCAAAAAAAGCTTTTGTCTGTCCAACAAGTGAATCTATATATATATATATATCTATATAAGTAAATATGTTTTTATTATCCACAAGGTCTTAATTACTTAAATTTGTACAAACATTCATACATATTCATCTTTTATATGAGATTAATGTTAGACTTTATGTCGCCAAAGCTTTTGTTTACTTCCGTTACGTCGTCGCTGCTTTATTAATCGCTTTTTGTGTTTTTTATATTTCATATGTGTCAGATTGATTCAATAATTTTAAGCTGTTTACACACATTACCTGAATAATAGAATAAACATCGTAATTTAATCCCCAAAACTTTAAGTTTCGAAGTTAAAAAAAAAAACAATTTTTTTTAAGATCATACTATTGTAAGGTATTCGGGGGTATATATGTAGAAACCTACACGGGGTAGCTCATTTTTCGGCATTGAAAATCGATATCAGTTTGAAATGATTTTATGAACCCGACTCGATTCTACTTTTTTCGAAGATAAACAAAACCGATTCTCGAATCAGCTGGATACAAATCCAACAATCCGCTGGAGCTCCCAGCATTAACACCAACAATATTGTCGTTGAAATCCAACGCAGAATCACTCTTGCCAGCAGGTGCTACCCGTCCCGTCCTGCTATATGGTGCGGAGGTCATCCGCAATAGCCAAGTGATTAGCATTGCGTATTGCCTTTCGGAAGGCTATTGTTCGAATCCTGGTGCGACGAACATCTTAAATAATAGTAAATTAATTTTTCTATTGGGTGTATGCATTAATTCGTGCGGTTTTCTAAGAGAGGGCTCTACTAGTATTATTTCGCGTCGTGTTCATCTGTGGCTATATTCATTTCAAAGGTACTGTCATTTCAAGTCGTTTTCAGTAGATGTCCTTTGTTTTAGCGTGAACAACAATTTGTTTCATTCATTTGAAAATGTCGAAATTTGTACCAGATAAAGTGTTTTTGCGGGGAGTTCTTCTTCATTACTCTAACATGAAGCAAAGTGCTACCGAAAGCCATCGAATACGACTGGACGTTTATGGTTACCATGCTTTAGCCGAACAAACGTACCAAAAGTGGTTTGCACGGTTAAAAAGTGGCAATTTCGACTTAGACGACGGAGAACGACCCGGACAGCCAAAAAAATTTCAAGACGAAGAATTGGAGACGTTGTTCGACGCAGATGCATGCTAGATGCAAGAAAAACTTATAAAAGTATTAGGAGTCGATCAAGCAACCATTTCCAGATGATTAAAATCATTAGGATTCATCCAGTAGCTTGGAAATTGGGTGCCAAGAGACGTCGAATGTCGATTCTGCATGTCGGAAATGTTGCTTCAACGCCACCAAAAGAAGTAATTTTTGCATCGGATTGTCACTGGCGATGAAAAATGGATTCATTATGATAACCCAAAGCGCAAGACATCGTAAGTGAAGCCGGGCCAACCATCGACATCCACGGCAAAGCCGAATATCCATGGTGCCAAGGTTATGCTATGTAATTGGTGGGACCACAAGGGTGTGCTCTATAAAGAGCTATTGAAATCGGGTCAGACGATCAATGGGGACCTCTACCGAAAACAATTGCTTTGTTTAAAAACGGCTATCGCAGAAAAATGACCAGAATATGCGACCAGACACGAATCAATAATTTTTCAACATGACAACGCTCGGCCACATGTTGCAAGGCTAGTTAAAAACTATTTGGAAAACTGTGGGTGGGAGGTTCTACCTCACCAGACATAGTACCTTCCGATTACCACTTGTTCAGATCAATGCAGAATGCCCTCACCGGAGTACGCTTACCTCAGAACAGGGTATCAGAAATTGGGTCGATTCTTTCTTGATCTCCAAGCCAGAGAATTTCTTTTGGGACGGGATCCACAAACTGCCAGAAAGAAGGGCAAACATCGTAGCTTCCGATGGCCAATACTTTGAACATTAAATGTATAACAATTTTTTCACAATAAAGTCTTAATTTTCGAAAAAAAAAACCGCTCGAATTAATGCATACACCCAATAATTGAATTCGACTCTCGGCAGAGATTGTAAAGTCTTCTCAGTGTAATTATGACATAAAATAAAAAAGCTCTTCATAAAAATCAATTGGCGTTCGGAGACATCTTACAATATACTACAGGTCCCTCCATTTGTTAAAAAAAACATCAAGTCGCAAAACCACAAATTGGGGGAGGAAGCGGCCGAAAATAACTTCAGCGGTTACAAAGCGCCGACATCTAATAAGACGCCCTTAAGAGTTTTTGAGAGAAAGGTTTTGCGGTTTTTGGCTAGGTCATGTGATCCGGATAAATAAGAATACTTTAGCTTTGAAAGTTTTCTCTGTAGTACCTGGTGGAGGAGTATGATCTCTCATCCTTTGGAAAGACTAGCTGGAAAGGACATGACTGTACTTGGTATTTCCAAGCAACGAATAGAAAGAATCAATGGCGCACCATTATTGATTCGGCTATAATCGTAAGCTAAGCCAATAAAGAGGAAAAAGAAGAAGAAATACCTGAAAATAAGTGAGTAAATGCAGTATAGAAATTTCTAAAAAATACTTTAGTTCATCAGGAAAAAATATGAAAAATATTGGGTAAAAAAATAAAATAATGTATTTTAATAATTTTTGGTTTTGTTTTTGTCTCAGCATTGCATTTAAGTTAATGATTATTAATTATAGTACTGATGGTACATTACCGAGTGCAAAAAAAAATAATCTTTCTGGTGGTCTTCGAAGTGTTAGCTCATCATTTTTTAATTACTTTACCTTAAAAACTAAACTTGATGGCGGCACGTTTTAAATATTTAAATATATATATATTAATATGAACTAAAATAAATATTTCCGAAGATGTTCTAAGCAAGCGAACCTCACACAAATCGCCTGGAATTTCAACAACTTCCGTAAATGGCGCTCAGTGATTCTCACGCTAACCAAAAGCAGCTGAAAAATCATTTAAAAAAATTAAGCGAAAATAAACAAAAATAAATAAAAATACGTAAAAACACAAAATAAGTGTAAATAAAAATCAAAACATTTAATTTTTCAAATAAATACGTGCACAAAATTCGTAATCAGCAGCAAATGAGGGAATAAAAAAATATAAAAAAAATATTTTATTTTCAAAAAACAAAAAAACATCAAAACTAAATGTCACAAAAAACCCAAACAGTTCTAATTTATAATAAACATTTCATGTAACAAGTTCATACATATATAATATATGTATGTATGTATGTCAAATTGTTGTGCATGTAGAGAGAGAATAACGCACGCTCAGCACCTCATGGTGAATAATAACAAAAACAAATGGGAAATTCTCAACAAATTTACAACAGCAACAACGTTAATAACAATTTAGTTTATGATCTAGCAATCAAAAAATTGGAAAAAATAGAAAAAAAGTGGCAATTGAAAAATTCAAAATTTACACACCGAAAAGCCCAAAGCGGAAAGCGTGGAAAAAGTGCAATAATGCAATTAGAAGCACGCGATTATTCCTACCACCTACATGAATAGTGGATAATAAGCAGTTTTACACTTCATTTTTTCACTATTATATACATACATAGGGTTATGCATTTTGTGATTTCAAAAGCAAAAAAGCTCTATTTCGGCATCTGTCAAACTTGACTACCAAACCAAACATGTTTTGTTTTCTCTAAAAGTCTGTCATTTATGAAAATGGAACGCTCAACAACTCACGCAATCACTGAAACCAGCAGACCACTCACAAAGCCGTACATGTTTGTTTGGTTGGTTGAAGTGACCTGCCGGGTATCGGCACGCCTAGGCCCCAAACGAGCCCATTGTGATACCACTGAACATCCCAAAGACCCCCACCCGTTAAACGAACCTGTGCGTGGATTTTGCAAAATTGAACAGCTACCGCATCTCCGTCCCCGCTATCTCGCTCAGGTCTCCAAAGGTTGCCGCCCCGAGAGAATACAGCCTACTCCTCCAATGTGCTGGGCATTTGCAAAGAAAGTGTCTTAAAGTTTCCGCTGTTTCTGCCTGCCTGCAACTTCTGCTTCTTCTTCTTTATTGGCGTTGGCACCGCTTACGCGATTATAGCCGAAGCAATTACAGCGCGCCATTCATCTTTTCTTTTCGCTGTTTGGCGCCAGTTGGAAATGCCAAGTGCACCCAGGTCACTCTCTACTTGATCTTTCCAACGGAGTGGAGGTCTTCCTCTTCCTCTGCTTCCACCAGCGGGTACTGCATCAAATATTTTCAAAGCTGGAGTGTTTTCATCCATTCGGACGACATGGCCTAGCCAGCGTAGCCGCTGTCTCTTCATTCGCTGAACTATGTCAATATCGTCGTATAGCTCGTACAGCTCATCGTTCCATCGTCTGCGGTATTCGCCGTTGCTAATGCGCAAAGGACCATAAATCGTTCGCAGAACTTTCCTCTCGAAGACTCCTAGAGCCGACTCATCAGATGTTGACATCGTCCACGCTTCTGCGCCATATATTAGGACCGGTATAATGAGCGACTTGTAGAGCTTGATTTTCGTTCGTCGAGAGAGGGCTTTACTTTTCAATTGCCTACTCAGCCCAAAGTAGCACCTGTTGGCAAGAGTGATTCTGCGTTGGATTTCAAGGCTGACATTGTTGTTGGTATTAATGCTGGTTCCTAGATAGACGAAATTATCTACGAATTGCAACTTCTGCGGAAATCATTAAATGGACCTCCCAATCTCTCAGCGTGCCTGCCCAATAAGATATGCCGTGTAAGAATACCTATAACTGTAGACATATCTTTCCTTTTCAGTCACGTGACTTTCTACTGTTCCATTCTGGCCATATTGTCCTGTCCACATTACATGTGTTGAGACTTCTCCATCTTAAGTTGGCATCATTAATGAATAACTCTCTTATATTGAGCTTACAATTGGAGTGCGGCATGCCCAAACTCATCAATGATGGTGAAAGTGGAAGGGAAGTGCCCTTCCTCGCAAGCTCGTCCGCCACCTCATTACCCGATATGTTACTGTGACCCGGAACACATAACAGGTCCATAGAGAAATGCTTAGCGATCTCGTTAAGTGATTTGCGGCAGTTCTCAACGGTTTTAGATTTTACTGTTACAGCCGCTAGGGCTAGTAATGCGGCCTGGCTATCCGAGAAGATATGAATGCGATTATCCGAAAGTACCACTTATCTGAGACAGTTGACAGCCTCATGTATGGCCGCCAATTCTGCTTGAAAAATGCTACAATGATCCGGTAAGCGATAGGATGGTCTAGTATGAAGTGCTCCGCTAATGTACAGGAGTGATGCCCTTTGTACTCTGTCGAACTTTTGAAATGGTTAACTTTTTCTCAAGTACTGGTCACCAGGTTACAACCCCATAGAGAAATATAGGCCTAACAACTGTGATATAATGCCTTATTTCCGGCCTATCGCACCCTTGCAGGTAGAGAGGGCAACGGATGTCTTTCGCATTCTTTCCTCTGAGTTCTGTGACCAGCTTAATTTTCTGTCCAGGAAGAGCCCCAGGTATTTCGCAGACTCAGCAATGCACAGGTCCGTTCCTGATATAGTTGGTGTTGTGAACTGGAGAATTCTATACTTCCTAGTGAAAAGAACGAGTCCAGTTTTCTGTGGGTTGATGCCTAACTCAGCATCAATGACCCACTTTTCTATCCTTCTCAGTCCGCTTTGCATAATATCGCTCAGGGTTTGTGGGAACTTGTCAATCACAATAACCGCCAAATTGTCCGCATACGCTATGACCCTGCAGCTTCCCTCCTCCTCCATATATCTCAGCGGTTGATTCACTGCCAAAACCCGTAAAAGAGGCGAGAGGACATAGGTGCCGTCACCCCTGGATTTTCAGATCTTAAAACCCTGCATCTGAGCATTTGGCGTATAAAAGAAATCACTCGAGGGTCGACACCCAGACACGTCAGGACAAAAGTAACTGCATTTGGCGCTATATTATTGAAGGCACTCTCAATATCCAGAATAATGCCGTACATACTAGCTGTGGACGGCCATTTCTCAAACCAAATTTTCTCCAGCGACGAGGCATATTTCTCACTCGGAGGATACGTAATTAAGCAAAATTGTCTCTTTTGTGGCTCCGATAATCATCAAGTAAATGAAGAGAAGCCATTGCACCCAAATAAAAAAACTTACTGTCTGGTGCGCTCTTTGGTCCGGAGGTATGATTGGGCCTTATTTCTTTGAAAATGACATAAGCCACAAGCGAGACTGTCAGTGTCACTTCGAAGCGTTATCCTCCTAATAAGCGACTTTTTTTCGAGAGAAATTTCCCGTCCGCATAATCTCTTCTCTGGGCGATAACAATTGGCCACCGAGATCGTGCGATTTGGCACCATTGGACTTTTCTTTTAAGGAGGTACGCGAAAGTCCGTGTTTATGTGGATAATCCTTTGACTCTTGAGCACTTGAGGATAATCGAAAATTACTTCAAACGGATCGAAGTCTGCAGAAATTCGAAAGGCGGTCATTTGAATGTTGTTGTGTCTCCCATATAATGCCAATGTACAAACTATATAATAAACAAGAAATTTCTGAAAAAATATTACTTTGAATGCATTGCACATATAAATAAGTTTATTTTCGACACCGCAAAATGGACAACCCTGCACCTATGTATGTTTGTGTATCATATGATAAATGCATTTATGGCAAATTTCATAATTATTTTATTACAATTAAGCAATAAAAGAGTTTTTGAGCTGGCATCATGCGCCCGTCCTTTTTCAGTGTCAATTTTTTTTTTATTTATTTTATTATTTTTTTTTTTTAATTAATTTTGAAATCTTGTTAACGAAGATTTTCGGTCGCAAACATACAAATTGATGTCAACAGACAAACAATTATTTGTACATGCATATTTACATGTACATTTGTGTGTATTTTATTTATTTTAGATGGATATGCGGCGTTAGACACCCAATATTTCGGGCGTGTCCGATTTGCTTTTTGCACGTACGTGTACATACATAGTACATAGAACACACGTTTGTTGAATACAAAATGAGCAGTTATATTTTTTCCAAAATTTAATTGATTGCTAATTTTTTATAATCTGCCTTGGAAGGCAAATGTACCACACACATTTATTTATTTTTATTTAAAAAGCATATTTGTTGTTGGCGTACATATAAACATATGTACGTAGGTATAAAATATCAACTAAATACGAGTATATCTGTTGATGAGTCATTCGTCGAAGTAAATGTTTAAGGTGTAGAACATTTGTATGCAGAATTTTGTGCCATGAGATTTCGTAGAGTAGTCGAGGTTAACCCGAATTGTTGTCTAGGACCTAGCACTTTCCGTAAATGATCAGCTGTTTAATTTATCAGCAGAACTTAAAATAAACTTTACATTATTCCCACATACGTGGAGATTAACAAAAGTTCGGTCAGCTAGTGACTTTCAAATTGTTTTTGTTAATTCTAAAAATACCAAATTCTTTGCAATTACTTTATTAGTCTTCCTTTCAAATGTTAAAACGATCGGCTAAAATGGAGACGAGAAAACTCAAGATAGCTGAGGATACGTCAGGCGAAATTCCACCACCAACGCAAATAGAAATTCGCCATGTGATTCTCTTCGGGTTTCAGCGTAATTTACAGCCAATTCAAGTACTCAATGAATGCCCAATTGTATATGAAACGATTGAACCGTCTTTAAAGACTATTTCTAAGTGAAAAGTTTCTACAATAAAAGCTCTGTAGCTTAACTCTTTGGTTTCGACATGAGTGTTGAAACCTTTTTGTGAGTTACTGCTTCTTTTAATTTTCAAGTCTTACCCCTGTTTGCTAGCTTCTTAAGCTCTTTATACTCACGCTTCATCACGCTTCACGGCATCGTTTTTCGTTTGCATACTCGTAGGCCTCTTGGTTTTCTCTTTAACGCTCGGTATCTATTCCACTTCGCACGTGTTGTGGTCGCTCGTAATGTTACGAGGTAAGCAGTCTGTATCCTCCCCACCGCATTAATCATTCATTGTACCAGCTCTTTTCATGGCTTTGTCGAAAACCAATTGTTCCAGGGCAGTGGTACGTAGGGAGTTTGAGATGCTCTTTGATGAGTGCTCTTTGAAAGCAATTGCGCAAGTCGGGTAGAAACCCGTTCTATCTGTTGTGTTTGAGTTTGTTGACGCGCGTTCTTTGACACACATAGACCGATGTGTATCTTCAAGGCAACCAGATTGTGATCTGAGTCGATGTTAGTTCCTTGGAACGTACGCACGTCTACAATATTGCAGACATGTCTTCCTTGATATATACAAACTTGATCGAATTGGTTGCGTGACTTTCGATACACCGACAGCCATGCACCCTAATGGATTTCCTTGCATGGAAATCTGCTACTACAGACAACTATGTATATTTCGTGCACCAACGAATTCGATCAGTCCCAGCCTGTTTGGAAACGTTTCATCATAGGTCTTAATTTCGCGACCGTTGTACCAAAATTACAATACCTTCTTTGTCCGCCCTTGCCTTAATGTCCATAAACACAATTTTGATATCGTGGCATGGGCAGCGCTCATTAGTGCATACTAGACGCTCACAGCAAGTGCCCTTGGTAACATCGTTCTTCTTTTCCGTCGTGACGTTGGTGTAAATGAGTGATAAATTGGTGAATGGTAGAACTTGGCGACGGAGTCTTCCCCTCATAATGAGGTTGACACCAAATTTGCGCCAATTTTATGACCGCTGTAGTAAATATTACAAGAACCCACTCGTTTCCGTACTTATACCGTAAATCGCACTTCTCGGATGGCGCTGATGTCAGCCTTTACTCTTACGGAAGATGGGTAACGGCACCTTCCCAATTAAGGCATCAGACAATTCAAGTATTTATATACATCAAATCGTTATCCTTAACACATTTTCAAGGGTTGTTAGCAAAAGTGAGGGCCTCTCTTCCGAGGCGTTGTACCTTTTGCTTCTACGTGGGGAGTCACAAACTCAGCGCCCAACTTCGCTAGTCCAGCAAGTTCAAACTTTGAGTGCATTCAAAATAATTTTTTTCATTGAAATTCCGTTTCAGGTAATTTTCGACCAAGTTTTGGCTCACGTTTGAATCATAATTTTTGTAGTAGGTTTTAACAATTTTAACGCGTCGTGTGGTAGTTAAGCATTCCAATTTCATCAATGCTTGATGTTTAGCTAAAACAAAGCATGTTTGGTTGGATTGTTAAGTTTGACAGATGTCAAAATACAACCCTGTACTTGCGGAACGAGTGATTGGACATTCTTATATAAACACATTGTGTTTAGAGTGAGAAGTTCACAACAAAACATATATTCAAATTGAGTTTTGTGGAACTTTAATTGATATTTTAATTAAAACTGTACATTTCAGTTCAAAAAATGTTTCGCAATAATTTCGGTAGGGGTTTGAACACCCAAATTCCATCCTCTTACATTCGCGCCTGATTGAATAAGTGTTAATAAAATTTTTATTATACAAATTTTAATTAAAATAAAGCTTTTCTAAATTATAAGCCAATTTGTTAATTATCGACATCGATTTTTGCATAAAATGTATTATTATAATTTTTTATTTTCACACAAAAAATAAAAAAATTAAATTATTTAAATGCCTTAAACAATAATTGCCTCATAAGTAGTTAATAATAAAATTAAAGTTACAAAAGTATTAAGTCATTAAATAATATATACAAATGTATATAATATATGTGATTTTATAATTATAATATTGCACTGCAACAATAAACAATATAGCTACGATCAGCGACATTACAATCTGTGTAGAAGAATACAGCGTAGCATCTTCTCCCTGCGCTTACTGCTCTTAGAATAATAAAAATAATTTACACACTCATTATCATTGAACGGCGAATCTTCGTTATTTCCGATTGATTTAACTGAAATGAAAAAATTTTCTTTTGTGTAATTATTGATTGCATTGTGTAGACTTAATTTGAGTAGAAAATACAATGATAGAAATAAATAAATCTGCATTTAATTACTTGTTGTATTTAGAAAGGCACAAATTTTAGTTACAACCGGGTTTCGAGGAATCCCCACAATGGCACACTGTTTGCCAACGGAGTATAAGTTCAGATTGTCTGACATATGATATATTTTGAGGTTAGAAATTTTTGAGTGAGCGCACAAAAAGACCGGAAATCCTTGATGTCAACGGAAAACTGAAATGTCATGCGGTCTTTTTTTTCTTTTTTTCTTTGTTATTATTGTTATTTTTTCTTTATTATAAAGATTAATTGTTGATTTTGCAATTTGTAACGTATTTAGCTACAATTAACGGTAATTAACCATACCATTTGCCAGTTAACTATTGATAAACTGCATAACAAACTTATTTTCTCATCACTTTTCTTTGCACATTCGATTTATTTGTTGAATTATCGAACGTTATTAATTGTGCAATAATTCAGAAAATTCATTCAAGCCATGACAAGACCACAGAACACTAGATATCATCACCAATGACCGCATCGTTGCCGCAGCTATTTAGAATTTAAATTATTTAACTTATTTGGGATTCTTTTCAAATGATCCCGGTAGGAAAGCCTGGGTAGGCAAAGAAGTTATCGTCATCACAACTGTAAGAAAACTTTTTTCTACGACGAAACATCCGCAGACGGCCAGATAATGATCGACTTCACCAGGACAGGACGAAATATAGTTGTATGTAGAACTAAATACCAGCACAAGAAAATTCAGCAAGATACTTGGGGCCTTCAGAAATAACAACCAGATCGTTAATATTGTGATAGACGGCTGGCCAGTGTTCATGACCTGCGTAGGCTCCGAAGACAAAGATATGCACTCGCCATTGTGCAACACAGAACACCCATCCTCAGGCACACGTAAGGTTCCTTGCCGGAAAGCTGTAATCACAACAGGCTCTCGCACGGTTTTCTACACGACTGGCGCTCCTACTCTCTGAGAGCACTAATGTGCAACTCAAGTTCCCTACGTACGGCTCCAAACGACATTATTAGTTTTCAGTGAGCTCAAAAAAACAGCTGGTATAATGAGGGTTACTACGCTGCAGTGGAGAGAAAGCATACTGCGTACTTCGCAGCGTTGCGGTCGACCACAACACGTGAGGGGTGTGATATATACCGAGTATTAAAGAGGGAGGCAAGACGCTTCTGCAGACAAAAAACAAGAGGCCGATATTCGGCGACACCCCCCTATATCTTTCCTAGTGGGTTTTCGTTTGTTTATATCTGCTTTTGCGCGGGAATTCGCTTTTGCGATGACGCCGTATCGTCGTTATTAACGGATTTCCCCAGCCTACAAGATAAATGTACACACATTTGTACATAAAAATAGAATTGTTTCATGAGTGTTAGTAGCGGCAGCGTGGCAATTGAGTGTTGAACAAATGAGGCACCTGTCAATTATTTTAATTTTTTATTTGATCATATTTTAAATGGAGGAATACTCACATGCGATTTTTTTTTTTTTTTTTTGCAAACTGCACGCTACAGTCGGCATACATATAAGAACTATTTTTATATTTATAGTTTTACTATAAAAACACTCTTAGAAGAGCATATTAATTCTTATACTTTTAGATGGAGTTGCCCTTGTGAAGAATATAACATTTCTCTGGGGCACTTGAATAAAAATACTCTGACCTGCAAAGTTTCAGAAATTAATCTATTACAAATATAAATTGATGTGGCTCATGAAACTCCTCTTCCATGCTAAGTGTTCTTTTTGTAATAATAAGTACTAACCATTTGGAAGCGAGCTTAATGACCTGATGACCTAAACGTAAAGACCAAGATCGCCCAAGGGGTGGCACCAATTGGCCGGACAAAGAAACGTGGCTCGTTATATGTAAAGCAATTAGCTGGCTGGTCGGAAAATATAATGCTCCGATTTGGCAAAACCCAGATGAGGGATGTTAAAAGCGTGTCAGAACACCACCCTTAGGACCAAGACAGAAAACCACATAGTGTCAACGGAACACAATTTGCATGGTGTGCAAGCAATATCTGCTGGCGATACTCCAACAGACATTTACTTGAGGCTGAACCTCCACCGAGGTACATCAGGAAGGAAGTATAACGACTAATTTCAGTATCGTATACAAAAACCACTTGGTTGAACAGCGTACGGGCACACTTTTAACGCTATTTACCGATAGTCCGTCAACACCTTCATGAAATTGCCTTCTGTGAATGATATTTTCGGAATCTTAGGGCCACCTATTGCAGGCGAAGAGCTCGAGCTGAGTTGAGAGACCCGAGTAACACTGGCTATCCAATAAGAATTCGCATGACACTAAACACCTCTTTGCATGTTCCAAAAAATTGCTCATCTAACTCCCTTTTGCCTTTGGTCCGAACTTAACCTTATTGCTATATAGTCTATCGAAGTAAGCTGACGTCAAAGTCATGGATCTAATGAGGTTCATTAGAGAATCGAAATGGTTAGGTAACATAGCCCTGGATCTTAGTCTAAACCTAACCTAACCTAATGTGTATCAAATAAGGCAAGAAAAGCTGTGAGATGAAGTAAAAAACTAATCGCAGTAGTACTCTGTTGGACATCTCATTCAATATCTCACTTAAACAAATGTCAAGGTAAAAGACTACCACTCAAATGGTCTTTCTTCGTTGGTGCAATTTATAATAAGAAAAATCACACACGTTAACAAGCCAAGAATTCCAAAACAGACTATAAAACATGGCTACAGACACTGTGCATAAAGCAAGAGAGACAAACCAAAATATATAAATTTAAAATGTCTTTAAACGAGAAACATGAAAAATTTGTGCTTGTACTGTAGCGAGGACCTTGGCTGCCAAAATCCAACCATTTGGACTCTTTTATGAACTTTGTTAGATCGCTTACTATAATTGCAGCCACATGGCAAAGACTAACCTTAAAGCGGCTCCTAAATGTCGATGTCTAGATCTATTTAAAACAAGACAATTCTCCTCGTCATCTCTGCTGCACCTACAACATCTACTGAGAGCGGTCTCTAGACGTTCTCCATGCTGTTCTGGAAGCCCATGCACCCTTTGAAATATACTTTTTCAGAAATAATAATCCTTTGGACCTTCTCCGATCCTATATCGGGCAATTTTCTCCCGACTTGCACCAGATCAGGTATTGTTCCCACCTTAACGCGGCTTCTTTGTGAAAATACTCGCTTAGTAGCAGTTCGGAAGTGGTTTTTTAACTCGAAAAATCGTACCTTGTGAGTCTCTTTTATAGTTCACCTCTACGTCTCTGTTGCTAGCGGCTCGAACATTTTGGTTTCGTTCTGTTCGAATTTGAATTACTAATTCCTAAAGTATTTCCTTAGAAAAACTATTTAGTGTCTCATCCAAAGTATTTGAACTCATCTCATCTCTTATCGCGACTGCAATCTTTGGGTAGCTCAAAGCCAGCATACTCATACCGCTCATTAATTCGTTCCACGTCACTGAGCGATAGATCAGAGCAGGATGACAGAGCGTGGTGTGGGTGACTAGAAGCGGTGGCAGAGTGTAGAATTCGTTGAGTGGCGGTGTGAACTGAGCGTTTACGCTGACGTCTACTGCAGCACCCGCACTTTATTTACATCTTTTTTAATTTTAGTTTCAATGTTTTAGTTTTTTGTTTTTTTTTTTTTTTGTATCAAAATCAGTTGCTCACGATTCTGTTGCCAGCTACCCTCACCTCTTGTCTAAACTCTATATGTGTCCCGCTGGCGATGAACTGAGTATTTATTACGACAGACTAAGTTTGTGTACTTGTCTGCGCGTACATGTTTTGAATAAAATTCCCAATTAGTTAAGTATAAATGCGCTGGAACTCTCATCCAGACAAATCAGTTGTTGAAAAAGCGGGCAAGTGTTAAGTGAAGACGCGACAACAGCAAGGCAAGAACAGCCGCGCTTCTTGGTATATTTAGAGAAAAATTATTTTTAGCACGATCCAAAAGGACTAAAGACTGTCATCCGTTCGTACGATTTGAGGTGCGCGGGAGCAATGAAACGTTTAGTGATCTGTTTGTTATTGTTGGGTATTTGCCATGCCACACCTACGCTGCATAAATTAAAAGCGTTTAAGAACGCGCTACTATTCGGTGGAGGTGGCGGTGGTGGCTGCGGTGGCGGCTGTGGCGGAGGTTATAGCGGAGGCGGATATGGCGGCGGAGGCTACGGCGGCGGTGGTGGCGGTCATGGTGGTGGTTATGGCGCGCCCAGCATACAGGTATATGCTGTAAAACAAGTGCCTTCCTACAGCAGCGGCGGTTATGGTGGTGGTGGCTACGGCGGTGGCAGCGGCGGTGGTGGCTGTGGTAGTGGTGGTTGCGGAGGTGGCGGTTATAGACCCAATTATGGCGGCGGTGGATACGCGCCTAGCTATGGCGGCGGCGGCGGTGGTGGTGGTTTTGGTGGCAGCAACTCATACGCCTCCAGCAGCTCGAGTAGTTTCAGCTCAGCCGGCAGTGGTGGCTACGGCGGTAATAGTGGTTTTGGTGGCGGCAATCCCGGCTATGGCGGTCATCCAGGTGGTGGCGGCGGCGGTGGCTTTTGTAATACTTGCGGAGGCGGTGGCGGTGGCAATAGCGGTTATGGTGGTAGCGGCGCTTATGCCAGTTCGCAGTCATCAGCGAGTGCACACGCTGGCTCGTGGGGAAAATGAGAAAGGTGGCAATAATTTTCGGATTTGATTTACGAATTTACTTAAATTAATTTGTCTTATTTTTTTATTTACATTAATAAATTGTTTTTAAGTTTAATGTGAATTATTTTATAGAAATAAAATAATTTTTGTATTTATAAATAATACTACGAATTATGTGTGCTATAAAATGAGTATTTAAAGGATAGACTCTTTAGAAAGGATCAGCTCTGTCACCGCTTTTTTTTGCTCTACGGTTGAGAAAAGTCTTATGTAATGCCAGTGATAATGACTACGCGCAGCCCATCGAAGTGACATGTGTGGGTTGGGTAACAAAGGAACGAAGTAGTTTGATATCAGCACTGTGATCGTCTGAACCAGAAGCATACTCTACAAAGCCTAATAACTAATAATGCTCCATGTGACATCAGGAATGGGCTCCGAAAGAACAAGCGACTGCGCCTGCAGTGACTCTATAAATATCAAACTACAACTAACTCCACGACTACAGTGCCAAAACGAAGTGGAACTAATTGAAAACCCCAACTGGCGATGCTTAAGGAAATGAAGTGCAGTTTCACCAAAAAATACTATTGGAAGTCCTAGTGGGGAGTTTTAGAAAAAGAAGCAATCGCAAACCCAGCAAGTCAATGCACAGTCTAGATCCTAAAGAAGCAAAGTTCCTGTATTCGATAACAGAAGGAGTCGTTGAAAATATGAAGGAAGTCATTCACAAAGTTAGAGCCTGGAGACAGAGTTATGAAGTTACTAAGCAAGGTCTGCGAAGCTTTCATCAGGAAAAGCTACGTTTGGGTTTCATTGCGAACAGCAGGAGTAGTATTAGAAAAGTAGGTAAGACAGGGTATCTCCAAAAACATCGGAGCACCTAATGGATGTTCACATTAAACAAACTCTGGATGAGAGTACATTCTCCAAAATACAGCAGACATAGATTGACGTAAGGTCATGTTGAAGGGAGTATCGACACTCGAGAATGTGGGATATGTTGTGGGCATTTGTCTTGAGATATCTGGGTAAATGTGTTGGAATCAATAGAGGTCAACCCTGTTGTTCGGAAGTGTCTATATATGCCTTTCTAAGCTTTAGAAAGATGCCAGCTCACGAGATGTGCAAAAAGGAACGTGTCATCAATTCTCCTTCGGATATTTGCGGTCAATAGATTGATGATGAAGATGGAAAGGGAAAACCTTTGGATCTCTAGCGAATCAGGCTCTTGGACCTTTAAATAGCTAAACTAATTCAGTGAGACTTTAAGTTGACACTGATACAACAAATCTGATTTTATTCACAAGGAAATATAAAATTCCAACATGTATCAAATCAATGCCGGCAGAGGCCACTTGTGTGTGTAATTGTGTCTTAGACTAGTCTTTCCTGCTCCTAAGTAGAATTGGAGTACCGTGGTGTGGGGGTGCGCCCAACTAAACACAAGAAAGCCAATTAAGCTCCCAATTTTTCCAATAAATGTAAGATTGATTAACAACCAGAAAGATTTATGTACGAGGAAGCGTTTTTAATTTTTCATTAGGTACGTAACTTGTACAGTAATTCAGTATAAATACGAATTTTTATTGTTATTAGACAATTATTCTTTGAGCTGTCATCAACCAAGCAACACAATCGCCAGTGAAGAAAATATTTCGTCTTGCCCTCATTCACTACCAGACCCATTCGCTTCTTTTCGTTATCAAGTCTGGAGAAAGCAGTACTCACGGCGCAGTAGTTTAGGCCAATAATGTCGATATCATCGGCGTACCCCAGCAGCTGTACACTCTTATAGAAGATTGTACCTTCCCTATTCAGCTCTGCAGCTCGTATGATTTTCTCCAGCAATAGGTTAAAAAAGTCACACGATAAAGAGTCACCTTGTCTGAAACCTCGTTTGGTTTCGAACGGCTCGGAGAGGTCCTTCCCGATCTTGACGGAGCTTTTAGTGCTTCTTAAGGTCAGTTTACACAGCCGTATATGTCGAGAAGGCTACGCCTCCACAAAAAAAACAGCTCATAGAGTGTTCACGTGAATTTTTAGAACGCTGTAATGTAGAAAAGGATAGCGTATTGAGTTGAATTCGAATTGAAGACAAAACTAAGGCTCATCATTATGAACCTGAATCAAAACAAAACACTATACAGTGGTATAAAAAGGACACAGTACCACGTAAGAAGTTTAAGATGGTACAGTCAGTTGTAAACCTCTTGGCAACGGTCTTTTGGAACTCGAAAGGAATATTAATGATCGATTATAAAGTTAAAAGTGTTTTTATTAGTAGAGAATACTAAGCTTCGATATTAGCGAGCGACCAAAAGAAGCCATTGAAGAGAAAAGACGGTGAAAGTTGACAAAAATTGTGCTGCTTTTGTAAGACAACTCGCCCATGCAGAAATGTTGCTTTGGCTGCCCTGCAAAAGGTGGACTTTGATATTTTGAATCACTCACCCTACCGCCCACACCTGGCCTCGAGTGACTTTTGTCTGTTTCCAAAAATTACGAAAGAGCCGAGGGATAAAAAATTCAACACCGATAATGAAGTGAAGGAGGCAGTTTCGGCGTATTTTGAAGATAAAGAGAAACCATTTTTTATGAGGATATAAATATAAATTAGTTCAAAGGTATGGAATATATAGCCGTTTTGTAGGCTCTTTTCACTATAGAAAATATAATTTAGTTTTTTTTACTTCCACCTCTTATGCACCGTTCCACTCCCTCGTATATTCAATATAACAAATCAAAATTAAAATGATTTTTGAAAGTTGTTTTCAAACAATACGCAAAAACTCATTCTCAAGAAATTTCAACAACACAGGCAACATCCGCCACACATCTGCATTGCATGCATACATATCTATGCCACACATTATCCATGCCCTACACACACTCAACGCCTGCCAGGCGCTAATAGTTTTGACATTATTCATGGCCTCAGCCTCAGCGCGGCTTTGTTGTAATATTTATTTATGCACATACACGTATTTACAAATTCAACTTTCGTCTTCACTTGACGACATTGAACTTCAACTGATCCTTCCAAACCGTATACGAGTACCATATATAATATATATAATATATTTTATTATACTGTATATTGTATAAGTCGGCATAAGGGAATGATGTATCCGAAAAAGCAAAAAAAGGAGGAAACCGGTCTTCAAGTCTTTAAAATAATAAATTATTTTATCACATCGAAATACGTGGATTGCCTTTTGTATTTCGGGTTTTGGCTATTATACATATTCATATTACATCAGGCCAATGGAATTAAATCGCGAGCATTTTCGGGCGTTTATTTTTTGAAACTTTCCATATGGATCAGCTCAGCAACTGTGCATCGATGAACTTAATTAAATATTTGGCGATGGGGCCTCAACAAGGACCAGTGTTTATCGATGATATGCTGAATACAATCGAACTCGTAGATCACTCCAATAGGAATTTTATGAAACTCGTCCAAAACCAGTTCTTGTTGTTCCGAAACCTATAGCTGCTGTACGCAAACTGATCGTCACGTGATCTATCCGGATCTTGAAACAATTAAAGGAGCAAGTGGGACCAGAATACATTCAATATTGCATTAGGATTTGACTGTATAAACAAAATTGTTCACGCTGAATTCCACACAATTTATCAATCGCTTAAAAAGGGCTCGTGTCGATGTCTTGTCGCAACCATACCACTGGAATGTCGCAGACCAGTAAATTCTAAATAGTACACAAGTATTTGTTTGCCAGTTGTCTTTCAAGAAATAAGGAAGACCAAACTCCGATGACGGATCACTCTTCACCACGGCAACGTGAGCTCTCACACATCGACTGAAACAACTGAATTTTTGAGTACTCAAAACATCGATTTGATGAGTCATTCACCATATACTTCCGACTTGGCACCAAATGATGCCTTCTTTTTATTCCTCAAGAAGCGGTTGTTGCGTTCCGAATGCATATTTGGGAGATACCTAAATCAGAGTGACAAAAGTGCTTGGACAATTAGTAAAGCGTTTTTCGTTGTTTAATATTTATTTTTCTTTCCTAATCCCGAATTATAAAAGGCAACCCTCGTACATACATATTTAGTTATTTGTTAATTTGGAATAAAAGCTCAATCGAAGCTTTAAGACTTTTGGCTTTAGACCAGTTGAGTTTGACCAAAATGCTTGAGGTTAGCTTAAAAGTACGGGCAGCGACATCTGTTGTATTTTTTCTAAAGATGCAAAGATCAGTTTTAAAGCTTTTGGCGCTGAAGCAGATAACTTGTAACTTATGAATTCTCTAGTTCAATGTGTTGCAGAATTTGTAATCAACTTTAGACAAACAGCTTTTTCATAAATTATTCTTCATCTTCATAGAATGCGATGTTGTATTTTTAGCGTTCATGAACGAGGACTCAAAAATGTGACTTCCTTTGCTTTAGTTTCGTAGAATACACTCGTTTTCCTATGGACAGGATGTGATATTTAAAGGATGCCGCGTTAGGAAAGTTTATATACTCGTATAGCCAGGCGACATTGCTGGCCTTATATTCGCCAACGAACAGTTGAAGCGTCGCTAAAACTTATAGGAAAGCTCTATGCTCCTTAATATGATTTCCGGGCTATAGGAAAATTTTCAATAATGGAAAAACTGGTGATCTGTCCGAGTCATTAGCCTCCCTTGACGTAACCGAGGCCGAGTTAATGCCATTTCCGGTAGCAACGGTCCGGTTAGAGATTCACATACGATTTGAATAAATTAGCACAGAACAGATGGAAAGGCAAGACCAATTACGAGATAACGAAACTGATTTGTACCAAGAATGACAGGATAAAAACGAAGGACTTATTAAACAAGTCTAGGAAAAACATTTTACGACTCACAGCCACACTAGTAGGGCACTCACCCTTCGGAGAGTGTGCAGTAGCAACAGCTGTTGTCGTAACTGCAAAAAGAAGGGTATAGAGCAATAATTACTCATTTCCTCTGCGAAGGCCCAGATGAATTCGTAGTAGTTTCATTGAGAGAAGCAAATGATAGCAGGATTACAAAACATTTTATGATCGAGCAGCAAAATGGCGCATTCAGTGGTAATTGTGCCCGAGGCTCTGCAATTCTTCGAGATGTACTCTTACCTAACTACCTATCTACCAAGGTAGGAGCTTAAGCTCTGACGTTAGTCGTTAGTCTCTTCACGAGGGAGACAGAACTACACCTATTCAACCCACTGTCCTTATGCGAAAATATCATGAAGTTCTTGCCGAGGCTCAGCTGTCTTAGGCCACCAAACGTGCCCAATGTGATACCACTGAAAATCCTATTAGCTCCCACCTGCTAATTAAACCAAAGTGTACAGCTTGACCTACTTCTCCAAATTGCGGGGCATTAGCAAATAAAGTGTCTTAAAATTTAAGGTCTGCAGAATTCGTCAGATGATACACTCAACTTCACAGCGTGCCTGCCCAATGCTCTGTAATAAGACCTCCAATTGTAGATATCTTCTTTGATTTTAGTCCGATACGGTCTCGTGACCTTCTTTGTTATTCCATGCTGTCCACATTGTCCTGATCATATTACACGTAATTAGACTTATATATCTTGGGTCCCCAGCTATTGATTTATCGCCCAGACCCATAAACGAGACTAGCGGACTCCATCTTGTGGGGTTCCTCTGCTGATATACTTGGGTGTCTATACTCCCGCTACCTCAAACCTTGCGATTCTTACAAAAACATAGCTAAACAGAACATATCAAGCCAAAATGAGAGACACGACCCTAGATGGTGTACTGACTTTACAAAAGTGTTGGGACCCAGCTGCGGCTAGAGCCGCTAACGAGGCTGCCGCCAGCGAGTTCAGATGTTGTCTAGAGCAGTGGATCATTAAGGAATAGAGGACAGCGTGGATTGTAGATACCCAAATTGTTACTTGCATTTAGAGAAAGAGGGCTTAGCATTCTTATTTAATAGAAACATCTTCGCACCAAGAGCTAGGTAAAGTGAAATCGGCTGAAAGCAGAGCCTGCACAGAATCTGACGAAATGCTAAAGCATTGCTTATGTCCGGCTTTCAGCCGATCGAGATCCCAAATCTTTCAGTATGCGCCCAGCTACAACCTCACCGAGGTAGGCCAACCAGTCATCTAACTGAACAACCAAGCTCTAACTATAGATTTTTTTAATAAACAAGAATTGTCTTAAGCACTTTAGGAGGCCTACTTTATAGCCTGGCCTGATATATTGAGTGGCTCGTCAGACCCTTGAATTTTAGCAACACCTTAGAGTTCTAGGTTTGTCCAAAGAAGAGTTTCTTAGGCTTCCATTGATAATCACATTTATTTCTTCGTTGAATTTCCCATCATTTCGGGCATTTATTTTCTCGATATCAACAGATTACAGTGAAGTAGTGTAAATTCAAATAAAATTATTTTCGAAAACAAAAATTCGCCTTAATTCTTCCACCAACCACCGGCCGAGCTAGCAGAACTAGCAGACGCCGATGCACTGCCACCAGCATAACCATAACCGGTATTGCCGCCGAAGCCACCCGAACCGCCATACAGACCGCTACCACCATGACCAGCGCCGGAAGAGCCATGTCTAACAGTGTAATCAAAATTGGCGGGAGCACCCCAATCGCCATGGGAACCACCAGCATTATATGATGAGACGCCACTGCCATAAGAAGGTCCATATGCTGCGCCACCGTGACCTTGACCATACCCAGCGCCACCACCCAAAGAGTTTCCACTATGGAAGGAAACACTGGATGTGCCACCGCCATATAAGCCACTTTTTCTCACGCCACTATAACCACCAAGTCCACCTCCATGACCTCTACCGCCACCATAACCGCCGCCGAGTGATGAACCGCCACCAAAACTACCAACCTGAGCAAGGCCACCTGAATATCCGCCACCACCACCTAAAGCCGTACCAGCGTTATTCCAACCACCTCCGCCACCTCCTTTACCAAAACCGCCAGCATAACGTCCGGCGCCACCATAACCACCGCTACCAAAGCCGCTGCCGCCGCCACCGACGGTTGAATATGCAGAAGCGCTAGAGCTGGCGCTCGATCCAGCAAAACTGCCGTGGCCACCGGAGAAACCGGCACCACCGCCGCCACCACGTGGCAGATAACCACCTCCTGCGTTTACTACGGCCAAAGAGGCTAGAATGCACACGAAGATCTGAAAGTTGAAAGGAATATTGTTTAAGTGCTGCACTTCTGGAGCTTTTCACTTCAGGCGAAACTCACTTTCATTTTAGTTACTACTGCTGCTCAAAGACTTCTCGTTTGGAAACCAAATGTGTAATTGTTGCCAAATCTTGGTTTGTCTTTGATTTTTATAGAGGAAGCTGCTGCCCCCAACCGACTAATGATGTTCTCAGAAATGGCAGCGCCGGTGCGCAGTTCAGAAAAAATTATTGTAGAACAAAAGCGAGATAGGGAAAGCGAAACAAAAAAATCAACTCTGCAAATGTTCGATACCAAAACACAAAAAAAAAAAACACCGTACATTATGTACTTCTTGCAAATCTCAATTTCCTTATTTCAATTGCTCAAGTATTCTAGGTTCCGCGATTTGTTTTTGTATTTATTTTTAACTTTTTGCTAAGGTCGTTTTGTTCTCTTCTTTAATGTTAAAATTCGTAATAAACTTTTTACTTCACTTAATTATCCGTATTGTCCGAGTCTATGATACCCCACTTGACTTTAATTTGCCTCCACTTATCGCGAACAAATCAATCCATCATCGAGATCGTCATTCGTGGGCATTAGTGTGACGCTGAGACAATGAACACGGTTCATCCTTCGCTGGCGGTGTTCGTCAATACTTCAATAATTCAATACCGGTTTATGAAATTCTCACAATTGTATAGAAGAAAGAACAAAATTGTTTGTATGTAAGTGTGGCGAAGACGGAAAATCCTACAGTTATGAGCAAATCATCTCAATTAATCGAACAAGTGTTCATTCCGATTTCGTTAATAGTCGTGAAATTACTTGTTTAACAATGATTTGAAAGGAGAAAAAAAATCTGAATTTAAAAACCCAAAAACGTAAAAATGGAATATTTGTTATTTATAGAAATGGGAAAAAATTGTGAGTCATATTTGTTAACACTTTGATTCAACTGTCAGTTCTAACCCTTATTAGCGGGGAGAGTGTAAGGGAAGTAATTATTTTAATCACTAAAACATCACTCCACCACATACTCCAATGAAAAAGCGGATCATAGCCTTCGATGAGGAA
This sequence comes from Ceratitis rosa, assembly GCA_037013455.1. Lineage (NCBI taxonomy): Eukaryota > Metazoa > Arthropoda > Insecta > Diptera > Tephritidae > Ceratitis > Ceratitis rosa. The sequence continues at coordinate 16,456,575 of JAWMAG010000008.1, read as the reverse complement.
CCCCATTTTGATGACGACCTCCGAAAGGATCACGATTTGAGGGCCTGTAACTGTAATGTCAGGTTCCTCATTTGGGAAAGCGCAACGGCTATTTGAATTCCTCGTAAGACTAAAAGCAAGAATCACCAGCATCGAAGAAATGCTATGAAAAGGGCAAGGACGGAAAAAGGAGGGTACTTTAAAATCTACTACAGTGGCCAAATTAGGTATTGGATTTGTGATGGGAGAGGGTCTCCATTGCGAAGTACTCGTACTAGTAGACGATCGTATAGCCACAATCCGCATCAAAGTGAAATTTCTCAACATATCACTGAGTTGCACCCACGTCTCAATGGAAGAGAAGAACGATGTAAACAAAGACATTTTCTATAAGCGCATGGAGGGTACTTATGAGCGCTTCCCCCGCAACGATGTAAAAGCTGTGTAACGCCAGGTTGGGCTAAGAAAGTATCTTCGACACACACAACTCTCCAAAAATTCAACCTTCATGACGAAACATCCCCAAATGGAATGAAGCGCTCTTGTGTGGTGGAAGGCTTTTGGACAGTACCATATTTCCATATTAGAAATTTCATCATGCTCTGAGGAACCAACATCGACACGTCGCACTGTCTTTTATCACCCGCCTCTATGAACGCACGTCAACAAACACATGAAAAGTTTACCACCCCGCTCTCTGAGAGCACTCATCATCAATTCGGTAAAAAGAAACTGTGTGGAAAGCCATCCACAAGCCATCTACATACAGCTGCAAACTAAACCATGGGTTTTCGACGGGAGTCAAAACGACGATGATTGCCGTCCAACAGTGGAGAGAGAATATTCTGACTATCGCGACGGTTCCATTACAATTGAAAAGGGAAGAAACGCATTTGCCTTTTTTTTCTCGGCGAAAGATCAAAAAGCGTGAGTATGAAGAGCTCCAGAAGCTGGCCGACAGGGTTATGCTCGAATTTGCAGCGACTTATAGAAAGTTTCAAAACCGAAACAGACTCTTATAGGACCCAGAGAGGTGATCTAGTGACTGATGCCCATAAGATACATATGGAGCGAACACTTCTTCAGCCAGCTGAATGGCCGTGAAAATGGAGCATCATGAGGTGGCGAACCCGATTCCCCAATAGATGACGATGGTACAGATATTTCAATATCCGACCATGAAGAAGATCGAAAAGCAATAGCCCGCTTTAAAAACAACAATGCAGCGGAGGCCTGTGGATTACCGGCAGAATTATTAAAATACGGCGATGAAGAATTAATAAGGTCCAACCTGGGCTTCTTTACAAAATATAGTTGGATGCAAGCATGTACAGCGATTGGAACCTAGGTGTGCTCTGCCTAATACACAAAAAAGGAGACCCCACACTATGCGACAATTACCGTGAAATAAGCCTCCTTAATATAGCATATAAGATCGTATCGACCGTTTTGTGTGAAAGACTAAAATTCACCGTCAACAAGCTGATTGGATCTTACCAATGTGACTTTAGACCCGGGTAATCCACTATTGAGCAGATATTCACCGTTCAACAAATCGTCGAAAAGACCGCGTATATCGGTGACATTGACATTATAGGCCGCAACATCTGCGCCGTGATTCTGCTTTCTCCAAACTGGTTAAGGTAGCGAATCGTATGGATCTGGTAGTGAATGAGGACAAGAAGAAATGTCTTCTGTCGTCAACTAAACAGTTATCGCATTCGCTGCACTTTGGGTTTTGACAACTGCGAATACCGGTGAAGATGGAACGATGAACTGCACGAGTTATATGGCAACAGAGACAAAGTTGAGTGAATCAAACCCATGCGTGTTGGGAGTTCAAGAATTTACCCCCGGTAAGGCATGCCTGTCGTAAGAGGCGACTAAAATCCAATAGTTCCAGCGACAGTCGGGTCTTTATACCGGAACGACCCGGATTTTTTATCCAGCCAAGGACTGTCACTCCCGCAACATTTCCCAAAAATTACTGTGAGAAATATTTTTGCGGTTACAACAACAACAATAACAACAACAGCGAATCAAAAGACAGCGACTAAGATAGCTAGGTCATGTTTTCCGAATGGATGAGAACACTTCAGCTTTGAAGGTTTCCGATGCAGCACCTGCCGGTGGAAGAAGAGGAAGTGGAAAACCTCCACTCCGTTAGAAAGACTAGCTGGAGAAGGAACTGGCTGTACTTGGTATTTCCAATTGGCGCCAAACAGTGAAAAGAAAGAAAGAATGTTAGCTGGACTGTAATAGCGTAAACGACAGTAGAAGAGGAGGAAGAATTTGTCCATATATTATATTATATAACAAGGTGATTATTACAAAATGTAATTTTATTAAAAATGTTTTAACTTTAAAACAGTCTAAACAGTAAAAAATATATATATATAAAAAATATATATATTTTTTTTTAATTTTCTCACAGTTAAAAAATTTAATAATAAAATGTTATAAAATAAAATCATTAATAATAAATTAAACATCATAATTATTTAACCGGCAGTCTTCTGCATATGTATATGTACATAATTATGTATTTTATTTGTTTTTTTACGCTCTCTGTGTTTTCCGTTTTTTCGTAATTTCTGCTTTTTTGTATTATTGATATTTTTGTCTTTTTTTCTTATTTTCTAATTTTTGTAATATGTTTCTGCTTTCTGTTTCGCTTTGATTACCTTTTATTCAAATTTTCGGGTTTTTACTATAAAACGTTTGCATCATTGGCGGCAGCGCCATGACCTGAGTTTTTTTTTTTTTTGTTTGTAGTTGTTGCCACTTAATTCGTCTTATCCAAACATTTAATAGTCTAATAAAACTAAGGAAAACCTTTATAATCAAAAGATTTTATAAAAATAAAAATAAAAATGAATTTGAATAATTAAAAATATAAAAAAAATAAAAAATTAATTTAAATTAAAAAAAAATTAAATTAAAATTAAAAAGAAAACATTAAAAAAAAAATAAAAACTTTGTATTGAAAAGAAGGTAAATACAAAATCAAAAACTGCACAACAAAAAGCAACTACCGAAGCACAGTTATGCGGCGTTGAATATTAATAATTTGCTAAGCTGAACTTGATATGCGATGCTGCAGCGCGGGTTTCTGTTTCTTCTCTTTTAATATTTGCTGTTGGTGTTATATAATATAAAATAATGTGTATGTGTATGTACAAACATACATAATTACATATTAAAAAAGTATTAAAGCATTATTTTTTTTTGTAGGCTCGTCAGTTTTCTTAATTATGCCCGCAATCGTGCCGTCGCACTTTTATGCCGTGTCTTCAACTATTAATTATGTGGATTTTATGCACTTTTAGTTGATTGATTAATCTATTTTAATTTATTTTTTTTTTTTTAATTTTTTCTCATTTTAGGCCCGAAATTTGAAGTTTTTATAAATTAATAAGATAAGTGAGTTGGATGTTTTGTATTAATTTCGTTCGTTATGATTACGTTTTCGTTGCTTTCAACACGCTTTTAAGAAATCTTTGTTATTTCCAGCTGTTTCGAGTCCGCAAAGTTTGGAAACACCATTGAGAGCAATTAAAATACTTCAGTTAACTTAATTAAAATATGTGAAATATTTATTTATTCAAAAGCACTTCACATCGAGTTATTTTATGAGATATTGACATACATTTTCTCAGCAACACTCTCCTAATGCAGTATAATCTTACTTCTGGGTAGGCAACCACAGTCACTGGGCTATACTCAATGCCAGCGGCAACGGGAAATGTGAGCATCTCTTGTACAAGATGTGGCAATCAACCCGCTTGGAGTCTTGCCGTGACGGCTAAACGACGAGCTTCTTTAGATACACGTATGTGACTATGTCATGCGGCTTAAAGTTTCTTTGAAGTTTAATTGCTCCGTTTGTTCACCAGAGTTGTCAGCTGTAAGCGGACATCAGCTTTATTTTTAATTTTGCCTAATTGGTACTCCTCACGCTGTGAAGTTTTGCGATGACTTTGGCACCTAACAGATAAAAAACAAATCCAGTAAAAAATCAAGTAAATCCTTTGTTCATAACTCCCAATTTTGAGCATGAATACGGCATGGCAAGGCCGATATTGGAGTGAACTACAGCGCCTAAAGTAAAGAAGAGAAGGATGGTGTATTATGACGAATTGTTACTGACGACGTCTCAGTAGGGGCTTTTGAATTATAATCACCCAAAAAGTTTTAATTTTGTTTATTAATATACTTATTCCATCTCGTTTTGGACCCATTCACAGAACCTTATTCCAGAATAAGTCTGTTCATTATGAATTTGCAATTCAAACTGAGTATAAATGTTACTGTCAAAAAGGTCAACATATTTTTTACTTGTTTTATTTTCTTATGTTTTTACTATTGTACCTATTATTTTTTTAATTACTATGTTTTTTACTCACATACACGGTGTGTCCCAAAAATAACCGAACTTTTTGGATATAAAATAGTAAAATACGCATTATATTATCTTTGAATGTTATTATTTATTCAAAATAGGTTTCATTTAACTCAACACAACGTTTGGAACGATCAACCAGCGGATGCATAGATTTTTTTATGTCATTTATAGAAATGTTCTTCAGTACCTCGGTTAGGGCTGCTTCATTTTTTTAAATTTTTTTTTTATTTTTTAAACTTAAATTTTAATTTTCAAGTTTGACACAAAATTTTATATTTGCTCTTTTTTTTTTGGAACCATTAGCACACTTTTGGTTTTATTGAAATGGCTGTCACTTTTACATCTGTCATCCGACTTACATGAAGTCAGGTGTGTTTGAAAGAGGATGAATGTATCTATTTAATGTTGTAAATTTTCAATAGATGGCGCTGTATGTTGTATGATTTAAATATAAAGTTCGGTTATTTATGGAACACACCGTGTATTTAGTTTTCTTTTTTATTATCATTATTTTTATTTTTATATATTTCTATCTTTTGTTTGTTTCCATTTATATACTTCTTATTTCTTTTATATACATATTTATACAATTTTTTTCATTGCTTTTTTTATTAATTAATTTTTTTATTATTATTTTCATTTTGTTTTTATCCTTTTTTTAATTATTAGTATTTTTTCTGTTTTTTTTTATTAATTTTTCGTTTTAGTTTTTATTTCTTTATTTAATTTTTGACTTATTTTTTTGTGTTTATTTACTTTTTAATTAATTTTTGTACTATAATATTTTCATTTGTTTTTTGTTTTATTTACTTAGATTTTTTTGTTTTTACTCGCTTTTTAATTTCCTTATTATTAAAATTTTTCTTTTCTTTTTTTACTAATTTTTTATTGTTATATTTTTTTACTTTTTTATTAATTTTTCTATTTTATTATTGTATTTATTTATTTTTTGTTCATCTTTTTTAATTAACTTATTCCTTATTTAATTATTTATTAACATATTTATTAATTTTTTTGTCACTAATTTTTGTTTTTACTTTCCTAATTTTTTATTATTTTTATTTAGATTCTTTTGTTTTTATTTACTTATTGTTTACTTTATTTTTTCTGTTTATTTCTAATAATCTCTTTATTAAAATTTTAGTTTTTTCTTAATCATTATATTTTTTTTATATTCTATCATAATTTTTTATTTTATTTTTTGCTTATTTATTCTTTTTTTAAATAATTTTTTATTTTAATTTTTTTGTTACTATTATTACTATTATTTTATAAAGTTTTCTCTTTATTTTTTATTTTCATTTACTTATTAGTTTACTTATTATTATTTTTTTTTTTGTTTTAATTTTATTTAATTATTTTTTTTATTGTTTTTTAATAATTTACTTATTTTTCTTTTTGATTATTTTTTCATTTATTAATTTTTCTATTTTATTATCATTTTTTAGTTTTTTACATTTAATTTTTTTTCAATTTTCTTTTTTTCTGTTTTATTTGTTTATTTATTATTTGATTATTATATGTATTTCCTTTTTTATTAGTTTTTATAATTATTATTTTTTTTTATTTGATTTTTATTTATACTAAATTATAAAATTTTTTTTTTAGTTTTGAGTGCATAAACTTTAAAAATGAAATCAAGTTCAAGATCAAACTTAACGCGAAAAAGATCATAAAATATACTATAATTTTCCCTTTTTGATAAATACGATTTATGTTTTACCTAAAATGGCACACTGTATCTCTATAAAATATTATGAAATTTCACATACATACATATGTACATAGGTATATACACGTATGGTATGTAAGAGTATATAGTAGCCACGCATAGCTTGAAGCTTCATTATGAACATTATGATCTTCCTCAACAAATTAGTGATTGTTTTGCATTTTTCTTTGGGGCTCCCTTTCGAAATGCTAATTTTTTAGCTGAATAAATAATTTATTGAAGTTTCGCTGCGATTTGAACAAGTTTCAAAATGAATTAAAAAAAAAATTGCAGTTGAATAACCGGTTACTTGATAATGATTTGAATTAGCATTCTTCAGGCGAATAACAAAGGGGGGAGTAGCGAAGAATATGTGAGTCACTGTAATTATTAACAAAAAATATATATATGTATATTCTTTTATAAAATCAGTTTTTCATAAGCGTTGTCAATTAAAGAAATTAACTCCCTAAAATCGAAAAAAAAATAAAATAAAATAAAATAAAGTATTTAACATATTTAGCTTCAGTGAAACGTCTAGTGTTTTAAAATATTTTTAGCAATAAATATTAAAGGAATATAAAAAACCGGTGGTGCCGTAAAAAAACGAAATTTCGGAAGCAAATAACATCTGAATTAAAAAAAAAATTAGCGAATTTCCGTGAACTCAAAAAATGCATAAACACGATTTCTCTTTCGCACCCATTCCTGCATTATATAACAGTTCACGAATTTAAACAAATTTTAATTTTCGAATTTTTTTCTTTTTATTTATTTCCATTCTCTATAATCTAATTCATTATCACGCTAAAGTTTTCTTTTTTTCTTTTCAAAAACATATTGTACATTAAATATTCTTAGCGCTTCGTGATTTGCATCTTCGAAGGACACGAACAATGGCAGTGCATCAAATCATTTTGATTTAAAAACTTCATCTAACGGCTTATAGGAAATATACAGTTAGATTTTCAGCTAACGGTTTTTTCTCGCTAATCTACTTCTTTCTATCCCAACCGCCCCAGCCGCCACTACCGCCACCACTGCTGCCACCAGACCAGCCGCCGCCTCCATGGCCACCGCCGCCGTAGCCGCCACCGCCGCTGTAACCGCCACCTCCATAACCGCCACCGCCACTGTGACCTCCTCCCACAGAGATGACCTTATAGACTTGTACGTGACCACCGGAAGAGCCGCCACCACCGTAACCGCCACCGCCGCCGCCATAGCCGCCGCCGCTATAGCCGCCGCCGCCATAGCCGCCGCTACCGTGACCGCCATCCCAGCCACCGCCTCCGTGACCACCGCCGCTGTAACCGCCACCGCCGCTGTAGCCGCCACTTCCTGCAGATGAGATCACTTTAATGACTTTAACAGCGCCTCCTCCATAACCGCCGCCGCCGCTATAGCCACCGCCGCTGTAGCCGCCACCACTGTAGCCACCACCGCTGTAGCCACCACCGCCGTGACCGCCATCCCAGCCACCGCCTCCGTGACCACCACCGCTGTAGCCACCACCGCCGCTGTAACCGCCACCGCCGCTATAGCCGCCGCCACCACTGTAGCCGCCGCCGCCACCGCTGGAAATAACTTTGATAACTTGGATACCGCCGCCGCCGCCGCTATAGCCTCCACCACCGCTGTAGCCTCCACCACCGCTATAACCGCCGCCACCGCTGTAGCCGCCGCCGCCGCCACCTCCTCCTTTGATGCCTCCTAACAATCCAAGCAATCCTGCATTTGTAGACGCCGTCAAGACACTAAGTGCCAGTAAGCACACGAACAACTAAAATGAAAGAAACAAAAGAACACAAAATTGTTTGTTAATCCTCTCTATCTGCGTCGGAATCCTTGCGCGCCTCACACGCTACACGTCTACTGCACTCACTTTCATTTCGAAGATGGCAAAACACGCCGCTAAGAACGAATTCCGCACACTAATGTCCGTGCGCGACAAAATTCTCTGTTTTATAAACCACGACAAGTCGTTGGGGAAAAATCTAACATGTTTAGAAAAAAAAAAATTAATAATAACAATAATAATAAAAAACATTATACAAAAGAAATAAAAGCCTTAATCATTTTATAAACAAGTACGACAAAAGAACAACTCGACAGATGCTTCGTGTTGGTTGGTGACTGGCCTTTAGCATTGTTGTTGCTTCATTTGTTATTATTTAATCATTGTCTTCAAGCGCATAAAAATTATACAAAAGAGGAATATGTCCAGTCTATTTGATTGTTTTTTTTTTATTTTTATTATAATAATTTTGAAATTTTGATTAGCATAAGAGCGAAGAAGGAAACTGCGATAAACCTGTTGATGTCCAAAACACTTAAATTCACTTTTTGACCAAAAGAACAAAATGAGTTAATGAATTTATGCATGAGCGTGATATTGGCCAGTTCTGCATTTAGTTACTTAAATATTTGCCACCAGCATACGAGCAAATAAAATTTTTACTCACTTCGCTCGCCGGGGGAGCGATAAATGTTCGTTTGAATTAATAAAAAAATTAAGTAAAATAATAATATTTTATAAAGACATATTTTTGTTAAGTCATTTATCACGAACACTTTTGAATTTAATTCATATAAAAAATATGTATCTAAATTTTCGATTTAACCCATCGTCGTGGCCGCTAACTTTGGTGACGCTCACTGTATGCCTCTTTTGACGTACTCTCTTCAACAGAATCACTCAGTTTTTGTTAGACCTACTCAAAACAACGCTCCGCATGGGTTAAGCTTAGAAGCTAAGTGCGCCGTAACTCAACACATTTGGTTCGCCTGAATGCTGGACACTCGCCGTCTGCCGGTTCCACCTTAGTTAGCTTGGGAAAGCTTTAACTCAGGGAATGATGTTCTGTATTCGCGCGTACAAGGGGATGCTTATGAAAGGGTTATATCTGGATGTTTTAACCTCACTGCATCCCCTTTCTCGATACTACAGGAAGAACTTCTGGTCTTGAAACCTTCTGAGAGACGCCTCATTCTTTATAGAATTTGACTCACGCATTTCAAACTCTTGTTTCTCTCTTTCACTCTCGGTATCTTTCATCTATCGTTCACGTTGCGTAAATAGCTAACACCTAAATAAATAAAATATCCAAGAATTCAACGAACTTTTTTTGTTCCCGTAAAAAGTTCTTCCCCGCAAATTAGTGGTAAGTATTTTGGCAACGATAAGCTCTTTAAAAAAAGACAAAGTTTTACAAAATATATACCAATTTACAGAATTTTGTAACATATAATGATTATTTTGAGTTGCGAACAACATTTGTTTCTTGAATAAATTACAAGCATAACCACAAAAAAAGAGTGGTTCTGGATGACTATCACATTTTATGCCATTTACAAGACCAATAAAAGCGGCCTAATATAAACAAACAAAATTTACATAAATATATTTGTAAATATTGTATATATATGGTACATATACATATGCTTATACTTACTTGCTCGTGAACCTGAATCTTACGAGGGGATTAACAAAAGTTCGTTAAGTTGACCAGAAAAAAAAAACAAAAAAATTCTATTTGTATTTATTCGTAATCTTTGTCCTTTTTTATTTTCTCCACATAATCGCCTTTGATTTCAATGCATTTTTTAAGCCTATAGATCCACCTCTGAAAACAGTCTTCAAAATCTAGCTTTTTATGGTTTTCAAGTTCAGCATTAACCGCATTAATTATCTCCTCGTTGTTATAAAGACCTTTTCTTTTAAATTTTTTTAAATTTTTTGAAATAACCAGAAATCACAGGGTGCTATCTTCGATCCCAGAGATCGCAATAAAATTACTCGTTTTTCAGCAGTGTGGGATGGCGCGTTGTCATGATGTAAAAAGTAGCGCAGCAAGTCTCTTTCTTCCTGTTTTCCAATTAATTTTCGAAAACTTTTGGTAAGCACTCTTCGGTGTACCATTTTTCAGTTGCCGTCTGACTTTTTCCAATGGAGTAGCAGCTGCGATTTTAGATTGGGTGAAGTAAACTGGCATCATTACTTTTGCAGCTGATTTTTGTTGCTTAGATTTTACGGGTGGATTTGCTCCTGTTGGGCTCCATAACATGGACTGCTGTTTGGTTTCTGCATCGTTCTTATAGAACCGAGATTCGTCACCGGTAACGACTTTACTAAAGTTTTCAGACTGACTATTTTCGAATTTGTTTGAAAAAATTGAGCAAAATGCCCTCGAGTCTCTTTTTAGGCCTCATTTAAAATTCGTGGTACCCATCGAGCGGATTTCTTGGTGTATCCCAGATGATTACTTAATATTCGCGGTACAGCCATGGCATTCAAGCCCAATAAATTAGCAATCATTTCTTGTGCCAATCGTTGGTCTTCGTAAATTTTGGACTTCACCAGCGCTACAGTGACGTCATCAGTGGAAGATTTTTGTTGACCTTCTCGTGGCTCGTCCTCTACGGAAAAATGTCCGGTCTGGAATCTTCGGAACTACCTAGAAATAGTCTTTAAAAACGGTGCAATCGTTCCATATGCAATTTGGCATTCACGGAATATTTGTTTTGGCTTTAAATTACGCCAAAACCCGAAGAGAATCACATGGTGAATTTCTATTTGCGTTGGTGGTGGAATTTCGTCTGACCTATCCTTAGCTATCTTGCGTTCCCTCGTCTCTATTTTAGCCGATCGTTTTAAAATTTGAAAGGCAGACTAATAAAGTATTTGCAAAGGATTTGGTATTTTTAGCTTTAACAAAAACAAATTGAAAGACACCAACTGACCGAACTTTTATTAATCCCCTGGTATATATGCTGAGTTGTAAATCCTTTCAATTTGAATATTTAAATCGGATTTTTTTTTTTCGTTATATACATACATGTACTATATGTTTATATAGGGTTTTCCAATAGAGATGATGTGATTTCTAAGTGTCGTTTTGGCTATTTTTAATATGTCATGATCTGTCTTTTTTTTCTTTATATTCAGTAATGTTTCAAAAAGTTGTGATTTAACACCATTAATCTAATTCTTGTGGGGTTTTTTAAAATCATTGGTATTTAGCAAAAAACCAGACTCTTTTCAAGTTTTAAAAGTCAATATTGAATATGATATTTCTGACATATGAACGCCTTTATTTAGTGGGAAAAGTGCTTAAAAATTGGGTTCATCGAAATCGTTCCTGCAAAAGAAGTCATGTAGACCATTTGACTGATGTTATATTCAGAACTTAATTGTATCGACTTACTTCACATTAAATAAAAAACATTTGAATTTCGTTAACAATTAGTGTGTGTGTTTTTTTTCAAGAAATCATTTCACTCTTATTGGAAAACCCTATATATGGCAAATTGTACAGAATTTACTTACCATTTTCAGCGAAACTAGTTCAATCACTTAAAACATACATACGTACATATGTACATATATGGTACATGCATATTTTATTTGTATTTGGAAGACGCCAATTTGTTTCCGTTTTCGTTGATTATTCTCATTTTTACTTTTATTGCTCTTCATTTTTTATTTAATTTTTTATTATTTTTTTTATATTTTTTTTTTTTTTTTTTTGTAGTAAAGACTTTATGAGACCGGCTTTTTTAAAGACTAGCAGTCGCCAATGCCGCCGTAGCCAAACTTATTGTATAATTTGGTAAACACAATACGTTTAATTTATTGTTGTGTGATATACATACATACTCTAACATACATACATATGTAAAATTGAGTTCCAAAAAAAGGTGTCTTTTTTTAATTTTTCCAATATTAAGCAGTATTATCGTGCAAAGAGTTAAACAATTTTTAAAATATTAAAAAAAATATATATTTTTCGTTGTCGAGAGCTTTCAACATAGTAGTAATAAAATTTATTAAAAATAAAATGCATGCCAATTTCGTTACAAAAAAAATCAATCTTAATCTATATAAAAGGTTTTCCAATAAGAGGTGTTATTTTGAATAGTTTGCTATTCCGCTAGATGCCACTTTTAAAGTTGTAATTTTTTGATATTTGACAAGTAAAAACTACGCTACGATAGACCCACCAACAACTTATTGAAATGATTAAAATTCACTAAAAATTTTATTGAAAAATCATCCTCGATGCCTCGATGACTACGTCAATAAGCAACACTGTCGCATCTATGGGTCGGGAAACCCAAGATTTATTATTGAAAAGCCTCTCCATCTACCTCAACGTGTAACTGTTTGGTGCGCTTTATGGTCTGGCAGAGTCATTGGAACTTACTTTTTCGAAAATGAGACTTGAGCAACAGTTACGGTGAATGCATCCCACTATCGGGAGATGACTAATAATTTTTTATGACCGGAATTGTATAGTTTTGATCTGGACAACGTTTACTTTCAACAAGACGGCTCTAAGTGCCACGCAGTCCACGAAACCATCGATCTTTTAAGGGAAAAGTTTCTATATGGTGTTATCTCCCGAAGATGTGCACCAAGATCTTGTGACTTAACACCTTGCGACTTCTTCCTTTGAAGCCACGTGAAAGATAAGGTTTACTCCAACAGGCGAACATCGATGTAAGACCAGAAAGATGGAATTCGTGAAGCTATTGAAGGCATACAGCAGCCACTTTACGATTTGATGTTGGAAAATTTCATAAAAAGTGTACGGTTCTATAAACATAGCCGTGGTGGCCATTTGATTGATATTGCTTCCTCTTTACATTGAAAAAATCATTCAATCAACTATTTAAAAATTCCATTTTCCTCTGAATGTCAAAATAACAACTCTTATTGGAAACCCCTGCATAATATTGATGAGTGCATAAGTTCGTGCCCGATTTCAAGTGCAAACTAAAATTGAAATTTTTTGAAGAAAGCGCTTTTATTAATCAATTATGTATTCGCCATCATGTTCGGCAATCCACTCCCAACGTTCAACCAATTTACGGATGCCTGATTCATAGAAATCGCGCGGTTTCTCGTTGAAAAAGGTGTCAAGGTGGTTTTTGACGTCTTCCACATTTGTAAATTTTTTTCCATTCAAATTGTTCTGCAGCGATCGAAACAAATGATAATCAGAAGGTGCAATGTCGGGTGAATATGGGGGATGCGGCATGATTTCCCAATTCATCTCCTTCAGTTTGGCCAGGGTCGGTTTTGTAACATGTGGCCTGGCGTTGTCATGATGGAAAAGAACTCCTTTGCGATTGGCCAAAATCGGACGTTTTTCATCAATTGCTTTCTTCAATTCGACCAATTGCTGACAATACTTGTTGGCAGTGATCGTTTCTCCAGCTGGCAAGAGCTCAAAATAGATCACGCCTCGGATATCCCACCAAATGCACAGCAGTACCTTCATCGGATGCAATCCACCTTTCGACATCGGTTCCGCCCCTTCGTGTGCCTGTTTCCATGTTCTTTTGCGTTGAACATTGTTGTACAGGACCCATTTTTCATCACCAGTCACGAGCCGATCCAAAAAAGGTTCGTTTTTGATCCGTCGAAGCAAAGAAATTGCTGTTGACATACGGTCCACTTTGTTCTTTTCACTCAACTGATGTGGCACCCATGTATCGAGCTTCAAAGTGTACCCAACCTTTTTTAAACGACGAAACGCAGTTGATTTGTTGACGTTCAATTCACTGGCAACCTCTTCCGTCGAAATACGTGAGTTATTCGCAACTAAAGTCCTTAGAACATCGTCATCAAGCTCAGAAGGCTGTCCACTGCGAGGTTGATCTTCGAGGTTAAAATCTCCAGAACGAAATTTCGCGAACCATTTCTTTACTGTGCGGAGTGCTGGAGCACGGTTCAAATAAACTTCGCGAATATCCTTAGTTGCAGCGCCCACTGTTTTTCCTTTGCGGAATTCGTATAACATAATATGACGCATATGATCTTTTTCGTTGTTCATCTTCCATGCGTCTTTTCACTAAGCAACTCAAATCAAAATGAAGTTATTTTATGCTTGATTTACAGTTCGGACTGTCACCTTTCCAACGATATATAATATGTATATATTTCTTTCACGAGCGCCACTCTCAATCGATTCGTACGGCATCCAGCGGAATCGGGCACAAACTTATGCACTCATCCATATTATAAAACTATATGTATAAAAACTATACGTTCGCTTATAAAGATTCCGACATCCCGACTGACTTGAATAAAATTGTTCAGGAAGTGGATCGATTTACCTAAAAAATTCGGTGCATAGGTGGTTTTTTACTTAGGTTAACAAATAGACTGTTCTTCTCTCCGGGAAGTGTAGCAGGACTGACCTATACAAAAAATCGTTTCTTTTATTTTTTATTTGTTAGATTTACCTGAAATTTGTTAAAATGCAAGCTTGATGCTTAGATTAACAGAAGTGCTATTATTTTCTTTGGGAACCTGTACCAGAGACCAATCCATTCGAAAAAAGCGTTCTTATTACTTGAAAACAAAAATTTTCCGGTAAATGGACCGATCTATTTGAAAAAAGTATACACATTCATGATTTGTTTTAGAAAAATTTGAAACGATATGCCTAAATGGAATACTGAAAATAGGCCAAGAACCTGAAACAATCGATATGCTCGAAATAATACTTCCTTTACTGGGAAGAGATCACCGACAGTTTGACAAAAATTAGTATGATTATATGCTTATATCCAGCATAGATCCGTATACGTAGGCTGCTATATATAGGTCTGGCCTAGGCAACACTAAGTGTTGCCAGGTGCAATCTGACATTTCCATTGGAAAGTTTGACATTTTTTAGCATAACATCACTCAGAACGTTTTGTCATTTAATCGTGAATTGTTTTATTTACAGGGAATTAAAAAATTCATCTCGGCAAAAAAATGGAATTAACTCGTGAACATTTTCGTGCGATCATTTTTCACAATCTTCGACGTGGATTATCACGACAAGAGTGCATCGATGAACTTAAATCTTTGTATGTCTATGAAACCATCCTATAGCACTGTGAAAAACTGGTACAACGAATTCAGTCGTGGCCAACGCTCGATCAAAGACGAATTCCGTGAAGGTCGTCCAAAAACAGCCGTTGTGCCAGAAAACATCGATGCCGTACGTGAACTGATAATTCAAGACCGTCATGTAACATACCTTCAAATAGAGGCATGCCTATGCATTTCTTCCATCAGCATACATTCGATATTGCATGAACACCTGGCCGTAAAAATGGTTTGTTCTCGTTGGATCCCGCACAATTTGACAATCGCTCAAAAAAAGGCTCGAGTGGATTGGTGTAAAGAAATGCTGAAAAAATACGATCGCGGTGCTTCAAAAGACGTTTATAAGATCGTCACAGGTGACGAATCATGGATCTATGCGTATGAGCCCGAAACAAAACAGCAATCGACCGTGTGGGTCTTCCAAGACGAGCCAAAATAAAAACCATTTTCGTTGATAAATATTCGTATTTTCATTATTAGGCCAGAAATATATATAGCAGCCTACGTACGGTCATCACTTGGGTGAGATTGTCAACGAATTCCTTCTTTATGAAGCTGAAAGCGAAACATATTTTAAACGGACTGAGTAATAGTTCATGTCTAGGGGGTATATGATCTGTCCCATCATATGGGCAAGGCTACATTTTGGGCCATCTGGCATAGCAACTGTAGTAGTAGCTCAAATTCCATATACTAGTTTTAGTAAAAAGTAATCCATTATTTTAACTTTAGTTTCATGGAACTGTCTCAGACCATTTATTTTTGGGATAGTGAACAAATTTTTACAACAGCTTGGAGTTATTGTCGCTAAAATTTTCTAGAAACCATTATGTTTCCTCATCAGACGTCTTTTTCCAGACATCCTTGTTCGGATCGGATCCAATCCGAACAAGGATGTCCACAGCACGAGCCAATTTTTCAATAGATGGCTTTAATGAACTGTATCCCGCGTTCTATGAGCGGGATTGGATTATGTTAGATGACGTTAAAAAGATGACATTTTGTACTGAAAAAGATAATGGGAGAAGTTGATCACTTAACACAGTAGTGTTTGAGCACACATCAAAGATGGACACCAGCAAAGAGAAAATACTCTATTATACAATTTTTCTTCGAAAAAGTCAAAAACTGTAGTCAGGCAGTTGAAAATGTGAGCAGTGTTTAAGATCTTGATACTCTAACAGTCCATCAAGCACAATTTTGGTTTCAGCGATTTCGTGCCTGTAATTTGATGTAAAAGATGCTCCACGATGTGGAAGGTCAATTGTCGAAAGTGTCGTTAAAATAATGGAAATCGTCGAGTCTGATCGTCATGCGAACACTGTTTCGTTTGACCAGGAGCTGAACGTTGCAAAAAAACACAGTTTGGAACCACTTGAAAAAGACTGAATACACAAAGAAGCTTGATGTATGGGTGTCACATGAGTTAACGAGAAAAAATCTCAAGGACCGAATTTCCAACTGCGAAACGCTGCTAAATCGCAACAAAATCTACCCATTTCTGAAGCAGATGGTAACTGGTGGTAAAAAGTGGATCACCGACAGTAATGTTGAACAAAAACGGTCGTGGTCGAAGCCAGCACAAACAGTCTCCAAGCCAGAATTGAGGGCCAGAAAGGTTTTATTGTGTGTTTGGTGAGTTTGGCAAGAAATCATCTACTATGAGATATTATCCTACGATCAAACTCTTAATTCGAATTTATATTATCAGCAATTGGACCGTCTGAAGGAAGCAATCGCACAGAAGTACACAGCTTTGACCAGCAGAAGGGGAATCGTGTTTCATCAGAACAATGCCAGACCACACAGATCGATAGTGACTCCCCAGAAAAGCTTCGAGAAACTTGGTTGGGTGTTTCTTATATAATACGAGTATATCCACCGTATAGTCCGGACCTCGCACCAAGTGATTACCATGTGTTCCTGTCGATGACGAATGATTTGGCTGGTGAAGAATTGGCCTGAAGAGAAGCCATTTTTTAGTCAATAGGGACCAGTGTTTCTATGAGAGAGGCATAATGATATACCTAAGCTTCAAACTGGTGAAAAGTAACGCGCAAAACGATGCATATTTGACAAAAATAATAAAGCCTTAAATTTAATACAAAAATAATGGACCAGATATGATTTCAACTTTCAGGAAGCCAGACTTCAAAACTTGTTATAAAGTCTATGCATGGGACACGCAATTTTTTACTTATATTTGTCAAGTGACTTTTGTAACTCCCATACAAGTTTCTCGAGTCGATGACGAGGCGTTAATCACTTTCTGCATTTCATTTACCGAAAAAAAGAAAAATCCAAAAAAGTGAAAGGTCTAGCGCTGCTCCCAAAGACATTTAGATTCAACGATTAAAGTTGACTCCCAAATTTTTATTTTTAATTAATTTATTATTATTTTTTTTTTAATTTTTTTTTTTTTTTTTTTTTTTTTTGAGAAACTTTGCAGGCGAAACCCTTGGGAATGCGCTTCCGCAACAGAGCTGATGACGATGCGAAAGCGTTTTATATATATATATAATTGGCGCTTTGTAACCGCGAAAGCGTTTTACTTTTCTTTTATATATGTATATACACGTACCTCAACCGCTGGTAATGAGCAATGAATGATAAGAGCAAAGTATTTTTTTTTTAATTTTTTTTTTGGATTTTTTTATTTTCAACTTGTTATTTTTTGGTAACAATAAAAACAATAACAACATTAACAACATCTACGAACTCACGCTGTAGAGCACTATAGTTACATTACAACAAAAATTCGGTTAAACATTTACAACACTTAGACGGCTAAGATAGATGTGTAGCTAGAGGTACAAATGTGAGTAGGTATGTATGTATGTTTGTATATCACAATACGAATAGCTTATGTAGAGGTGAAGAATGGCACTTCGCACGCATCATGTGGAGTTTCCGCGTGGAGAGTGGTTTTGTGGATAGAATGCAGTGGGCAACCATGACTTTTTTTGTATTTGTTTGTTTTTCTTTTCTAATCAGTCTCAGTCAATGGCAAATGGCTGCGCGTGCTGCGTGTTATTAAATTATGGGAGGCGCATATTCGGCACACTTTGCGAATACACTGTACAATATGTACGAAAATGTCTTGATATGGCAACTTTTGGTACGCTTAATCCCAGCCACCACCGCCGCCACCAGCAGCCCAGCCACCGGCATCACCGCCACCATAGCCGCCACCATAACCGCCAGCACCGCCATCGCTGATGACCTTGATGATTTTGATTTCACCACCACCAGCGCCGTGATCACCGTGTCCGCCATGACCACCGCCATAGCCGCCATCGAAGCCACCGTGTCCACCGCCGTAACCGCCATCGAAGCCACCGTGTCCGCCGCCATAACCGCCATCGAAACCACCAGCGCCGCCTTCCTCATGTACGACCTTGATGATTTTCACGTCACCACCATGACCGCCACCGCCGTGACCGCCATGACCACCGTGACCACTGTGACCGCCATGACCGCCGCCGCCGCTGTATCCGCCGTGTCCACCATGACCGCCACCGCCGCCGCCGCTGCCTCCGCTAATGACCTTAATGATTTTGAGTTCGCCACCAGTGCCATAGGCATCGAAACCGCTGCCGTGTCCACCACCACCACCGTGACCACCATGACCACCACCATAGCCGCCATCAAAACCACCGTGTCCACCATGACCGCCGCCGTAGCCGCCATCGAAGCCACCGTGTCCACCACCATGACCGCCATCATCAGCGCTGATAATCTTGATAATTTTCACATCACCGCCACCGTGACCGCCACCACCGTATCCACCGCCACCGCCACCGTGACCGCCATGACCACCGCCATGTCCACCACCATGGCCGCCACCGTATGAGTAGCCACCGCCGCCGCCGCCGCCACTACCACCGCCAATGCCGAGGAAACCGGCTTGTGCTGTGGCCACCACAGCTAAGATGCAAACGAAAACCTAAAAAGAGAAGCGAGTAAAGTAACATTTTCTTGATTAAACCGTAATCCTTGAGCGGCAAATTGAAATCTGCCATGCAGAAAGCAGGAAATGTGCGTACCTTCATTTTGTTGTTGGCTAAGCTTAGTTATTTGCTACGTGTAAGTCGGTAGACGAAGTTAACCAAGCACCAGTTGTGAGAAGAACTGTGTAACTGATGACTTTCCAGTGTCATCCAGCAACTTTATATACCATAAATGTGTGCCGAGCGCTTAATGCTTAGCGCTTAGCTGAACTCTTAGAGGCGTGCACTCCAAAGCAGCTGAAAAAAGACGAAAAAAGCCGAAAAAAGAAACAGAAAGCGACAACGAAAACGAAAACGAAAGTGTTTTGTTGCATTCATCCCGCGATTCACAATAATTTTGCCTAATAAAATGAGCCGTTGATATGCACAGACGCGGCAGAGGTGACCACACAAGTGCCTATGTGTAGCAGCAGATAAAGAAAGAAACAACAAAAGAAGAGCAACAAAATGTCCAAATCCAAAACGCCGGCGAAGCAAGCAACTCTTCTCAACACTTCTTTCTTTGATTTCTTCCTCTGCTGCTGCTTCATCTACTTCATCACTCACATTGGTCTCTTTGGTTTGGTTGGCGTGTTTTCCTTTTTTTGTTTTTTTTTTTTTGTTTTGTCTATTTTCGGTTGAACTCTTGCGACGTTATTAACTTTGGCCGACAAACTGGTTCAAACTATTGAGGAATATGACGGTAGTGAAGGTGCAAATGGTGAGCGTTTTGCAATGCCATCAAATACATATGTAAATATATATATGTATGTATGAGTATGTAAATATCAAAGTGTGTTTGCATTATGAAATTTGTTAAAAGAGGAAATGCTCGAATGCGAGATTAAACTGAAGATGAGAAGAAGTTGAAGTATTTAAGCCAAGCCAAGAAAATTAAAACAAAAACTCTTTTAATGTCAAATACAAAAACAAAGATTCATTTGTGCCATAAATATATGTAATTGGGTTTGAAAAAAAAATTCCAAAAAAAACTTTAAAAATCATGTACACGACCAACACCAAAAATAATTTGACATTGTTTCATTTTACCGTCAATTATATTTCAATTAATTTCTGTCACAATTGCTGTTAATTAGTACTTTTGTGTGACAAGCTTTGCTTTAAGCTTAGCGTGATTTTGAATTGTAGAGTTGTACTAGTCAGTAGTTAAGTTATTGCCGGTAATTTTATTTTCTAAAAAGTACATAATTGAAATCATTTAAAAGTATGTAAGTACCAGAAGAAGGCTTATTGTGTGTATGCATGAATTCGTGCGGTTTTTTTTTTAAATTAAGACTTTATTGTGAAAAAATTGTTATACATTTAATGTTCAATGTATTGCCCATCGGAAGCAACGATATTTCTTTCTGGCAGTTTGTGGATCCCATCCCAAAAGAACTTCTCCGGCTCGGAGGTCAAGAAGGAATCGATCCAATTTCTGATACCCTGTTCTCAAGTGAAGCGTACTCCGGTGAGGGCATCCTGCATTGATCTGAACAAGTGGTAATCGGAAGGTGCTATGTCTGGGCTATAAGGTGGGTGAGGTAGGACTTCCCACCCACAGTTTTCCAAATAGTTTTTAACTGGCCTTGCAACGTGTGGCCGAGCGTTGTCATAAGGAAAAATTATTGATTCGTATCTGGTCGCATATTCTGGTCGTTTTTCTGCGATGGCCTTTTTCAAACGAATCAACGAATCGGTAGAGGTCCCCATTGATCGTCTGAGCGGATTTCAATAGCTCATAATAGAGCACACCCTTGTGGTCCCAGCAATTACATAGCATAACCTTTGGCACCATGGATATTCGGCTTTGCCGTGGATGTCGATGGTTGGCCGGGCTTCACATACGATCTCTTGCGCTTTGGGTTATCATAATGAATCCATTTTTCATCGCCAGTGACAATCCGATGCAAAAATTACTTCTTTTGGTGGCGTTGAAGCAACATTTCCGACATGCAGAATCGACGTTCGACGTCTCTTGGCTTTAATTCATAAGGCACCCAATTTCCAAGCTACTGGATGAATCCTAATGATTTTAATAGTCTGGAAACGGTTGCTTCATCAACTCCTAATACTTTTGCAAGTTCTTCTTGCTTCTGGCATGCATCTGCGTTGAGCAATGTCTCCAATTCTTCGTCTTGAAATTTTTTTGGCTGTCCGGGTCGTTCTCCGTCGTCTGAGTCGAAATTGCAATTGGCACGTTCGTTCGGCTAAAGCATGGTCACCATAAACGTCCAGTAAAATACGTTGGCTACCGAAAGCTTTTCTTCATGTGAAAGTAATAAAGAAGAATTCCCTGCAAAAACACTTTATCTGGTACAAATTTCGACATTTTCAAATGAATGAAACAAATTGTTGTTCAGGCTAAAACAAATGACATCTACTGAACACGACGAGAAATAATACTAGTAGAGCCCTCTCTTAGAAAACCGCACGAATTAATGCATACACCAATAGCTTATATACTACCGAGTTTTTGCTACGGCACACTTAGAAAAATAAGGCCATTGTGATGCCGCTCTGAGGCTCCTATCTTAACCTTCTCAAATTATCGAACCATTTCGTGTACCTTATAAAATCAACGAGATCCCTTATTTTCGCTGCGGCTAGCTGTCGTTATGTTAATGGAGAACTGTTGTAGAAGGATAACACGTTTTGATTTTTTTCGCGTCCAACTTAGGCAATAGCTGTCTGGTCACTTTGCATGTGTTCTCATTCAACCATCTTGAGTCTCCTTCTAACGCAAAGTTCCATTTAAGAATATACTTTGCCGTGGACAAAGGTAGAACTGCATCGTGTCCATACTCGTATTTACCTCGTGGATAGAAGGATCTCTTCATTCGCTAGTTCGTCTGCCAAGCAATTGCTTGGGATGTCACTGTGTCCAGGTACAAAGAGCACAGCAGTGTGGCAGTCAAAGTTTGCTCCAACATTTTTTAGTCACCTTTGATGTTGTACTGTTACATTGTAGAATTCTGATGGCAGTTCGACAGTCGGAATATATCGCAAGCGATTGTCTTGCTAAAGAGTTTGCAAAGAGTTCTGCTTGAAAGACGTTGCATTGGACTGGTAGTCTCATGCTGGTGGGATACTTCAACGGAAATCTCGATACGTAGCTGAGTTGTTAGCATTGCATGCTGTCATTCCTAGCTAGCTAGCGTTCGAGTCCTGCTCCGGTCAACGTCCAAAAATGATGGAAAATTAATTTAAATAAAAAATAATTCAAAAATTAAGTTAATTAGTTAATCAGGAGCTCGGCCGAAGATCGCTTCAGCGGTTACGAAGCGCCAATTATATATCTATAAAAGAATTAGAGGTCCCACACCCCCTTTCCGATAACATGGTATTGAAACCCCTATACAATTCATTCGTCCATAAATGAGAGTTGATATTTAATCCTTGTGGGCGAATATAAGTTTTAATGCTACGCTAAGCCGTGTAAGGGGCATGGTGGAGGTGAATTTTAAACTTCATAGTTTTCTTCAGATTTTTGTCTTACGAACGGAATTAATGTCTTTCACTTCCCTTTGCTTCTACATCTTATACTTTCAAAGCCGGAATGCTTTCATACTTTCGAACAACATTACCTGGCCAGCGTAGCCGCTGTCTCTTGATTCGATGAACTATATTAATGTCGTCGTGTAACTCACACGACTCATTGTTCCATCGGCTGCAATATTTGCCCTTGCCTGAGCGCATAGAAGAGCGAGTCTTTCGAAAAAAACTTTCTCAAAACCTCCCAAAGCCCACTCATCGGCTGTGTCTTTGTTCGTCGAAAAAATTCCACCTTTTGGCAAGAGTGATTCGGCGTTGGATTTCAAGGCTGACATTGTTGTTGGTGTTAATAATACAATAATTCCAAGATAGACGAAATCGTCCACAACTACTACTTTTGGTAAAAGATCAGTCAAGGTTGGAATTAGAGCGTGTGGGTGGCAATATTGCTCAAGAAAAAATTGTCTCTGACTGGTCCACCGGTTTTTCGTGTGAATTGTGCCAGTGTCAGGTACGTGATTCAGGTCAAATACCTGGGACTGACCATAGCTGAGAGAGTAATTTTTTGCTTCGCAGTGTCTTGTGGGTCAAGTACGTCGCGTATTAAGGTGTGATTGGAGCCTCAGTCGGCGTGTTGTTCGTTGCTTGTGCCACTTATGGGTCTGCTATGGTATGGCGGCCGCGGTAGCCGAGTGGTTAGCATTGCGTACCGACACTCGGTAGGCTCGGGTTCAAATCCCGGTGCCACCAACATCCAAAAGTTGTGGAAAATTAATTTAAATAAAAAATTAAGTTAAATTTTCTAATTGCGATCGCCCCTTGGCAGGGAATGTCCACCCCTCCGAGTGCATTTCGGACATGAAATACGGTCTTCTCGTGAAAAAAACCATCAGCCGTTCGGAGGCGGCTTAGTATAAGCTGTAAGTCCCTCCATTTGTTGGAAAAACTCCAAGACGCATACCAAATTGGAGAAGGAGCTCAGCCGGACATCACTTCAGCGGTTACAAAGCGCAACTACAGCAGCACCAACGGACGGATGGGCATTAAGTCTAAACCAACCAGCAGCGTATGACTTAATCATGCTTATTACCAAATCGTCTAAATCAGTTTGATCAGTGAAAAATGATAATAAAACGCAACAAACATAATTACAATAATAGCATTGTAAATTCGAATGCGTGTATATACCTAAATATTTAAATATGAGTGCGTACATACATATGTACATAAAAGCATCATTAGTTGAACATCAATAAAAAACTACCTAAATTCACAAGAAATACTAAAATACATATGTACATATGTAAATATATATTTGCATAAATTTATATTAATTTCAAATCCGCTGAAATAATTTGTATGTATGTAAGTATGTATGTATGTATGTATGTATGTGTATTGGAAAGGTGTTTGATTACTAAAGCACTCCACCAACCAGGGTTTCGGTAACAAGTATCAGCTCAACAATGATGTAAGAAATGAAGTAGCAATAAAAATTAAAATAGAAGAAACAACAACAACAAATAATTAAGAGACCTTTTTTAATATGATTTCCTTTTAATTTAATTTTATTTATTTTTTCGATTTTGTTGTGAGTGGATTAATTGTGTACGAATTTTGATGTAAATAAGCGTTTACTGCAATATATTATATATGGTATATTAGGTCAAGTAAAAAGTTCGTTCGGTTTTTTTTTTATTGATTTTTCAAAATATGATAACTTTGTGTACAATTTTCCGATTTAAGTCAAATGTGCGCCGTTTTGTTCGTAAACTTGTTGCCAACGAGATGCCAACTTCATTTTACCCCTCTCGTAGAAGGCTGTGTCCCTATTGACAAACAACTCGGAGAGCCGATTTTCACAGGCCTCTCTTGAGGCCAACTTCTTACCATTAAGCGCGTTCGCCATGGACAGGAAAAGATGGTAATCACTTGGTGCCAGGACCGGACTATGACCTCCCATCCGAGCTCCTGGAGCTTCTGGCGCGTCACCAAAGACGTGTGTGGCCTGGCGTTGTCCGGATGGAACACAATTCGGCCTCTGTTTATCAAAGATGGCCTCTTCTGGATGAGTGCTGCCTTCAAGCGGTCCAGTTGTTGGCAGTAGAGGGCCGAATTGAACATTTGGCCATAGGAAAGCAGCTCATAGTAGATGATTCCTTGCCAATCCCATTAAACACACAGCAAAACCTTCCTGGCCGTCAATCCTGGCTTGGCCACCGTTTTGCGCCGGCTCACCGCGTTTCGACCACGACCGATTTCGCTTGACGTTGTCGTAAGTGATCAACTTTTCATCGCCAGTCACCAAACGTCTAAGAAATTGGTCGATTTTGTTGCGATTCGCAGATGGAAATTCGGTCCATCATGTTTTTTTGCGTTAGTTCGTGTGGCACACAAACATCGAGCTCCTTTTTGAATCCAAGGTTATGCAAATGGTTCCAAACGCTTTTCTGGTTTATCTTCAGTTCCTCAGCAATTAAATAAGTGCTCACGTGACGGTCTGTTTCCCCTATTGCCATGATTTTATCGCAATTTTTGACGACAGGCCTCCCGACGACATCGAAATTACCGGAACGAAACCTACAAACCACTTTTGTGCTACACGTTCGTTTACAGTATCTGGTCCATAAACTAAATTAATTTTTTCAGCCGCTTCGGCTGCTTTTTCGCCTTGATCGAATAAAAATTGTAAAATATAGCGAATTTTCTCTTTTCTGGTGTCCATCTTTGACGAGCGCTCACAATGTACTGAGTCAATCAATCGAAAAACTGTCAAAGACAAACTTTTAGCGCGAATAAACACGTTTTCAGCGCCGTATAGTATGACATGATGCGACACATAACACTAGTACTGTGGACAATAACGCCATCTCTTAGATAAAACCGAACGAACTTTTTACTTGACCTAATATATATATATATAGAAATATGTATGTACACATGTTAAGACATTCAGTAGAGTTGTTGATCAGTTGGTTATTCAGCTAATCAAAAAGCATACACGCATACTTACATATGCATTTATTAATGTATGTATGTATGTACGAGTATGTAAGCTTTATGTAAACAGGGTTTCCCAATAAGAGGTATTATTCTGATATTCAAAGAAAAAGGGAATTTTTTTTTAAATATTTAAATGATCGGTTGTTTACTTCAATGTAAAGAGGAAGATATGCCATTAGTAATAGAAAACAATATCAGCCAAATGGCCACCACGCCTACGCTTACAGGACCGTATCGTCTTTATGAAATTTTCCAACACCAAATCGCAAAGTGGCTGCTGTATGCACTCAATAGCTTCACGAATTCCATCTGTGAGGTCTTGAATCGATGTTCGTCTGTTGGCGTAGACTTAATCTTTCACGTGACCCCAAAGGAAGAAGTTGCAAGGTGTTAAATCACAAGATCTCTGTGGAAAATTGCGATAACCGCTTCGAGAGATAACACGGTCCATAAAGTTTTCCCTTAAAAGATCTATGGTTTCGTGGCTTGCGTGGCACTTAGAGCCATCTTGTTGAAAGTAAACGTTGTACAGATCAATACCATCCAATTCCAGCCATAAAAAAATCATGAATCATCTTTCGATGCACCGTAACTGTTGCTACAGCCTCTTTTTCGATAAAGTACGTTCCAATGACCCCACCGGACCATAAAACGCACCAAACAGCTGCATGTTGAGGAGGATGGAGAGGTTTTCCAATAATAAATCTTGGTTTTTCCAAGCCC
This sequence comes from Ceratitis rosa, assembly GCA_037013455.1. NCBI lineage: Eukaryota > Metazoa > Arthropoda > Insecta > Diptera > Tephritidae > Ceratitis > Ceratitis rosa. Next base: position 16,430,380 of record JAWMAG010000008.1, on the reverse strand, counting down.
CAGAAGCGACAGTTTAGCTTATTGACGTAGCCAACAGTCAAGATGATTTTTCGTTGAAATTCCGGCTGATTTTCAAGCATTGCTAGAACCCAATCAGCAAGGACACGACATGATTGATAATCTGCCGGCTTGATTTTATGGTGTTAACTGAACTTTATAAGCCTTAAGACGCAAGTCTTTATAGAAAATATGGTGTAATGCCGTGTGTGGAGTGCACAATTCCAAGGAACGATGAGGAGTGGACAAGCCTGGGGTTTCTTCAACAGTTTGGGCTACAGCAGCAATATTGGCAGTTGTTCTTGACCGACGTGCTCGTGTTTTATTCTTCGCATCACTACACTTGTGCCAACAACTCCATTTTGTACCAATTTCTGTTTTGCGGTCCGATAAGGTGCTGCACGACGCCCTCATAATGTTTTAGTTTTACGAACCGTCTCTGTCTCTGTCAGATTTTCACAATTTTTAAAGTGAATTTTTCAAACTTCAATGCTTGCTGAAGCTTGGTTCAATCCATTTTTTTTACTGGCGTAGTTTTTACTTGTCAAATGTCAAAAAATTACTTCTTCAAAAGATTATTCAAAGTAACAGCTCTTATTGGAAAACCCTTTATATATATTTTTTTGTGTTTTTTGTTTTTGTATTTCTTTTTCGCCAAATCTTTTATGGTTTCTGCATCGTTGACCACAATTTGTTACAGGCAGACCTATTAACATATTGACAGCGGACAGGTTATTGTCCCTTTAATATGTATGTATGTACGTACAAACATACATACATATATACATACAAAAGTTTTTGTTGATGTAATGAAAGTAGTGTTTTTATTGATTTGAGCACCTTTATTGCTAACCTATAATTACGTTGATGCATACGTATGTACGCAAGTATGTTTATATGCTTGTATATACATACGTACATACACATATATATATATATATAAATTTAGTTTTTATGGCATCGTGACGATTTAAATAGATGAAAAATGGCTTAAGACTAGATTTATTTGCTGAACTTTGAGGTTTTAAATATTTATTGATTAAAACATTAAAAAACTGATGAAAAAGCATGTAAAGCAAATATTGAAAAACTGAGAGAAAAAAAATTAAAAAAAAAGTTGTGGTGGATTAAAGTCAATAATCAACAGTATTGCTCTTTCATTGCCGCATATTTCACAGCTTATGTACAATATGTACATACATACATATGTATATGTACATACGTAGCACTTGACCAGAGGCAAACTTTTGTAAACATTTTATGTTTTGAAGCATTATTTTGAGTTTATATCGCTTTAATTTAAAATTTTTTCTCACATGCTCACAATCATACACACATATATACAAGTATGTACACTCTCTTTTTGCTTAGCATTTCGCATATAACAATTTTTATTACACTTAAACACGACGGCCGCTTCCTAAAGCTGCTAAAGCGTCATACCGTGATTTTACTCCCCGTGCCGCGTTAACCCCCTCTTCAACTTAGTTGGTATGGAGAGAGGGATTTTAGTTAAGGAAATGATTACATTTAATGTTATTGATGACTTCCTATACGTTTTTTTCTTTCCTTTTTCCTTTTTGTCAAAGAAATTAATCTCGCAAATTAACAGTTTTTCTTAGTTTTACTTTTCATTTTGCACTGATCATGATGATTAGAAGTTTTAGGTGAGTTTTTTACATTTATATAATTTTAATACACGCTTAACCTGCTTTTTCTTACGCGATTATAGCCGAATCAATATTAGCGCAGCATTCATTCCTTCTTTCCGCTATTTGCGCCAGCCTCTTCTCTAAGACCTCGGAACGTACGCACATTTAAAACACTGGATACAAGTCTTCCGTCTATCACAACATGATCGATTTGGATGAGAGTTTTTCGATCTGAAGACAGTCAAGTAGCTTAACCTCAACCTATTTGGTGATGTTTCGTGGTGGTAGCAAAATTTTCCGACAGTTGAGCCGAAGATACCTTCTTTGCCCACCCTGGCGTTGAAGTCGCAGCTGGGGCAGCGCTCATAAGTGTGTTCTAGGCGCTCGTAAAAGGTATCCTTGGTTAAATCATCCTTCTCTTCGGACAGAGTCCGACTCTCCCACCACGAATCCGGCACCAAATTTGCGCCCATTTTTATGACCGCCATAATAAATGTCACAAGGACCCACCTTCTTCCGTCCTTGTCCCGTCCATCGCACTTCTTGGACGACGGTGTTGTCAGCCTTTAATTTTATGAGGACATCAACCAGCTGGGCAGCGGCACCTTCCCAATTAAGGGACTGGACATTCCAGGTACATGCCCTAAAATCGTTATCCTTAAAGCATTTGCGGAGGTCTTCATCAAAAAAGGGTTCTCTCATCCGAGGCATATTTTAGTTTTTCATTGGATTTCTTTTCATGTGGTGCGTTCCAAACCCTACGCACAACCACATGGGATACGCCTACTCACTTTAGCTCGCTTCCAAACGGATATTTATCGGCTACCCAGGGGATACTGGGTCTAAGACCGGAAGTGGTGAGCTGCTTGAACCATATGTAAAAGAAACCAGGAGAATGGCAGTCAAAAACTTTATTCACTTGCGTGAACCCCATCCCTCTTACCTGCTTACACATGGAAAAATTAGTATTGGATTTTGGCAAACAAATGTTGGATACGGTTAAGTTAAATTCACTTGTTTAAGAAAATTCATTGCCTCTAACTTCATTTGAGAGTCCACTTAGTAAGTCTTCATTAGGAAACTCTTGAATCTGCACCGTCCTACCAACTCAAAAACTAAGTTCAGTCACATAACCTAAAACTCACTCCTGAAAACTACTCGAATAATCCAACGGCATTTCGAATTCACCAACATACACGTAAACACCTAACAAATCACTGCTTTAATATTATTTAAATATGTCAATCACTTCAAGCAAACTTGAACATCAAGCGGTCAAGGTTATTGTAAAGTAAGTACATTCAAAGTGACTTTCGAAGAAAATAATAACATAACAAATCTCTAAACACGCCCCACGTAAGCAATAAAAATTGAATAGTATTTTACGAAATATCATAACAAAAGCGAGATAAGTAAATCAAATACAATTATGCATCAATAGTTTATTTTGCCACAAAGCACTTGATTTTGTGGGGCACCAAGTTCGTGGGCGCCACTTACGGTACTTTTTCTCTCTCCCTTTTCATTTCCAAAACACTGCGGCGCGAATTGTAAAATATAAAACAAAAAATAAGATTTTGCTTAGCGTTTATTTCTCAAGATAATTTTGATTTGATTACTTTCGCACGTACGATTGTTTGTTCGCATCTACATACATACGTATTTATGTATGCATGTATGTCAATTACTTTTGCGGTTTTTGCTAATTATTACACTTTGTGCCTTTGAATTATCAAAAAGGTAGTTAAAAATGAATTTATTTGGTAGATGAAATTAAAAAGTATGCAATTTTGCCAAAAAAAAAGAATTGCCGACAGTAATTTGCACATATTACAAGAGTAAATACATCTCACAAGTATTTGCGTATGTGCAATGAATAAAGCAAAATACAATACTTTTATATAAAAAAATAAAAAAAAAAACATATAACAAACTTAGTAAAGCTCGAAAGATTACGTATGCAAAATTTCTATGAAAAATCAACTGAAAAATTTAAGAAAATCCGTTATATATTCTGATTGGTTTAATTCTTCTTCTATGGTGACAATTCACAATGAACACAATGAACTCCAGTTACCCGGGTAACGAGCACTACGAAGAACTAGATATTCGTTACCATTGATGCAAGTACTTCGCATAAATTTTATTTCAAATTATAGACAGAAACCGAAGATAAAAGTCAGAAATTTAAGTATTTTTCATTAAAGCATTCAGTAAGCTCGAAATGTTTGTACTAAAAATTGAGCAATGATCAGGTAGGCGGGTAATCGCTCGAAAATGTTCAATGAATTCTTTAGGTACATAAATTATATACTTAGTTCATGTAAAAGTAGATATTGTTAGTATATACTATAAACTTCAGCAAAACATAATTATGTATGTATTTATATATATTTATGAATACCGCCGTGTAACCGCCGAATCGATTCTCGGTCGAAGCTATTTTCGGTCCAGCTGCTCATTCAATTTTTGACTTAGCGTTAAGATATTTTTCCAACAAATGGAAGTAAGTACAATTTATTCTAAGCAGCCTTCGATGCTTTTTTATTTGGAGCTTTTATTTCATTTCAGAATTACACTCAGAGGGCTTGAAACTCCTTGACGAAGGGCCAACAAAATATTGACTTCACAAAAGTTAAAATTACCAGGCAAAAGTATACTATTGAAAGCGAAAATATTGCAGATTATACTTTCATAAATTTCCTCAATTTACTATAACCAAAATCCAAAAGTTCTAGCGACAACTTTCTAACAATAACATCGAAATCAAGAACCCTCTTACCGAGTTAAAGATAATACCTTAAGCTATTAACCTTTTTATTATAAACGATGACAAGAAATGTTATTACTTAGCATGTTCTAGAGCATCGTATTTTCTTTCGAAAAAATTTTGAAGCCAGTTGCCCAGAGATATGTGCGAATAGTCAGCAGGTACACAAGAGCGGCGAGCGGTGCCCGCTTTTACTCAATTGAGTAGAGAACTCGGTAGCGGCAACATTTGTGTAAACTTTGCATTTACAATAGGAAACACGGTGTTTTTATCAAGCATTTTTGCGTTCGCCATGTAAAGGCTTTATGGTAAACTCAATTTGATGACTTTTATTCAGTAATCCAATCAACGTAATCTTCTGAAAAATTTTTTAAATGAATTAAAAATGTATTTTGCATTGCTCTCTAAATTCTCAATATTAACTAAGCTCGAAAACCTGGCAACACTTTCCACTAACCGGTGACTATTGTGATTCATTCGCAAACAAGAAGCAGCAGTTGCCATCCGATTAATTGGTAGAGAAATTGACAACGTAGCCAAAAACAAGTGTAAATACTAATTGAAAAATGTTTAATATACAAACGCATATGGTAAATCTTTTATTAATTTATAATTCAAACAAGTAATTTAAGCTAATAACACAAACTTTCTATTGCCAGGACTATGAGGGTCAGCACAAAGCTGAGAAATTCTCACGCTTTATCATTACACTTTTCGGCATTGTCGGCCTCATTTGGGGAGCGATCATTCAACAATTTTCACAAACTGTTTACATTCTAGGCGCGGGATTCATATTGGCATCAATAGTAAGTATCATAATCAACATTTTGCGTTTATGTGTGAATGTTAAACAATTATTTTCTCAGATAACCATACCACCATGGCCGCTTTACCGCCGCCACCCATTGAATTGGCAAAAACCACGTAATATCGAACCACCTGCAAGCAGCGGAGATGAGGGCAAGAAAAAGAAGAAATAAACACTGGTGCTTGCGGTATATAATTAATTCCACTTATAGCTTTTAGAAAAAGAATTTGTGTAAGTTTAGATAAACAACAAAATAAAAAAATTAAATTCGAAACTTGATATTTAAACTTAACAAGAAGAGTGTTATTGAAAGTGGAAAACGTCGGTGATTTGATCTGCTGTGTTCTGCTAAGCTTGGGTAACTTTGCCATTACATGTGGTGAACCAAAATAATACTTCTGTACACAATAGAAAATTTAAGAATATTAAAAAAAATTGTAATTTAAATTGTCCAGTATGATAAGCAATACAATTTTGTTTGCCTACCAATATGTAATTTAGTGCGATGCGCGACATCTATGGGAAATCATGCGCTCAGTAATAAAAAAAATGGCAACCTCAAAAATCAGCTGTTAAGACAACAACAGCAACATGGATTGTTTGCATTGCTCCAACTGGCTCCAATTTGACAGTTTTCTCTATTGTTCGACTCTTCCATTCATTAATTTTTCTCCTTCATAACTTTTGCATTATTTACTAGCGTATATATGTACATATATATATGAAAAATTAAAACAAATTAATAATATTTAACAAATAACAAACTTGAGTAGGCGCGAGTGAGTTAAATAATAAGTCGGTACAATGTTCTAAGTCACAATCGCATCGGCCGTTCGAGTAGTACAAGTTTCCCGGATTGTCGCATATTCATACGTGATCACATAGTGCTTAAATATTAAATTTCTAATGAATTCCTAGTGCATCCACAATCAAGTAAGGTCAATAATATAAATGAAAGAAACTTTCGAAGCTCGTCTACTAACAAATTAACCAAATCATGTATCATGTTGAAACTAATAATCATAAATGTAAATAATTTAACAAAAATCTTTGGAATTAACAACGAAAAATGTAGTGGCTCTGCAGCTATTGAATCATAGCCATTAACATATACATATATACATGTTAACATTTGAATAAAAAATATTAATAAAAAATGACACATCTAAGCCAGCTACCCTCAACAACCCACACGACCACTTCAGCTGCAACGGAAATAGCATCACTAAAACAATAAAAACTAAACTAGAATGAAGCGATAAATTTTAGGGTGTGGATACGGGTGAAAATACTATTTACAAATTCGTTAAAAACACTTATGCTTTGTATATACAGACATTCATTTGTATTTACCAGCAATATGTAAGTTATTTGGTATCCTTGAATGAAAGGGGTGCGTCTTGCAAACAAATGTCTTTACAACTTCTTGGCTGCCACTTGATTTGTGTGCTGACTGGAGCATATACGCACATACACCTGTGACTGTACGACTTTTTGTGTTTATTTGAATATCAAAGTGTAAAATTCAATTTCGCCCCCTTCTAGAGGTGCGCCTCTTTTGCACTTAACACAAGGCCTCCGTCAAATACAGTTGACACGCGTTGGTCTCATTGTTTCTGTTTGGTTTTTTTTTTTTTTTTGTTTTTTTGTGACTTTGGTTTTGGCAACTAATAAATGGTCGTTTGTCACGTTTGCATTTAGGAGCTACTCATGGCTTAACAATTCTATTATTAACGTCTCGATTGGTTTATTTTTTTCAAGCGTTTTTGCCGAGTACATGCAAACAAATATGACCGAAAAGCTTTTCTGCGCCTTCTTTAAGTGAAGTGTTTTTGGACGCTAATCCAACGGTAAAAGAAATTTGTAATGATTGAATGAACGTGATTTTGGGCAGTTTATAGAATTTAATTATAGTAAATAATGAAAATGTGGTACAAGGACCGGTGGTTCGAAAAAATATTATCACAACAGTATATTTATATCACATCCGCATCACACGCACATACCTTCATATCTACATATATACAGATGTAACTAATCTACGCAAATATAAAGTTGGTTTATCTCACCCACAGAATTACAATATTTATTTCAATATGTAGGTATGTATGTGCAGTAACGTTTTATAACTTTCAACTACAACATTACATTTTTTCTTGTAATAAACTGTGTAAACATACATACTTATATACACGTATGTGTAGTAATAAAATATTATCTCGCTTAGCTAGCCTCTTCTATTACTAAGTTCCTTATTTGCTCGATAAAACTTTTGAGGCTTAGATAGAGATTGAAAAACCTGTACCAGGCCCTAATAAAGTCACAGTTACCCGACAAGTATAATAGAAAGTTATGACGTGGTTTTGCTTATTCGGCACTTTGGAATGGACTCTCTATCGCGGGAATTTTTGGATTTTAATCGTTTCTTACGACTGGCATGCCTTACCGCGCAGGAGTTCTCAGGTGTTCATTGGTCTATGTAGCCGTCTGGACTGTCACTTCTTCGGTATCCTAACCCTGTTTAATTTAACAGATAAACCTTGTTGCATGGTTATTTTAAATTTCTCTGGCTTCAAACCCAACCCTGGTCGGACGGAAGCTTTTTTCCCCATGTGCTTAAGAGGATTCTATCATTATTCTATTGCGGGTAGGGCTTATCAGTGCAAGGGCTGGAGTCATCTTAAGGCCTGTTCAGACCTTCATTTTCCTAGGGAGTGTACCAGGTGTTACGTGGCTTCTGCCAGTGCTCAACTGCAGCCCAAGCCAATAGAACTGTGTCTTCGAAACCATTAATCACTTTTGGTAACCACCCATAGAGTTCCAAAGTCCAACGGATCATCCCGTAGCATGACTACCACTTTTCTCTTACACCCCACCCCACCCATATCTGGCTCCACATCCCTTGTGTAGTCTAGTAAGCAGCTCCCATAACCCCGTATTGCCTTTTCATTGGCATATGAGACTTGGATATTATAGTCGATTTAATACCTACCTATCCAGACTTAACGCCGGCATACTTAACTTTTGTTCCGCGAGCAATGAGCCGTCTCATGACAACACCTCTTTGGTTGTCCATTAAAACTATATTAATTCCCCTCTGGTTCGAATTTGTCGAGCCACGCATATTTCATGGATATTTCGTTAAATGACAAGCCGCTACAACAAGAACAATACTTATTAGCAACGCTTGCTAAGCGTTTGGCTGCTCTGTAGATTATATAAAAGTATTCGATAAGCCTTTCATTCATGAAAATATATGATCTTATGCATTTATACATACTCGTATGTATATATGTACATATGTAACAAATATAATGATCATGGCAATCATTAAAAATAGCTCCCCTAACTATAAATTTCATTCCACTATCGCTGCATAGAAAGAAATAAAGTTTAATATACAAATTTTCGCTTCACGTCTCTGCCTACGCCACCGGCTGGCTTATAATAAATCATTAAAAAAACATACACACATACACATGCACACAAATAATAGCTCCGGCTACGCTTATGCCGAATACCACAACTCACATTTGCTCAACTGAGCACAATTGGCCCTACAAATGCTACGCTCTGTTGATTATATGACCCACCAAACGTCAAAGCAAAGAGATAGCGAGCGTAAGACAAAAATGAAAGCAATTGAATGAAAAGATCAACTGAGAAATGGTACAGCAGTGAATTGAATGAAAGCAAAGCCATAACAAACAGACAACGTGGTGTCAATTATAGGAACAACTATAATAAGCCAAAGCTCTTGCAACTGCGACTGTGACTGCGTCCGCGTCCACAGCAGCACACTTGACCACAAAAGAACAGAGCAAGCGACAGCGACAGCGCCGACGGAGACGGAGACGTCACCTATGACAATACACGGCCGGCAACGTTTTGGAGCATTGGAACATTTCGAAAATAAAATATACATTTAGTAATCCAGCAACGGTTAGCACGTACATACGTATGGAACGCAATGAAAGTAGCTTCTATTGCTAGCGGTGTGTTTGTGTGCTTATTTGCCGGTTTCACGTGCGGGTTTTGAAAACAAGTAGTGGCTTCCACGCATATACTCGTATGTATGTACATATGTACATACTGTTATATAGTGTAGCAGCAAAAACAAAGAACGGATCCAGCATATGTACATACATATGTATACACAAACATACAAGTGTTCTAGCTGTCGGATGATGCCATTCTTCGGTAGATCAAAGTAATAAATTTTCAATTCTAGTGCTTGAAAAACGGGTGTAGCTTGGTAAAATATTTAATGCTTGTAGGCGTGATAAATAAATTTTTGGCAAGTGATATTCGCATTTACGGCCACTTGATGCTAAAAAGTTATAAATCAGTTTTTACTCTCTTCATGCCAAACGGTGACTGCATATAAGATTTACAATACTATTTGCTTTGCCGCGGTGCCAATTTCTTCTTTCTTTTTTTTTTTTGTTGAATAAATATAATTAAAAGCAGCTGTGTGGTGTTGTTGAATGCGACTTCCGTTGAACGTGCTTGAATTAATATTTCTCACTGAATTTGTTTCTTCTTCATAAAAAAAATAATGCTAAAAGCTTTTGCGATGCTGATGACTGTAATGTGCAATTGAAAATAATTCTTCTTCATATTAAGATTGAAATGCACAATATTGTGATGACCGCGAAAATGACAAAGTGTCAACAATAATAATAATGATAATGGCGCTATTGTGAACGATCACTCCGTTAATGGCATCTGAATGGGCGCAGCAGCAAAAAATTCAATTAAAATAGCATCAAATAAATAAAGAAAAAAAAAATAAAAGAATTATAAATAATAAAATATATTTACAAATAAAAAGTGCATCAAAGAAAAACAACAAAAACAAAAGCCAACAGCGCATATGCTTACTTACGGAGCAAAACCAGACACACTTCGTTTCTATGCCCAACTTAACCTCTTCACATTTTGGTTTTTCGAATTAACATTAGCGCTGTTTTTATAAGAAATTAAGTTGTATTGTTGTTGGTGTTGTTGACATAGCGCATTTAAACTGGCCTGGTCTGGCCTGGAAAGCAACTCGACCTCAACAAGAAGCGAAACAACAATAACAACGAATATGTATTCGGCGGGTAATTAATGCAAATCAATGGAAATATACAAAAGAACATACTCATTTATACACAATCATGCATACATACATATTTATGTACATATACACAATCATACATATGTAAAAATTTTACGCACAAAAGAAATTTTGTTCTCGCATTCACTGGTTTTATTTAGCAATTTACGTATAACGCTTTCATACATATTACATATAGACATACCAAGTGTAGAATCTTTCATATTATGTATTGTACAATGTTTCGTAGATTTAGTCCATGGCTTAAGTATTTTGCTATAAATATTCTTTTTGCAAATTATGAAGATACATGCATTCATACATATATTCGTACGTATATATATACACAAAAAATTAAACAATCATTAATATGTAGATTTTGAGAAAGCGCGAAATGTTTACATAGTTGTATTTTTGCTTAATTCTTTTTAAATTTTTTTTTGGCATTTATTTCATAGAAACCGTGTTCTTCATATGTTCAATAGGGTACCCCTTTCTTAACTGTTATATTTTTAAAGTAAACTTATGCTCAATAATTAAATTATAATAATAATAGATTTTGAAATATATTTTATTAAATTATCACCATGACAAATATATATGTATATATGTATATATATAGTATGTATATTTTTTATTTGAAAATTTTCTGCTCTACAAATACGATTTTCATTGGTTTTTAAAAATATTATATATACGTACAATACATAGCTGCTGAGTGATTCAAGGTCAAAGCTGTTCCTTATTTTACATGTAAAATTATGTAGATTACGTATACGCAGCGGTGTATTAAAAATATTATAATGAGTAATTAAAATTAAATAATAAAGATAATTGATAATTGAACAAACTGACGAAAGGAAAAAATTAAATGAAATATAAATAAAATAGAAAAATAATCTAAAACAAAAAAAAATTAAGTTAAATTAAATAAAGTAACATAAAAAAAGTAAAATTTAAATAGAAAAAGCAAAATAAAATGAAATAAAAACAAAATAAATGAAAATATTTTAAGTTAAAAATTCAGTAATATAAAAATTGAAAAATTTAAAATTGTAAGTTAAAAATGTTAAAGTAGATTCCTACAAAAAATAAATAACTAAAAAAGTAAAAATAATAAAAAATAAAGTAAGATGGGGAAAAAATAAATTAAAATTAAATAAATTAAAAAAAATGAAATAAATAAAAAAGTAAAAATAAAATTAATTATAATAGTGAAAAATTAAATTAAAATGAAATAAAAAATGGAAATAAAAATAAAACGAATATAAAAAAAGAATGAAGTGAAGTAAATAAGTTAAATGATTTAAAAAAAAATAAAAATTAAATTTAATTAACGTGAAATAATTTAAAATTATACGAAACTAAACAAATAAAATCATAATTAACACAAATAAATAAAACAAAACAAAATAAAATAAAATGAATAAATTTAAGTAAAATAAAATGAAATAGATTACTATTAAATAAAAATAAATAAAATAAAATAAAATAAAAATAAAATAAAAAATTAAATTTAATTAACGTGAAATAATTTAAAATTATACGAAACTAAACAAATAAAATCATAATTAACACAAATAAATAAAACAAAACAAAATAAAATAAAATGAATAAATTTAAGTAAAATAAAATGAAATAGATTACTATTAAATAAAAATAAATAAATTAAAAAATAAATAAAATAAAATAAAAAAAAAAAATAAAAAAATAAAATAAAATAAAAACATAAAATAAAATAAATTAAAAAAATAAAATAAAATAAACTAAAAAATAAAACAAAAATAAAATAAAACAAAACAAAACACAATGAAATAAAATAAAATAAAATATAATATAACATAATATTATATAATTTAATGTAATGTAATGCAATATAATGTAATAAAAAAATTAAAATAAAATAAATTCAAATAAAATAAAATAAAATAATATAAAGTAAAATAAAATAAATTAGATTCAAATAAAATAAAATAAAATAGATTCAAATAAAATAAAATAAAATAGATTCAAATAAAATATAATAAAATAGTATAAAGTAAAATAAAATAAAATAAAATGAAATGAAATGAAATGCAATGAAATGAAATGATATGAAATGAAATGATATGAAATGAAATGATAAAATAAAATAAAATAAAATAAAATTAAATTAAATTAAATTAAATTAAATAAAATATAATATAATATAATACAATATAATATAATATGTTGTAATGTAATGTAATAATTTATAATATAATTTAAAAAAGTTAAAAAAATTAATTGAAATTAAATTAAACTAAAAAACAGGAAAAGAAATAATTAAATAAAATCTAAATAATTTAAAGTAAATTAAAATAAAATGAGATGAATAAAAATATAATAATATCAAATCATATCAAATAAAATACAATAAAATAAAATAATTTAAGATAAAATAAAAGAAAATAAATTAAGATTAACTAATTAAATTAAAGTAAAATATTTGAATAAAAATAAACAAAGTAAATTTAAATAAAATAATGTAAAAGACATTAAAAATGAATTAAATAAAATAAATTGAAAAATATATAAACACAAAAATTAAACAATAAATAAACTACAAGGCCTTTATTTCTCTTAGATAAGGAACACCCTATTATACAGACCTTTGCATATAGGTACACAAAATACTGCTTTAAAAAACAGCTTAACATTGCATTATATATTTGTTCATTAAATATTAATTTAACTTAGTGATCGTGCTTGAGATAAATTTTACATATACATATCTATATATATGTACTTTGGTCGTTGCATTTTGTAATTATAATCAAGCTTTAACAATAATGAATGCCAGATAAGGGTAGCCGGTTTTCTAAGTAAAATAGAAAACTCCAGTTATATTTGAGGAAAAAAGTTGAAAAATGGAGAGAATAGTTTAGGCGCAAGCAAAAAGAAGCTTCAAGTTTAATTTAAATTATGCATTGTTTTTTAATTTTTGTTTATAAAAAAAAATTGTTTAGAATTTTTCACTGATTTCTTTCGTTAACCAATCAGTTCGAGTAAGATTATTTTGGAAATGCATAAATGGCTTTAGTACACGTTATGCCATTCCACTGTAGCTGTAATATTGTAGTTTTCTGATTCATCGTTCAAAGTGCACATATTTTAATGCAAAATCTTTTATTTATGGTATATTATATTTTATTATTATTTTTCTATCACCTCAACACCATATATGAAATTGTTGTCACTGGTTCTGACAATTGTGAATTTAGTCATTGAAACACACATTTTATATACGGCGTACATGCATACTCGTGCATACTTAGATATTTATAGTAAATTGTTTATATACCCATACACTTTATAGACAATTTTATTTTGCTGACCCAGTCGGACTATCAGTTCACCAATCTGCCAAGCTGATTGTGTACCACATCGTCGATCAGTGTGTATGAGTTTAATGCGAAAGAGTGATTTTTGCCGATTAATCGATTTTTGCAACTTTTGTCTTCAAAAATATTAATTTTTATGAGTTCCAAGATTCACTTTTATAACCTAAAACAAATTTTTGAGTTCTTTCAAACACATAAAATCTTAATGACAGCCTGCTCAAGAAGAAAATGTAACTAAATATCTCTGACAAAATTTCCCACTCGGCCTACTATAATGTTTAAAACTATATAAAGGGTTTTTTAGGGACATTTGGTTTTCAAGAAAAAATAAAACGTAAATAATTTAATGTTATGACCAAGAATTTAGCTTAAAAATAATGATAAAGTGTTTGCAAAAAAAAAAAAAAAAGAATTCAGGCAAGTGATCGCCGTGGCTGGCGCGAATAAATTCCAACTGAGAGGCCCAATTTTCGGCGACTTTTTGCAACAATTGGAGCCGTAGGTCAACGATAATGCGCTGAATATTCTCTTCTAAGCCAAGCCACTTCGCATTATCTAACAAAAATATTTGAGTGGCGTTAAGTCTCACGATGTTGGCGGTCACGCCATAGGTTCACGATGCGCGGTAATGCGCTGACCAAATGTTTTGTTCAATAAATATATTATTTTGTTGATTGGATGGCATGTAGCTCCAACCTGTTAGAAACAAAGGTCCACCACATCATAATTCCACAATTCTAAAAGACCAACTCCAAAGAAAATATTTCCTCATAGAAAACCACATATCTAAAAGAAACACCCTCTACACATGTACATATGTGTCTCCATTGCTCCCCAAGCTGCAGTTTGCCCACTTAACAAGGGGCGCGCACGCTACTACATAATTTCATACATATGTATCTAAATGTATCAAGTTTATTGTCAATCCAAAATAGCAAAGAGTTCTAATTTTAGATTATTATTATAGCTGAATGAAACGAGTGCTTTTGAACAAAAAAGAAAAAAAAAAATAAAATAAAAATAACACTAAAATCCAAAGTGGCTTTTGTTTATGCCCACAGCTGTTTCTGTTCACCGGCAATGAGCGTGAAATATTTTATTCAGCAACAAAAACAAACACACAATTTTTTTTTATAATTCCAAATAAATCAGCGAAGCGAATGTTAAGGGGAAATTGGTATTAAATGGGACTAACAAATAATTCACATAATGTAGGGCTAACTATACTCATGCATATTCGTACAGTAGGCTCTACCACATACGAAATATACCTATGTACATATGTATGATTTTTTAAATATTTTAAATTGAATTAACTGAAAGACCCACCAAAGCATGTGGCGTGTGCTTGTATTTTTATATGCAAACATACTTTATAAATTTATTTATTTATTTATATATAAGAGTATGTATACCTTCAAGTATATAACGTTTTTCATTTTGTTGAATATACATATATTTTCCATCTTTAACAAACTTGATGGCCACTGACCTAAAGTCAATTCATTGTTTTTCTGTTTTTTATTGTTTTTGTTGTTCCATTTATCAGTCTCATTTTATAGCATTTAACGCTTTAATTGGATTGAACTATAGAAAGTGAAACTTATTGCACATGTACGTATATATATGGGCGTGTGTGTGTGATTACTGATTAAAAAGTACTTAGATTGTCATTATATACATATACAAAACATACAAACACACAACATATATATACAGTTGACAGCTGCAAAAAGGTGTGCTAAAATACGCACAACAACAAGCAAAGCATTAATTATTAACTAGTTGAGAATTGCATACAGTTGCGTGCATAGAAATGGCAGTGAGGTGTGCACTTTTTTCTTCTACTAACATTTCTTCACTACACAAACAGAAAAATTACACACTCAAGTTAAAGTTAAATGAAAAACTTTTCTAAATTGAATCAGATGGTACTTACTTTATATTTTTATTTATTAATTAATTAATTAATTTTTTTTTGTATAATAAAAACGGTGTAATGGCCAGGTTCCTCCAAAAAAAAATGTGTTTTTTCAAAGAAATTTTATATATTAAAAAAATATTTATAAATCAAATGTATTCGTTCGTAGAGTTTTTTTCGCAGTGACTTATTTGGACAAAAAAAAACAATAATTATAATAATAAATGAATCAATGATGTATTCTCCGTTACTGTTACAACCTCCACCCACCTCTCGACCAATTTGTTGATGCCATTTTGCCAAAAATCGGCCGGTCTACTGTCGGAAGAAGTTGTTGAGCCAGATTTTAAAGTCCTCTTCGCCATCGAAGGTAACACCCGTCATTTGGTTTGACAGAGAGCGGAAAAGGTGATAGTCGGTAGGTGCAAGATCCTGAGAGTACGCTGGATGCTAAAGAACCTCCAATTCGAGCACTTGGAATGCTGTTTTGACGACTTGGGCAATATGGGGCCTGGCGTTGTCGTGCAGCAAGATGACTTGGCCTTGTCTATGGGGTCTTTTCAGCCGAATGACCTCATTTACACAATTAAATGCGAGACTTCATTGTTTTTAGACAATTTGTTTTAGAGCAATCTAATCGGAAGTGAAAAGTGAATTATGAAAAAAATTGAATTTCGCGCCATCATAAAGTTCCTTACCAAACTACAAAAAATCAGTTTCGAACATAATGAATGAGATGTCATTGAGTTACAAGGACTTTTGACCGTGAACCATAAACCATGATGTACAAGTGACAATTGAGTTTCTTTAAACAAAATCCCGAGACCAGGAGCGTCAAGGTGACCACGCCAGAACTTATCAAAAAATTTTAAAAATTCTGCTCAATGATGCTATTTTTAAAATCTTGCACGATCATCTTGGCGTGACTAAGGTGAGCGCAAGATGGGTGTCGAGAATGCTCACGACTCTGCATAAACTGAAACGCGTAGAGTGTTCACGTGCATTTTTGTACCTCTGTAATGAAGAGAAAGATGTTGTATTTAGTCAAATTGGTATCGGAGACAAAACTTGGATTCATCATTACGAGCCTGAGTTGAAAGAAGATTCAATGTAGGGGCATAGAAAGGACTCAGCACCTCACAAAAAGGTTAGTAAGCCACACTCAGCTGGAAAACTCATGGATATCTTCCAAGCCGGAAAATTTGCACAGAGCAGGCGTTCATAGAAGGAGACTACATATTTTTGTAGATACAGCACGTAGTCGGCTAAGTTGAAGACTGAGAAAAGTGGGGTTCACATTTACTGTGTGTCAGGCTAATTAGCTTAAGAGTGTTACCCTTCACATCAAGGCTTAAATGAATAAAGTGCCAAAACGACTGCCTCTATTTGCGAGGAGAAAGCCATTGTGTTTCAAACTGGAAGTATACCAGTTCAGAACTTAGGCCATATGCGGTATATACGAGTATTGGGCATGATTTGCTCTGTACCGAAATTCATCAATTTAAATGTATTTTTTCTGTTTTTTTTTTCTTTGCAGCAACTATAATACTATTTTTATGCACACAGCTGTATGTAGTTAATATTTTTTTTTTTTGTATTCTCTTAGACTTGCTTTATTGTCTTTCGACACAACGACACGTCATTTGAATTAATTGCTGATTCTTATTCATTTTGAAACCGGTTTTTAATTCACAAATAGACTTATTACTTTCACATAATGGTGACAATTTTTCCAACTGTCGTTAAGGGGATAGCTTTGGGAGACTATATATAATAAACGTTAATGGTTCGAGATGAGTTTCACATTATAACGCTCTAACAAAAAGAGAAAAATAACGCTTTTAAATGTTTAATATAAATGTATGTGCCATATATAAAATTATCCATTCTATGGTTTCCAAAGTACAGGGCTGTATTATGACAGCTATCAAACTGAACTGTCAAATCAAACATGTTTTGCTTCAGCTAAAATCCAACTTGACAACCGCGTAATGCGTTAAAATTGTTAACACATCCTACAATAATGGTTATTCAAAACCAATTGACCATTCCTAACGTCGATTGGTTGCTTGAACAACAAGCAGGAGACGGCGATTTATCGATTAAGATTTTCTCTAGGGACGAGGCACATTCCTCACTCGGAAGCTACGTAAATAAGCGAAATTGTCGCATTTAATGCACTGAAAATCCCAAAAAAAAATCAACTGTTTGATGCGCTCTTTGGTACTGAGGTGTAATTGGACCTTACTTCTTGAAAACGATAACCGTGAGACTGTCACTGGCAATTTGGAACTTATGGTCGACTTTTTTTGGTCTGTTGTTGAAGAATATGACTTGTACAATATGTGGTTTTAACAAGAGGGTGACACATGTCAAGGAATAAGGCTTTAAAACGAGAGAGATCGTGGGATTTGACACCGTTGAACTTTTTTTATGGTGGGGCTACGCGAAAGAAACCCAATATTCGTTAAGTTATGGTTGAGATATCGCCCAAGAAGTGGTAAAAAAATAGGCCTAAACGGAATACTTTTGTTTCATGGAAAGGGATCACCGACAGATTAGCAAAAAAAGAGTATGATTTGGATATGAGCATTGATCGTGCGTAGGTACAATATGTTCGCGATGTATTTTTATTATACCTCGACTGTAGGTTCAACTTGGGTTTTTATTGAAATTTTCGTGAAAGATTTTGAGCGAAGTGAGATTTTGAAGAAGTGATCCATATATACTCATTAACTCATTTAACTCAGTAGTATTTGAGCGCATGTTAAAGGTGGACTCCAGCAAAGAGAAAATACGCTCTAAATAACCGACAATTTTTCTTCGATAAAGGCGAAAATGAAGAAAGGCAGGTGAAAATCAGAATATTATTTATAATCCTTATACTGTAACAGTCAACATGCACAACTTTGACTTTGTCAATTTCGTTCTGGTAATTTTGATGTAAAAGATGGTCCACGTTGTAGAAGGATAATTGGTGAAAATGTCGATAAAAAAATGCAAATCACCCAGTCTGATCGTTATGAGAGAACTGTTTCGTTTGCTCAGGAGCTGAACATTGCACAAAAAAACTATTTGGATCCACTTGAAAAGGCTGAATATACAAAAAATGTCGACGTATGGCTGACGAGTTAACGAAAAAAAAAACACTCATGGAACGAATTTGATCTGCGAATCGCTACTGAATCGTAACAAAAGCGACTCATTTCTGAAGCGGATGATGACTAGTGATGAAAAGTAGATCACTTACGGCAACCTCAAACGAAAACGGTCGTGGTCGATGGGTAATGAACCGGCACAAACTGTCTCCAAGCCAGAAAGATTTTGTTGTATGTTTGATGGCTTTTTCAAGAAACCATCCATTATGAGCTGATTCCCTACGGCCAAACTCTTAATTCGGATCTGTGAAGAAAGAAATCGCTCAGCTTTGTTCAACAATGATGTTTAGTACACATCGATAGTGATTCGCCAGAACCTGCGAGTGCTTAATTGGGAGGTTATTATGCATCCACCTTACTAGTCGGGACCACGCATGAAATGATTACCATCTGTTACTGTCAATGACGAATGATTTGGCTTGTGAAGAAGCTAAAGCAAAAATAATGGATGCCTTGTTACTTGTCCTAATATAATAACAAAAAATCAATATATGGCTTTTTTATTGTTCCTTGCAATACCAATTAGAATCAAAATTGAACAAAATACAGAAAACAAAGTAACATCTGGCCTGGATCTGCTAGTTAATAATAAAATTGTCAACTTTTTTCGTATTTAAATAGTGCTAGGAAAAGTAAGACTTAAAATCGATAAACACTACGGAATGTGGGCTTTGAATCGATAGCGATTACTTATGCTATGTTCATAGTAGACAACTTTATTTTCTTATACTACGTTTACAAGTGAAACAAATTCAATTAAATTAAATTATTATTAGACTCAAAACTAAAATGGCTTCTCTGTTGAAAAAGAAACGCTACAATTTTTTTTCAATTACAATTTTTTTAAATTTCACATATATTAATATTTTAATTTTTATTATATATTTTTTTTGTTATTTTTTTTTTGTAATATTACTATTACTCAGCTGTAGAAGCATTGAAGCGCAACCATGCATTCAAGCATGACATTTTGGTGCTGGTTAATGTCATATTTTAAAAATAGCGTTTTAATCATTTTAATTCTATTTATCATATGCACATACTAGTATGTATGTATGTAGTTATAATCACATATTAATGTGCTGTGCATGTGCTCGTTGCTTTCGTTTAACCAACAATTAATGCCAAACTCTAATACGTAATTATTTATACATATATTAACACGCAAATCAATCTCTCTTCCACATACGTATGAACATACATAATTTCTAATTTTTTTTCTTTCTTTTTTTCACTTCTCCCACACCAAACAGTGCGCACAAACGACTTTGAATATCCCGAATCGGAGATGGACGATCTGGAGAGTCTCTACTTTGATACCATTTCACTGGCCGACTCAGAGGCCGCAGCCGCTGTCGCTGCCGCACACCGCAAATCACTCTCTCAATCACGCAACACCATCTATCACTCAGCGGTGGATTTAGCCGGCGAAGATACGCCGTCAAAGCGTCGGAGTATACGTTCCGAGAATGGCAGTAAAATTAATGTGTCGGCTTTGAATAATCCCAGCAATCGTGCAACACCATACAATCTAAATTATCGCCATTCCTCAGCGTTGGAACATTACAATAATAATAATAGCAATGCAAATAATCACAACAATGGTGGGCCGGGTGTTATTGATCAAACGGATGCTGCAATTGCTGCACAAGTGTTGGCAATGCACAATAGCGGACGCAACACTGGCAACAGCAGCAACAATAACAACAACAATAGTAAAAGCAACAGTACACCAGCACATTTGAACGCCAGCGATGAGGTCTCTAAGCGTCTCTTACAAAGTAGTACAAATACTAGTAAAGATAAGAAATTGCCAATTACGTACTCCCAGTGGAAATTTAGGGTAAACATAACATGCAAAGTTAACTTTTTTCGATTTTTGTTTTTGTTTTGAACGCTTACCCAAAAAACTAAAAAAAAACGAAAACAATGTCTGCATAATCGTCCAGCATACATGTGTTATATATGTATATGTATATATGCCGATAATGTATATACCATACATATTATACATATTGGATATTTTTGAGTTTTGTTATGATTTTTGAGTTATAATTTATTTGCATTGTATTTTATTGTTTTATTTTAATTTACAATTTTGACAGTTTTGCATTATTTTTGCACTCTCCTGTACACAAAAGACAAAAATAAAACTTACCTACACACGCACATATTTGAATGCAGCAAAATTTTTAATATTTTGTAAAAAAAAAAATTCGAACGAGTTTCTTTGAAAATTGGTTTCTCACTTAATATCGTATACTTGCATTGTTTTTTTGTTTTATCACACTGCAATTTCATTTGCACTTTTTCTTATTATTTTTGATTTTTCGATTTTTCATATGTACATATACACATACACGTGCACTCGTACATACCTATGTGTATGCATTCAAGAAGTATTAATTTTTATTAATTAAATGAAATACAAATGAAAAGAGAAGCTTGGCCATAATTATTTAAATTTTTTGCTAATTTTTCCCTTCACTTTTTTTATCACAGAACTCTACTAATATTTCTTAAATTTTTTTTTTATAATTTATTTAATTTTTTTATTTATTCTTTTCTATTTAACTCTATTCAATATAATTATTTATATAAATTATATTATTATGCCTTTACATAAATTAAATTAAAAAGTGGTGTTAATTTTTTTTATTAATTTGTGCTTATTGCTTAACTCTTGAATTTATTCTTATACATTTTATTTTTGCATAATTTAATTTTAATTATAGACAATAATACTACTTATTTATTTTATGTTATTTTACTACATTAAACTTATTATTTTAAACACTACTTTATTTTTTTCTATTTAATTTTTAATATTTGGTTTAATTAATTTTATTATATTTGTTGTAATTATATTATTTTATTTCATTTATTTATTTATTTATTATTTTTTAATTTTGGTTTTTTATTTTAGCTTAGTTTAATTTATAGTAATTTGTTTTCTTTTTTATTTCATTTATTTATTTCTTATTTAAATTTGTTTATTTATTTTAGTTTAGTTTATTTTATAGTAATTTACTTTTTTTTATTTTCTTTTCTTTGAATTATTTTATTTGTTTTAATCCTACTTATTTTATTTATTTTATATTTAATTCCATTTCACACAATTACATTATTTTATTAATATTTTTTTAATCAAGTTTATTTTTTATTGAGTTATTTTATTTTGTTTTATTTTATTTTAATTAAATAATTTACTTTGATATATTATATTTTATTCATTTTTTTTAAATATTTTATTTTGATAAACCTATTTTAATTATTATTGTTATTTAAGTTTAGTTTCCTTTTATTAATTTTATTAAATTTATTTTATTTATTTTTTATTATTTCATTTTATTTCATGTGTTTTATTGTATTGTTTAATCAAGTTTATTTTTTATTTTGTTATTAATTTTATTTTAGTTAATTTACTTGTCTGGTTTTATTTTATTTTAGTTTATTGATTTTATTTAAGTTTTTAGTTTAATTTAATTTATTTATTTTTTTTAATTGTTTTGATAAACCTATTTTAATTATTATTTATGTTTTTGTTTTATTTTAGTTTAATTTACTTTTATTTATTTTTTATTTGTTTTAGCTTAGTTTTTTTGTGTTATTTTATTTTGTTATATTCATTTCATTTTTTTTATTTTAGTCTGTAATAAATAGTTTATTTTGATGAACTTGTTTTAATAATTATAGTTATTTTTATATTTTAGTGTTAATTTAATATTACAAATTTTATTTTCATTAATTTCATATTATTTTGTTTTATTTTAAATATTTTATTTTGCTCTATTTTCGTATGATTTTTTTTTAAATGTAGATATTTTATTTAATTAATTTTATTCTAGTTTCTATTATATAACATTAATTTAATTTATTTTATTTTATTGGTTTAATTTATTTTATTTTGTTGTGCTTTATTTGATTTCTGCTTTGCTTTATTTTATATATATTTTTTTTAATTTTATTTTATATTAATTTACTTTATGTTGGTTTTATTACAAACATAACCGCCTATAAGTCTTTAAACCATTTCTTTCTTCGCCATTTTCATTTAAATTTTGCCATTTAAATATATTGATTTACTGAAACAAATACTATGTACAATATATACTTAAATAATTTCTTAAATAATTTATTTTTCCACACTCGTGTTTTGAATTTTGTTACAATAAAAAAAAATGCTTGAACGCTTGCGGGAACGGGTAATGGCAATTTTTTCCTTTTCTTTTACTATATAATTAATTATTATAACTAAGTTCATTCTTATCGCAATGCTCTGTACAAACACACATATAAACATACATACATACATACGTACATATATACAAAATATTACCTACATTTATAATTAATTTTAGTATTGAGTTTAGTAGTATAATTATAATTATTAATAAATGTGCTTAACAAGTTTGCACGTTAATTGTAAATTCAAAACAAAATTTGTTTTTTTAGGAAAATGCATGATTTAAACAAAAAACGAAAATGTTTATAAATTGCTCTTAAGTATTTTGAACCAGTTTTAGGCTTTTAGATTTAGATATAAATTCTGTGTTTGCCCGAAATTTGTAGCAATTGAACTGAAATTTGAATTTCAATGACACAGTTAATTAAACTTGTTGTTGCCGTTGTTGTTAATCGCCCACTTTAGCGTACATATTCAGCTGACAAGTAAAATTGAGCTTTAAGCAAGCAATACATGAATTTTGCACAAATATATACGTACATACAAATGTATATATTTGAAAATTATTCCAAAAATAGAAAAAATCTTCAATAGTACTTTAAAAGCTTCCAAAATCTATTGCTCATAGTATAATTGATACATCAATAATTTATAATACAACTACAGACACACAGCATACAATTAAGATTAAATTAGATATATTAATAATATAATATAAAAAAATTTGAAACAAGCAAAAATATATACATACATACTTAGAATATTTGCATATTTGGAAATAAAGGGTATATTTTTGTTATTTTCTATTAATTTTTTTTAAAAATTTTTTTTGCATTTTTTTTTTTAAATCCAAAAAATCTCCAAAGAAAATATATGATTTCTACTATGTTATGCAATTTTTATACGGTTTTTGATTAAAATTTAATTTGTACATTTTAAAAACTAATTTATAGTGCCTGTCTATTGAGAAAACCCAAAGTTTTCCAATTAAAATATAAATTAGGCAGGAAAAATAATTTTTATTTCTAAGAATATATTTTTTTAACTCTGAAAAAAACATAAAATGTGTAAATTTATTTATTTTTTCATTTAAGATATCAGATAAATTTATTTTCACATTTTAAAAATTATTCAATACAGCAATCTATATCGAATATAATTCTTAAATAAAAAATGCGCCTAAATGTAGGCAACCTTAAGCGATCATACAGCTTGATTAAAGTTGGTGATTTTGCCTTAAATTCCTCATACCCACCAAGCAATATGTTCATACTAAATTTTATTTTTCAATTCGATAGAAAATATTTTAACAGTTTTCAACTTAAATCACATTCTATATAAAAATATAAATTAATTTTTTGCTTTGTTTTTGTAAAATTATATTTCATATTATTTATTATTATTACTATTTTTTGTGATAGTAAAATATTAAAAAAAAAATTGTTTTTTCTTTAGCTTGTAAATTCAATAAACCATTAAATTTTTGAATTAATAAATATTTAGGTTATGTTTTCCAAACAATTAGATTAACTGAAAAAAGATTTAAATCACTTTTTATTGTTGTATTAATTAAGCTATGAGCCACTGTAGCTTCAAACTCTTTAATTAAATTTTAAAAAATTTGTAATATAAATTTTGTTAAATTTTTTTATTTATTTATAATTGCTTGCTTACCGCTAATTTGTGCGCATACAAAAGAGCACAGAAAATCTAGTAGCTTAAGTTAATTGCCTTATAGATTTAGTAACGCGCTCATTTAATTTATTTTTGTACTAAACCAAATCAATTTCTTCACACTCAAGACACGTCGACGCTTCCAAGATGGCAAACGTAGTGTAGACTTTGTCTTGGCCTATATTGGTGATGATGATTATATACCAGAAAATCGACGAAAACGTGAAATATTCGAGACGAATTTAATAAAGGAAGGTCTGCATCTGGAGCACGACAATACACAACGCATACATTTTATAAAAATCCATGCGCCACTCGAAGTGCTTTGTCGTTATGCGGAAATTTTGAAGATAAAATTGCCAATGAAAAAGGTGCGAAAGAATTTTTTTTGCGTTTTTTCCTAAAAAAAAAACATTCAAACTTTTTTCTTTACACCCTTTTCAGATACCCGGTCAGGAGCTTATAAAAGAGGATGATTTTCGTATCAAAGATTGTCTCACCTCCTTTTGCAGTCGCATATTCAGTTGGTTGTATGTGAGTCCGGAGCGGCCGTATCGTATACATTTTGAATTCTCCCGCAATTATGAGCATCTGTGAGTTGAATTTTTTATTAATAGATTTTTTTTAGAATAAATGTAATTCCTTTTTTTTTTAATTTCTAAACACAGTTTCGATTGGGAGCAACCGAATTTCTTTGATGCCGGCGTACGAAATGCGATAATTAATTTCATTTTGGAGCGACAGCATTTTCTTGAAGGCGAGGAGACCGCTGATAATTTGGGTATTGAGAAATTACTCGAGGATGGGGTTTATCAGAGCGCATATCCATTGCATGAAGTAAGATATTTTAGTAGAATTATTACTTTTCATAACTTTCATGTACTTGAAATGGTCTATTAATTGTAGTTCAATGTATGTAACTACCCGAAGGAGACGAGATAGACCCATCAAAATTTGTATCGATCAGATTATGTAGCCATGTCCGTCCGTCGCTAGCCAGATTGGACCTCTATAGTGCCCCGACATACCTAACGTAGTCTTGCATGCAATAAGTCCCCGCGCGACACGAATCGCATCTTTCCATACTCTCTGAAACCTACTCATCTAATCCCCAATTCCCTTTGGTCCGAACCCATCGAAACAGCTCGTTTCTTGGACCTTCCGTTAGATGACCTCGATGTCTTACACTGATCTAGCCTGATCCTAAGCGGGGTTGATAAACAGCTACAACAACAACAACAACAACAGCTATAGCATATACAAACTGATTTTTCGGGATTAAAATTTTTGGTCATAAATTTGTTATAAAAAAAGCATCTAAGAGCCTGAAATTCGATATTCTGCACCAATATTGATGGTGTGATACATTCGAATCTGCCTACAAACATTGTCATCGAAATCGGAGGACTAAATCATATAGTCCCCATACAACCGATTTGTTCAGCTTTGAGATTTTTGGTCATAAATCCGTCAAAAAAGCGTCTAAGAGCTTGAAATTTAATATTTTACACCCATGTATACAAATAAATATTGTCACAGAAAATCATTGAAATCGGAGTACTCTATCATATAGTCCCCATACAACTGATTTGTTCAGATATGCAGTTTTGTTTTAAAACTATGCCAAAACATCATCTAAAAGCTTGAATTTTGATATTCTACATACGTATATATAAGAAAATATAAAATCATCAAAATTGGAGAACAATATAAGATACAACTTTTCATATAAAGAAATTTATATTTAATACTAAATTAGAATACCATGAGTTTGATGTCATGAAAGGTCTCAAGACTTCGGCGTGGTCGAAGACAGTTCTCGTTTCTTGTTAATAGAATAGTATAAAAAATTAATTGAATGAAATAACAATTAATTTAAATATTTAATTTCTTTACCCATATCGAAGGACACGGACCGCGATTTTCTGCTGCAAGAATGGGCTTCGATGCGAAAGTGGATACAGTAAGTATTCCCTGTCTTTAACTTATAAATAAATATTAACGAAAGCAAGTTTTAACCTCAGCCTGCAACCGTTGGACAGCGTAAAGGAGTATTTTGGTGCGAAAGTTGCCTTATATTTTGCCTGGTTGGGTTTCTACACACACATGCTCATACCACTCAGTGTGCTGGGCATATTATGCTTTATTTATGGTCTTGTAACGTGGAGTAGTGATCCCATAAGGTATAATAACAATTACAATAAAGTCTTATATTTTTGTTTTAATAAAATTTTTAATTTTTTCTTCGTTTTTTTTTTGTATTTTCTTTCTCGCAGTCGTCAAATATGCAACGATAATCAAACCACACTTATGTGTCCACAATGTGATCGCAACTGTGACTATTGGCTGTTGGAGACGACTTGTTTGTCATCGAAACTGAATTATTTGATAGATAATAATATAACTGTCGTATTTGCAACGATAATGGCGTTGTGGGGTATGAAGTATTTAACAAATTTTTTTTTTTTACTATAATCAATATAAAACTCTCTCTCGCCCGGCAGCTGTAATCTATTTGGAGCTCTGGAAACGTTATTCCGCTACTTTGGTGCACCGTTGGGGCTTAACTACCTTCTCACAACACGTCGAACATCCGCGTCCACAATATTTATCGAAACTGCAAAGGCATAAAGATATCACGGAACGTTGGAAGAAGAGCAATAATATACTCGAACCGGATGTGCCTTTTTGGCGCATCAAATTTCTGCCCAGCTTCACCAGTTACAGCATAATGGTGTTATTTGTGCGTATATAAATTAAGATAAATTCTTATTTATTTTTTTTCTGTTTTTTTTCTGTAATATATGCATATATGTCATTTGAAATTACAGATCTGCGTCTCGCTCATCGCCATATTCTCCATGATTGTGTATCGCATGGCGCAAAAAGCCTCACACAGCATTTTAGGCAATGAAAATTCGATGGCCTATAAAATAATGGTGCTTCCCCTGACGGCTGGTATCATCGATCTAATCGTGATATCTCTGCTCGATTATGTTTACACAACGCTCGCTGTAACACTAACGAATTTGGAATATTGTCGCACACAAACGGAATATGATGAGAGTTTAACAATTAAAAATTATATCTTTCAATTTGTCAACTACTATTCATCGTTATTTTATATTGCCTTTCTCAAGGGCAAATTTGTTGGCTATCCCGCCAAATATAATCGTATATTGGGCTTCCGTCAGGAAGAGTGCAATCCAGGTGGTTGTTTAATGGAATTGTGTTTGCAGCTGGCTATCATTATGATTGGCAAGCAAGCGGTTAATGCTTTTATAGAAATGTTTATACCGTATGTAATGCGTTGTATACGTAAACTTATTACGCGTATGGGCATGAGTAAAGTGGATAGTGAAGAAAAGTTGATTGCATGTAATCAATGGACTGAAGATTATCACCTCGTGCCGTCGTATACGAATTCACTATTCTCTGAGTAT
This sequence comes from Ceratitis rosa, assembly GCA_037013455.1. NCBI lineage: Eukaryota > Metazoa > Arthropoda > Insecta > Diptera > Tephritidae > Ceratitis > Ceratitis rosa. The sequence continues at coordinate 16,402,308 of JAWMAG010000008.1, read as the reverse complement.
TTGGAAATGGGTGCGTAGTGGTTTCGAAGAAATTTATTAACTCTGTAGTACGTATAAAATTAAAAAAAAAATAACTTTCTTTTACCGCTTCTGTGCAGTTCTACAATTCGGGTTTGTAACACTCTTCGGCTTGGCCCTCCCGCTAGCGCCATTGTTCGCGCTAATAAACAATGTCATTGAGGTCCGTTTGGATGCTATAAAAATGTTGAAACTTGCGCGACGTCCTGTAGCGCAAAGGGCCTGTAATATTGGCGTGTGGTATAATATGATGGCGATTGTGACGCGTATTGCCGTTGCTTCAAGCGTGAGTACATGCAATTAAATTTAAATAAAAAAATGTATTTCTCAACTAAAAGCCGCTGCGTTATACTACTCACAGGCTATGATCATTGCGTTCTCCACAAATCTCATACCGAAACTAGTCTACACAACTGCCACAAAAGATGCATCCCTAGAGGGTTATCTCAATTATACGCTTGCTTACTTTAACACAGAGGACTTCCAGGTTAGTGTTTTGTACATTTTTTTTTTTTTAATTTTAATAATATTTTAATTTTCTAATCTGCCTACAGGTACAACCGGTATTGCAAGGGAGCAGCTTTGAAAATGTCACCACCTGCCGTTACACTGAATTTCGTAATCCACCTTGGGATGAGCACCCCTACAAGCGACCAACTTATTACTGGCAAATATTGACTGGCCGATTGGCGTTTATCGTAATTTTCCAGGTGAGCACTTGCGGCGATCTCAAGTGTGAGATACTGAAACTCTTAAACTGAAATGAAAAAACTAAAAGGTTCATCTACGTCAGAGCTAAGTGTTCACAGTGTAATACGAAATGTGCAAGGAGACTCCTCAAAGCACTAAACACCTCTTTGCATTGCCCCTTAAGGGGTTATGTACAGTTAATGGGCCAAAAAAAGCGAATTTTTAAGAATTTTTTTTTTGAAAAGTCTTTAGAATTTATTGATTCAAAAAGTTTACATACTTATTATGGTATTATTCAACAATATTTTAATCCTTATAACTAGTAAAAATATTTCTCTGGAGAAGAGGTCCTCTGAAAAAAGACGTCTTCGAAAATATTTGCCGAATCGATTTGAAATTTCTTGTGTGTATTCTTAAATATATGTAGATACAGAAAATACAGAAAATAAAAAAGATAGATTTTTTGAAAATCATAACTGTATATAACCCCATAAAACCTACTCATCCAACCCACCCTTTCCCTTTGGTCCGAACCGGTCGAAATGGTGCGTTTTCAGCACTCATCTAAAGGTCGGTCCTCGATGACTTATACTAGCGGGGTTGTATAGCCACTACAACAAGCAAAACATCAGAGTTCAGTGTAGAGTTCCAACCACTTTTGAGCCACCCTTGCCATCTACAAATTTGTATTCTTTTATGCCACAAAAGCTTATATTTTTCCCTGTATGTATTTGCTATTTTCAGAACGTTGTCGGCATGATTCAAGGCATAATCGCTTGGGCGATCGCCGATGAGCCGAGCAAATTGCGTAAACGTATCAAACGTGAAGGCTTCCTCTTACGCGAACATATAATCGAATATGAAAAGAAAACAGCGACTGAAAAGGCGGCAGCACGACGCGCTATAGACGAGGCGCAATACGAAGATGAAAAGCAGTCCAATACAATGGACTATTACGGTAATAATAGCAAAGAATCAACAACGCAGTCGCAAGCAGTGCAACGTGATTATGGCGATAATGATACGACTGTCGTTTATAGAAATGAACAACGTACAACGCCACTGTAGAACAACGATTTACTACTACTCACTGTAATATATACTCTATAAAATTATTATTATTTTTCTGCTATTTTTTTTTTTTTTTTGGGTAAGCCGAACGTGATCGAAATGTTACATATAAAGTGTCTTGAAACAATTATAAAAAGCGTATGGGTTTTTGTAATGATTTATATATACACATATATATAGTTAGGTTGTTTTATAGCAAAAAAAAACTATATAAAAAAAACTTAAAATGTAAATTAGTTTATAAGCGCATTTTATAATTTTGAATTTATTATTTATTTCGTGGATTTTTATTTTTAAATTAAAAATATTTCTAAAATGCATTAAAAATGCACTACACATCTATTTGTTTCTGTGTAAATTTGTTAATTTGCAATAACATTACTGTTAGTTGGTACTTAAAGGAGTTGTAGGCTAAAGCAACACTATTGTGCATAATAAATAATTGTTATCTATGTAGATATTTAATATTTAGTAATTAATAAATAATTAGTATAAATACTAAACCAGTGAAATAGAAACTGAAAACTGCTCAAAAACATTCATACATTTGTATATTTTGCAAGCCAATAAAAAATAATAATGCATAATGTTTTTCAAGAAGTGCACACATACATAGTAAATAAGTAGGCTATACATATATGTACATATATATACATATGTAGTAAATCAGCTAATGCATAGAAGAGTGAAAAAGTCTTATTTAAACGCGAAACCGTAAAGCATTTGTTAATAAGTTAATTAATTAATATGAGGAAAAACATTTTTGTTTTTGTTTTGTATATGATTCGTTGCATTTTCAGCCACATTTGCCTTAAAAAACGTGCATAAATGTATAAATTACATATATATATATTTCATATATTTATAGTGAAAATAATGCAAAATTAATTCAAAAACGCGCCACAGTTACAAAAAATTAAAAAAAAAAATATAAATATTTATATATTTATACCTACAGCATACTCGTATATGTGTGTGTCCATTTTTCGTAGCAATAATACTAAAAATAAATTGCAGAATATGTAAAACTCGAATGGCATACATATAAACTGAAATATTTTAATACAACAAGCTAAGCTATTTTAAATTAGTCAAGGAAGTAGTCGTTTTTACCGTAATTAATCAAATACACACGCGCACACACACACACACACTCATACTTACAGATTTACACACAAAATGTAAGAACAACCTGTCACACAAAAATTACCAACAAACTTATGTACCTATCGAAATGCACTTCTGTCTCTCTCTCTATAACTTTCAATGTTAACATAACATAACCTACAAAATACTATTAACATAAATCTATATTAAAAAAAATATATATACTCGTATATAATTATTTACAGAGAGCATATGCATATTGATATGTTTAAACATATATAATTGTTACAAAATTGTGCTATCATATAAATACCGTTAAAACGAAGTTTATTTACCAACTTTTATATATTTTATATGAAATTTTTTATTATTATTGTTATGTATGTGTATGTGAACAGCGGTAAATAAGTTCTAAATATTATATGTATGTCTAAACAAAATATACCTATGTTTCTATTTACACATTTTCTTATGCATACATACATACATATATATGTACACGTGTAAATAAATGCAAGAAAAATGAACGAAACGAACGAGGTTTAGATAATCCCTAAAAGGCATCACTTAAAATCAGAAGAAGTAATACAATCCAAAAAGTACCTTATACATAATGTATATACTTGTAATATGTATGTAATGCATGTATGAAGTAAAAGAAAATAAAGAAAAATTTAATTATTACTGAAGAAGCACAGTGTCGATATTTTATTTAACATAAGCGAAGCTGAATTCGACTTTGTGATTTCCTACGGGGCAACTGCTTTGTAAGTTAAAGGTTGAAGGTGAATTTATTTTTCCTTTTTCTTATAATTTAAACACGGAAAATGCTCTCTTAGTATATTGGTTCATGAACTCAGGACATACATGGATTTTCCGTGCTTCTTTTTCTTGTTTAGCATTGGCTTTGCTAACGTTCCTTTTTCAAACAAATGAGAAAAGTTTATTCTAAACAAACTCCAAACGGCCGATCAATTTTTATGAGTAGCTTTGATTTTCATGTCAGAAATACAATCGAAGGGCCTGATATTCCATGCCGAAGGTCAACCGTTATTAGAAAAATTAAGTAAAACCTAATCCTATTCGACCTGATCGTTCCAAAGTTGTGGAGGTCTTCTTTTTACTCCGTCTCCCCGGGTATTGAAATTTTATAAAAATGTTGGGGCGTGCTACATTTCAGCTTTTTGCCGCCATATTAAAAATCTCAAAACAAGTATCCCCTAGGTAGCCAACAAACATCCGTTTGGAGGTGAGCTAAAGTGAGAAGGCGAATCCCATACGGTTGTACGTAGGGTTTGGAACCCCCACATGAAAAATCGAATTCAGCTTCGAATGAGAGACTCCCCACTCTTTTGGCGACTCGCCCAAAAGTTTTAAGGATTACGATTTAAGGGCATGCACCTGGAGTGTCCGGTCCCTTAATTGGGAAGTTGCCGCTGCCCAGCTGGTTGATGTCCTCAGAAAATTAAAGGCTGACATCACCGCCGTCCAAGAGATGCGATGACGGTACAAGGACGAAAGTAGGTGGGTCCTTGTGAAATTTACTGCAGCGGCCATATAAAGGAACCGCTATATTGTCGCAGCGAAGATTCGCGCGTGCGGTGTAGGATAGATATCGAGAACTGAAGAAGAGAGCAAGACGCATCTGCGGATAAAAAAGAAGGAAGCCAAGAGGCATGAGTATGAAGAGCTTGAGAAGCCGGCCGACAAGGGTAACGCTCGAAAATTCTACGAAAAGATACGGTGACTTACAAAAGGTTTCAAGACTGAAGCAAACTCTTGTAGGACCCAGGTAGGTGAGCTAGTGACAGATGCCCAGAGCATACTGGATTTATGGAGGGAGCACTTCTCCAGCCTCTTGAATGGCAGTGAAGATGAAACACCCGGAGATGGGGAATCCGAAACTTCAATTGATGACGATGGAAAAGTTGTTCCGTTCCCGGCAGGGACCGATGGATTCCCGGCCGAGCTATTCAAATACGGTGGTGAAGAACTAATCAGGTGCATTCATCAGCTCTGCCCAATCCACAAAAAAGGCGATCCCACAGTCTGCGCCAAATACCATGGAATAAGTCTTCTTAACATCGCATATAAGGTCATATCAAGCGTATTGTGTGAAAGACTGAAGCTCACAGTCAACAAACTGATTGGACCTTATCAAATATTCACCATGCGCCAAATCTCGTGAAAAGAGGAACAATTGTAATTTCTTTAATGCCAGAACGAGAATTTGTGGTTTTGCGTCTTGATGTTTTTTTTCCAACAAATGGAGGGACCTACAGTTTATACTAAGTCGCCTCCGAACGGCTGATGATGGTTTCTTATAGGCACCTTTATTTCAGGACAGAAATGCACTCGGAGGGGTTAACATTCTCTGCCTGCCTGGGGCGACCGCAAGTAAAAAATATATAATATTTTAATTTTTTTTTTTAATTTAAATTAATTTTCTATTACTTTTATGATGTTAATGGCACCAGGATTTGAACCCTAGCCTTCCGAATAGCAGTACGCAATGCTAACCACTCGGCTACAGCGGCCGCCGAGAACAGACCGACCCATTATGGTAAATTTTATACGAATCAGGTCAGAACGACGAGTTGACTTGATCATCATAATCATCATCAATCATCAATCATCATCAATTATCATCATCATCAGTAATCACCTATCATCATCATCAATAATCAATCATCATCATCAATCATCATGAATCTTCATCAATATTCATCAATCATCATCATCAATCATCATCAATCATCATTAATCATCATTAATCATCATTAATCATCATCAATCATCATGAATCATCATCAATCAGTATCAATCATCGTCATAACTAATCATCATCATCATTATCAATTATCATCATCATCGTCATCGTCATCATCAATCATCATCATCAATAATCATCATCAATCATCACCATCAATCATCATCATCATAATCATCTGCATGTACGCAAACTAGTTCCTCAGTTTTCGAGATATTTGAACAAAAATTGGTACATAGTTAGTTCCCTTTTTGTATTTAAACCATCAATTATCAAGCATACATACATATACGTACGACAAGTTTTTCAGATTTCAGATTTTGGACTACAAAACGTTCAAAAAAGCGTCTAAAAGGATTAGATTTGATATTCTACACACTTATACTCGTATATAAATAAACATTGTATTTAACCCTAAAATTAAATACAAAAATTTTTTTATGGTCATGAAAAGTACAAAGATTTCGGCATGCCGAGCACATCTCTTCTTACTTGTTTTTTTTTTTTTTTAATTTTAGCATTTTAAAGGCAAAGACTTAAGCTTCCACTTATTGAACGCTCCTCGTTGCCCACACCGAAATATCCAAATTATAAACAGTAATCACCGTACACACACACACATACACTCACACACAAGCACTTAAAAAAGATTTTGCAGAAAAACAACGCGCCAAACTGCACACTTGGCTTGGCCAACGTCAGTTACTGAGCTTTCGAGGGGAAGTCTTGACGCGCGTCATTCGTGAAACGTAAATTGAATTGTGTGCATCTTACAAATAACGTTTCAATGTAATGCGGCAATTGTCTTAAGGCGTCGAAACGCGGAAAAAGCTGTCGCTAATGGTTACATGATACAAATCGGTGTATATACATATCTATATATATATGCACCATATATGCAAAGTATATGGAATATGAGTATTCGTATACGCCTTAAACGTCTTTGCTCAACGTGCAGCTGCTTGAATTATTATTATGATATTATTTATCAGTTTTCATTGTAATACGAATCAGTTACCGTCAGGTCGCAACAGAGTGAAGTCCGCTGGAATAACTTAACGCTACTTAACTCATAATACAATACCTATATCGCCGTATCGCAGCGCGATTTGTTTCGTTATTTTTTTGTTTAACATTTAAATAGATTCTGTTTTTACTGAGTGGTGAAGCCGGTGCCTGCAAGTTGAAGCGCAATGGAGCATAAAGTAAACAGTGCTGAGGTATGTCGCAGGCGTTGAAGAGCTCAGATTGGGTTTCGTGTGCTATATAGTATAGTGAAATGTTCCGCGCGATTTTCCGCGGGTTTCCACTGAAGGAATATCTCATGTGTGTGCAAGCAAGTTCTGTGAAAATAAGTGATTTCCTTAAATATAAATATGCAGTGAGTTCGAAAATTTTCGATAAATTTAATGTTTTCGGTACTAGTTGGCGCGCTTTTCCATCTAAGCCATTGCTCGCGAACGCACAATGAGTCCATTCAAGTGCGATCGCTTGTGATCATTAACTCATTTTAATCAACTATCCAAGCGATGTAAGATTTATTTAAAAACTCATTTTTTCCAATTCTAAGTTATTAACGTTCATTGCCGGTGGAAGACTGCCTTAGAAGCTAGTCCAATTGCAAAGGGAGTAAAGATTAAAGGGTCACGTTCATAAGTCCTAAATATTAATGTATCGTACTGAATTAACCCGAAATCTACTGTTGAAGATGCATGGAAGAAGGCTGTTAGAGTTTCAGAACTTTTGTTGCAGATCTGCTCACCTTCCTCTTCCTCTTCTTCATTTTCTTTTTTATTCTTAAGGCATGCCTGCCGTAAGAGGCGACTAAAATCCAATAGTTTCCGCGACAGTCGGGTCGGTCAAGGACTGTCACTCTCGCATATTCACCGTATATCAATTCGGGGAATATTTTGCGGTTACAACAACAAGAACAACCCGATTATAGCCGAATCAACAACAGTGCGCCATTCCTTCTTTCTTTTCGCTCTTTGACGTCAATCGGATACACCAAGTGAAATCAGGCCCTTCTCCACCTGAGTTTTCCAGTGGATTGGAGATCTTTGTCTAACTCTAAAGCCACCAGCGTGCGCTACTTTAAGAGCTAAAGTAGTTTCTTTATTTCGGACGATATTACCTAGCCAGCATAGCCAATGATTCTTAGTCCGTTGAATTGGTCAACGCTGCCATATATTACGTAGAGCTCATTTTTCCATCGTCTGCGATATTCCCTGTTAGACATATGCAGTGCGCGAGCAGATTTATCAGCAAAACCTTTTTTCAAAGACTCCTCAAGCTATCTCATCGGTTGTTGTCATCGTCCACCCTTCAGCATCATGAAGTAGGACGGGAACCAAAAGCAACTTGTAGAGCTTGTCAAGAGAGGGCTTTATTTTTGTCCACGAAATCCTGTATCATCTATTGGCAAGAGTGATTCTTCGTAGGGTTTCCCAGATAAAATCTTTATAGATATTTGATTTGATTATTAGATTTGGTATCCATACGAAAGACACCACCTACTGGGGGCTATTGTACTGAATTCGATGTTAAATTGGTTAAACATTCTAGAAGTGTCTTTAGACAAAAAAAGAGCTTTACCCGAAAAATGCTTAAATATATTCTAAAATCTGCACCGTCTGCACACCCATGTGATTTTTCTGTTCACTTACTCAGATTCCAGGAATCTAAAAGTTTCTAACCTCAATTTCAAACAAATTTTACTCAAATTCCAAACAAAAATTCCTTTTTATTATTACTTTCTTTTAAGAAATCTTTTGCCGAACTAACATCAAACCTTAAAGAGCTGCAAATTTCGAAGTCGTTCAAGCATCTCAACGAGCTCGCACCCAAAGAGAAACAGGAATTTTTCGACTCCTTCGATGTTATACTTTGCGATTGTGATGGTAAGTTCTAGATTCTATTTAACACATTTAGCAGAGACACTTGCATAATTATTCTTTAAATTTCCCCCTCCCCGAGGCGTTATTTTCCAGTCACTAAACGATGTATTGCCCGGTTCAACGGAAGCGATCGATTATCTGAAGCGACAGGGCAAAGAAGTCATCTATGTCACAAACAATAGTATTATACCGATCGAAGCGCAATTGAAAAAGTTTCAAAGATGCGGTCTCGAGGTGAAGAAGGTAATTGAAAATGTGTAGTGTGAAATAACTAAGTACGAGTATGTACGTATGTTTGTATAGCATATTCGTTTAGCGTTGACAATTATGAAAATGTGTTTGCAATTATTGAGAAATTTTCAATATCTTCACCCCCCACACACAGCACGAGATTGTTCATCCAGCACAAACAATAAGTGATCATTTAAAATCTATACAATTCGATGGATTAATTTATTGTGTCACTTCGGAGGCTTTTAAGGCGGTGCTGCGTGAGGAGGGCTTTCAGGTGGTGGAGCAGGTGAGTGGAATTTATTATCAATTCAAATGTGAAGTGAATGATTTTTTTTATCTTATATTAATTTATTCTATTTAAATTAACTTAATTTAATTAACTATATTCTATTTTACTTCGCTGTATTTTGTTCTGTATTTTATTATATTATTTTATTTTACTTTAAATATTTTATTTGGTTTATTTTCGCTTCATTTCTTTCTTAAATTATTTTATTTTATTCAATATTATTTAATAATTATCTAAATAAATATTTTTTATATTTTATTATTTGTATTTTATTTCATTTCATTTTTTTTTAATATTATTTTAGATTATTTTATTTATTTTGCTTAAGCTAATTTAATTGTAATTTATTTTGATTTATTTTATCTTTATTTATTTTATTTCTTAATTTAATTTTATTTTGTTTTACTTTTTTTATTTTATTTAATGTTATTTTATTTATTTTTTACTTTACTTAATTTTATTTTATTTTACTTAATCTAATTTAATTTTAATTTGCTTTTATTTATTTCATTTCAGTTTATTTAATTTTTTCTTTTTTATCTTTCTTTATTTTATTTCTTAATTTAATTTCATTTTGTTTTATTCACTTTATTTTATATTATTATTTTTATTTTTTTTTTATTTTATTTTACTTTATTTTATTTGATTTTAGTTTTACTTGATGTTATTTTATTTCATGTTACTTATTTTAATATAATTAATTTAATTTTATTTCAATTTATTTTGTTTTATTTTATTTTATATTATTGTTTTTATTTATCTTATCACACCAATTTAAATTAATTTCATTTTAATTAATTTTAAATTAAGTCGTTTTACTTTAATTAATTTTAAATTTATTTTTTATTGCATCAATTATTTTCTTTTCTTTAATTTAATTTAATTTTAATTTATATTATTTTATTTTATATTTTTTTGTATTTCAATTTATTTAATTAAATTTAAATTAATGTTACTCACTTTAATTTAATTAAACTTAAATTTATTTTACTTTATTTATTTTTTAATTTAATTTAATTTATCTTATTTTATTTTATATTGTTTTGTGGTATTTTATATTACATATTGCTTTATTTTCATTTTTTTTTTAATTTCATTTTATTTTATTTTACATTAAATTATTATTTTTATTTGCATTTTATTTTATTTTGATTTGTTTTTTTATGTTCCATTGTGATTTTTAATTATTTTATTTAAGCTATTGTATTTAATTTAATTTTGTTTTGCTTTATTTTTTTATTTCTTTTATTTTATTTTTTTTACTACTTTTATTTTTTTATTGTTATTTTTATTTTTATATTTAATCTATTTTTTTTATTATTTTATTTTTATTTTTATCTATATTATTTCATTTTAGTTTGCTTTAATTTCTTTTATATTATTTTATTTTAATTTAATTTTAATTTCTTTTACCTTATTTTATTTTAATTTTAATTTATTTTGTTTTTAAATTTATTTTAATTAATATTAGTTTAATTTATTTAATTCCATTTATTTTATTTTCTTTTATTTAATTTTAACTTATTTCATTTATTTTTTTTTTTATTTTATTTTATATTATTTTTTTTTATTTGATTTTAATTATAATATTTTATATTATGCATGTTTTATTTTATATTATTATAATATTTTTTTATTTTATTTAATTTTTTTGTTATTATATTTAATTTTATATTTTCCTACATTTTTAAATAATTTTATTTTATTATTTTTTTTCGTTTATTTATTTCTTCAGTGCGCAACCTTTGTCCACAGTCTTGAAGAGCTGCGCGCCGCTATTTACAGCGATGATCCTGTGAAAGCGGTGATCATCGATGTGGATTTTAATTTGTCAGCATCGAAATTGATGCGAGCTCATTGCCATTTGAAGAACAATCCGGATTGTCTATTTATTGCCGGTGCAGCTGATACGCTCATCACGCTTGATGGAAAGGACGTTATAGGTAAGGATCATGATAATGGGTATACCATTCTAGCTAAATATAGAGTTCATTCTTTACTTTAATTTTTAAGCATTAAAAAATCGACAAAAAATTATGACTCCACATGGGTTTTAAGCCTTTAATATATATAATACATCTATATTCCTTATCCCCAGGTCCAGGTCCCTATATATCTGTCGTCGAGAGCACTTCAAAGCGTAAGGCATTGATTTTAGGCAAACCTGGCGTGGCCCTAAGGGATATTTTTATGGCGAAATATAACTTTAAAGAACCTCAACGGGGTCTCTTCATCGGCGATAGTCTTGTAACCGATGTGCGTTTCGGAAAAATGTGTGGTTTTCAAACGCTACTAGTACTGAGTGGGAGTACAACGCGTGAGGATTTACAATCAAACCTGCAGGAAATGGAGACACCCGATTATGTAATCGATTGTTTGGCCGATTTAAATGGTTACTTTTCATAGCTACAGAGGGAATCTAAAAATTGTTTTGTGTTTTTTTTTTTTGTTTATTTGAAATTATTATACTACTATTAAATTATAACCAAATTGATTGTTAATAAAGTATAATAAAAATAAAAAATAATATATATTTGATTTTACATTGTTTTAATAAAAATAAATTAACAAACTCTTTTTTTTATTCCTCGCAATTTATTCTTCTTTACATTTTCTGCCAGGCCGCTACCAAAACCTTTAAGTACCTTTCTACACTTTGGCCTTATTCAAATCCTCCACAAATTCAATAAAATCTGCCATACTATCCGCATAATAGTCCGGTATATTCGCTGTATTCCTCTCTTCTTGTAATTTTTGTAGAGTCGTGCCACCGGTAAGCACTACGAGCGTCTGAAAGCCACATTGACGACCAAACCCAGCATCCTGCTCCAACATATCGCCAATCATCAGTACACGTTTAGTGTCTTTTATATCAAATATCTGCACAACCATCTCAGCCAACGCTTTGCCTGGTTTACCCAAGGTAATTAGTGGCTTCTTACTAGATTCGGAAATGATCTGACTAAAGGGACCAGGTCCGATAATATCTATGCCAACATCCACCGGCATTAGTTTATCAGTGGCGCCTTCAATTAGTATACAATCAGGTTGACGTAGAAAGATGTGTGCGCGTATCAGTTTAGTCGAGGAGAGATTAAAGTCCACATCAATGATGACCGCACGCACCTGCTCCTTACCGAAGATATGACGCGCCAGGTCGGTGTAGGACTCCTTAATGGGTTCCAACGGCTATAGCGGTGAAGAGGAATGAATGGTAAATTAAAACAGCAAAATAAATGCACAATATAATTTATAGAAAACTTACGCCGTCAATAAATTCATAGCCGGCCTCTCGCAATAGATTCTTAACAGCATCGGATGCTATAACATAAATTAGTCCTTCGAAGTTAATACTTTTGAGATACTGCACAATACTTTTAGCAGGATGAATAAATGACTCCTAAAGTAGTAAATAAAATAACAAGTTTTTAAGCTTTTAACATACACACATACGAGTACCTACCTCATCGAAATCCATGCCGAGTGCTTTAAATTTTCGCGCATAATCACTCATTGGTCGTATACTGTTGTTGCTAATGAAACTAACTTTTTTACCCGCGTTGATGAGTGTTTTAAAGCCCTCCTCGGCCTGCGGTATGGGGCGTTGTAAATTCCAGACGACACCTTGTAAGGCGGAGGATTACAGACATTACAAAAAATATCATTATTCTCAGTGTACTTACCATCTACGTCGGAGAAGACGCGTTCAAAAGAATTCAAAAACTCAATTTTTTCATTTTTGCTTAATTTTAGTATGTGTTTTGGTGTGTTTCCTAGCGTGTCTGATGTCTAAAAGCAAACAAATATTAGGTGTGTAAGATAGATAAAATGCGAATTTTATAAATTGAAACGAGCGCCAGCGTGTTGCTTTGTGTTTTGTTTGCGTATTTAAGAGTCGTTGATTAAGATTTGCTAAGATTTAGCCCGCTAAAAGCGTCCCTGATACTCGCTCAACCCATAAGATCTCTGAAGCTGAACTCAGCCACACCTCTCGCTGACCTCGACGACAGTAGCGCAACACAGACCGGACCAACTAAAATACCAAAATAATATAAGCATGCTGCGCTGCCATACCCACAGCGAGGAGAACCAGCAGGAAAAAGCCAGTATACCCGTGGTCCGAAGAAATAGCTGAAGCTAGACGTAGAGAATCTGCAAGGAAAGCACCAAAAAAAGAAGAAGAAAAAACAGAAATGTGAAGAGCTGCGCGAAGAACTAAACAATAATCTTCGGAGACTTGGCTATGAAGTGGTTATGGGAAAACTCGGTGGCAGAAGGTACGGCTACTAACGTACACAAGGAACGCAGCGATGTAGGGAGGAAATTTGTTGAAGTCCCACCTTCTTTCACCGAAGAAGGGTTTCTTGCCGTCATAGGATGGCTAAAAGAACACAGCACCCGCGGCCGACGGAGTTCCGGTTGAGATACTAAAGAAAATTGCTACGTCACGTCCTGAGCTTCTCCTAAAGATGTAAAAGCAAAAAGCAACACCCGACCTTGTCGTATAAGCCACTGCGCATGTTTAACCCAACGAGGAAACTATTCGATCCACCTCGCCTGGCAAATGCTTTCAAAGCCTCTGGCAGACTATCTGCGAAAAGTGTACGGTACGAGCTATAGCACAACTTACCAACAGTGTAGCGCAGTCTCAGCGCGGAAACTATTACTGCAGGAAAACGATTCTATTAGCTATGCTGGACGTTAGAAACGCTTTTATCAGCGTCAGATGAATAGACTGAATGACGTAATGATCAGATCGAAAGCGTGGATTGACTATCACGGCCTCAAACTAGGAACGGAGAAGACCGAGCTCCCGCCACTTACAACGAAACATACTCCCATTGAGTTGGATATGAGGATCTTCGACAAAACCGTAAATACCCCAAAAAACTGTGAAGTATCTGAGCATGAGGCTTGGCTGAAGATTGATGTTCTGAGCACAATTACAGAGAATATGGCAACTGAAGCCGGCAAATAATACAGTCTGCCAATCTCAAGCAAGGAAACAAACACTCATACAATAGCAAGAAAGTTGGAACGACGTCACATCGTGTATGGACGGTGGACAGCTGAGCTTATACACGGCATAGCAAAGTGGCAAACAGTCCCAAGGGGCGAGAAAAATTACTACCTTACGCAATCTCAGTCCGGATATTTCCAAAATTATGGTTCCTACATAAGATGGGCAGAGTAGACGATCATCATGTATTTACGCTGATAACATTGAGAACGACGAAGGCTATTTTCCAATGCGAAAATGTAAAACAGAAAGAGGTTCTCTCGAGGCAGAGGTAGGAATATTAACAGTGGAAAACATTGCCGACTACATGAAAACACATAGCGCAAAACTTAGAAAACGTGTTAGGACCAAAAAAAAGCAGGACCAGGTCGGAGTATATGTGTCTCCACCCTGTATAATACTTCGAAAATGATTCCTGGATTAACGACGGCTCCAAGCTGGGGGTAGTTTTTTAGTCTTCGTACATACTGCTGATGCGAGGGCACAGTGAGGATGCATTAGGCATTTTCCTAACCCGATCCACAAAAAAAACACAAATATTCATTACTGAACAAAAATTAAAGCTAAACCATGACAGCTCCGAAGACTTCATATCGTTTACGCTGACGGTCGATGGCGGTCCCTCTCATTATTAGAAGAGGGGGAAGACCTGGAAGTTGAGTGCAATGAACTCATACATTTGGCGGTGATTGAAGTTTGGTGAAGAGACTGCTGACAGAAGCTTTACACTGTGTTCTAAATTTCTGACTGCGTTTAGAAAGCGATATATTGCGGCATTTTCAAGCAATTTTTTTGTTTTTTTAAACTTGCTTGTCAGAACTAATTAAGTAGTTTAAAGAATTTCAAAATTATATTGATATAAATTTTGCAATATCAAAGGATTAAAGGATGTTGTTGACAACATTGTTGCGAAATGTCTATTGTGAATGAAAAATGAAGGAAATGAAAAATTATTGAAGTTAAACAACGTACGATCGAACTGAAGACATTTAGTAAATTTTTTAGTGCTTCCAGCAAACAAAACTGAACCGTTTTTTATTTTTGTGTACAAAATTATGCCGCAAATATTATACATATGTGTATCAAATGTTTCATTAGTCGTAAATCCTCTTTTAAACACATTTAACGCGCCTTTAATTTGCATTAGCACGGAGAGTTGTCGAGGTGCTCTCAAGGTCGAAAAGACAATGACAGAAATGGACGTTCCTTTTGAACTTCGAAGGGCTTGATGTAGAGGATGTACAAAGAAAATTAACTTAAGCTTACCAACTGGGAATCCCTCTAGCTCTCAAAAATTGGTTAATTTATGTATATTTTGAAAAGTGGATTTTTAATAATCCAACGATAAATCCTCTTCTTAAGAAATTGTCTACTTCGATTTCTGAGCTTGGTGAAGTACATACTCGTATGTAATTAACATTTCCAGTAAAACTTATTCATATTGTTATTACTATATTATTTTCATTGAATCATATTTCTTTGACAAACTTAACCGCAGTTGTGTAATATCTAAAAAAGTTAAAAATTGTTGTTGTCAAAAAAGCGCGCCTATATAGAGATTAAAAACTTTACTATGTACTTAAATGCATTGTTTTTAGTGGAATATAAAAGTGCAAGTGAAAGTGAATGTTGTCGTCAGGCTAAAAGTATAATAGTAACAAATGTTATCAAACAAAGTAACAAGTGTTCTTTATTACCAACTAGCAATTAAAAAAGCAAAAGCAACAAGCATTCGCATACATATGATGTATGTGTAATCAATAGTGTTAAACCGCGCAGATGCCGATCTCAGATTATTTAATGAATATTATGTGTACGTATGCTTTTTAATTTATATTTGTTTACTCATATCTATATACATATATACCTATATCCTCATAATGGCTTACAAGTAGAGATAAAAATGCAAATATTTATGCATAAATAAGACACTTAAATCATTTTTTGAAAAATGCTTGTCCAAGCTCTTAATGAATGGACTTTATGAGATTTATATTAAAAGCCAGATAGTTATGAGTTCAAGTCCTTGCCAAGCCGACTTCTAGATTTATGTATGTAGGTTTGTATAGGTATATGTACATATTTATATACATATTTCAGACGTGCACAATTTTTATAAATCGAAGCCATTATTTTAAAAATTATATATATATATATGTATATCTAGAAAAATTTTTGAAACCGTCGAATTTATTTATTTTAAAACACATTTAACTAATAAAGCAACACACTATCGCCGATTATTAAATATTTTCAATACACAGAAATTTACATCGGTCATGTTGTTTTTGTTGTATATCCTTTTTTTTTTGAGTCGTTGAATTTATCCTTTTCCTTTCAAATTATTATTATTATTTATTTATTTTTATTTTTTATTATATATTTATCCTGCGCACCCGCGACACTTTTGTTCTATTCAACGTTAGTTTATCAACTAAACCTCTGGAAAAAAGATCAAAACTTGGCCATATGCGTATCTATGTACGTGTGAAACTACTGTATAATGTAGACATCTAACGCCTCGCTTATCGCTGATCGCGTAAAGTTATATTTTATTTGGTTTTCTTTGCAACAGCTGTGATTTTCTTTCATTGCAAAGACAGCCTTCGTATTTATTAACCCTTAGCCGACTGCAGGGTATTTAATAAATCGATTAAGAAGGGGAATTTTACGAATGTGTGCCGTATTGTTTTTAAAAGAGGATTTGATAATCATTTTATTTACATACATGATTCAAAAAAATATTAAATTGTTCCATTATAAGGTTATGTATACTGAAAAATAATTTATTGCGTAAAAGAAATTGTGGGATTTTATAATAATAGCTTGTAACTCAATTTTTTGGTTAATTTAGAATTAATAAAATAATAATTATTAATAATACATAGGTTAGGGTTAAGATATCTAGTGCAATAGGAGTATATAAATATGCATCTACATACATACATACATAGGTACATATGTACATATTATATAATTTTCTTTCACGCTTAACACTTTCTTAACTCTCATATTTTCTATTTGCTAACATTAATTAATTAGTTTAATAATATGTATGCATTTAAACATTAAAAACATAAAAAACTCGGGAGTGATGACATCATTAGGGATTTCTAATATTTAATGATAACACAAATTGAACTTTTCGTGAGGATATTGCTGTAACAAAAGCTTTTTGTTACATTTAACGGTATGAATTTAAAGGCATACATTTTTTATGTTATTATTTAGCTTTATACGAATTGGTAAAAAACATTTGTTCATTTAACGTTTTCTCACAATTAAAAAATTCTTCAAAGGAATTTCCTACAATTTTTTTTCTATACATTGTATTTTTCGTTAATTTATTACAACAATTTATGCAAAGCTAATTTAAATCTTAATTTTTTAATGACCACCCTAATGTGTTGTGTGTTTCATATTTTCCGCAAGTACATCTTAGTGATTAATACATAGTATTTACATCCAACCACATATACTACTGTGTGCTTTTGATTTTTTGTCTTTTCCTAGAAATAGATACCACTCACCTCATTACATTCAGGTATAAGTTACACACAACTTTTAGTTGTTCCGTGGAAAATCTAAAATGAATTGGTAGATATTATTTGTATTCATTAATACGTATATAAATGCACTATATTACTTACCAATACACAAGGCAAATAAATTCATCATGTGTACACGTACATACGAATATATGCAAGCCTTGATCAAATACTCAAGCATACACGTATGCAGGTTCAACTATGAGTTGGCAATTTTTGCTACCTTTCTGCCTTATCTTGGGATTATAAAAAATCTTTATCTATAAAATAATATTGATAAACTTGATGTTAATATACATTTGTACTTAGTTATACATATCCACTTCTTTTAAACTTGCTGAAGAGTTTAAAGACCTCATTGGACATTTCTCGTTACTATCAAGTGAAATTTCATCACCAAAAAAGAAACATTCAATTTAAATCCACAAACACACAATTATATTCATATTTTATTGTTTTACCTTGCTTATGTCAGCATTGGTAGATATAAATTTTATATTTGCATGTTTCTTTCGAAATTAGGTCAAAAGAAAGCAATAATTAATTTACAACCCAATTGGTATTAAGAAAAATAAAAAAACAATTAAATACGTGCAAATATTAGTTTTGAGATAAGAAATATTATACGAAATGCTTTATTAGTATTTGTGTATAATATATTTCATGTTTCTACACTTAATAATGCACTTCTCAAATATTATGTAATTGAACACGTTTAAAATTGCAAACAGAAAAAGCTCTAAAAACAACGACATAAGTTGTTTGTTTTGGGAAATAATAAGCCATGCAAAAACGGAAAAATAATAACACACTTTGTACTCCGGAAGAAAAGAAAATGGTGGCAGAAAATCTAAAGAAGATGACGCCCGCTGGTGCTATATTTTGTGTTGTCTTGTTTAAACCGATTCATTGATTTATTGTAGTAAGTTCAGTACTAAATTTAATGTTATTTTCGTATATACATGAGAGCGATAATTTAATTTAAACAAAGCCACAATTTTTAAATATTCTTCCCGCCGGAAATTGAATTTTTTTCAATTTTGAACAGCTGACTCCAGACGCATTCACAAAACACTGAAAAAATTAGCATCTTAAAATAGCAACTAGAACCAATATATGTATATAAACAGTTCTACTGACAGCTTAAACCTTTAATATAAACAACTAATACGTAAATTAATATACATAATTTTTTTCTAGAAAAAAATTAAATAAGCCTTTTTTATAAATATTAGTAACTAACATATTTAAGTTTGTAAATGTTATTGTGAATCGATCGCAATAAACAGCTGACACTTAAGAACAACAAATATTCAAGGTTTTGATTGTTGTTTTGGTGATATAGTTTGTTTTCGACAGATACTTTTTTTGAAATAAAATTATTAACAAAAGATATACTAAAATCCGTTTAAATCGAACTACTTTAACGTATTCAATTATCCTTCGGAAAAATCCAGTGGAAAAAAAGATATAACATTCCAGCGCTTTATCGTTCTTGCCTTAAAATCAAGCCGAAAAATCAATAGAACAAAGTCCTTTCCGCTGTTATTGAAAAATACACACTACACAAGTATAGTTTACGGATATGGGCGCAGAACATTCCCAGCAACGTGCGGAAGCAGATGGACGTGAAATTTTTGAAGGTGATTTGAAAATTACTCTTGGCAATACACGCCAAACCCACAGTGCCACACCCATAGGCAATGCTAAACGACGTAGCGGGAGACAAAGTACAAGCAGCACGAGCTCTAATCGTGGTAGTAAACATATCGTTGAGACAGTAGCAGCAACAGCATCACCAACTACTTCAGCAGAGATTAGCAGACCACCATCGCCACCACTGAGTGTATGCTCCGATTTGCCTTACGTTTCTTACACAGATCGTCCGATTGGTGATTCACCAAAAATACGCAACAAACCACATAGTCGGCATCAACAAGGGAGTAATATAAATCGTAATACAGGTATACGCAAATCATTCGGTACCGGCGCCACACCAAAGCGACCACAATCCACATCAGGAACAATAGTAATTGTTAAACCAGGTGCGCGTGATGCAGACTATGATGCAGATGCAGATTTGATTCGTTTGCGTAACATACCACAATTTCTGCCTGTGTTACGTGATTCCATCGCAACCGCAGCTTTTACCCGCGATCAGGAGGTGTTGGAACGTTTAAATGCCCAACATTTGGTTAATATTAGCAGTCGCATGCAGACTCATTTGAATCTTTGTGCTACACAAGTAACACAGGAGCAAAATCATCTTGTCGAGCGTACAAAGGTGGTTAGTAATTCTATTACGACACTCTTCGCTTCCTTTGTTGATATGCAGAAGACATATGCTGCGTATGCCGAGCAGTTCTCCAAAGTGCGTACTATATCACAGCAGCTAAGTCGATGTAACTCTTTATTACATGACAATATCGCTAATTTGGAAGCGATAAATAATTTTCTGGATGTAGAAGATCGTCTGGAGCCTTTCGTTTGGCGTACAGATGATAATAAACTGCGCGGCGAAGCGGAAGGTGCGCCTGGTGGGGGTAGTGGCCGCGTGACGCGTATGTAGTGTGGCTGAGTGAAGCGTTAGCAGCTAGATAAGCAATATTTTCATCAACCAGGCGGTAAAATATTTATGTTGTTGTATGAATATTTAAATGGCCACTAAATCTAAAAATTGATTTTGATTGTGGTCGAAAGTGTGATTTAAAAGTCTGTGTAATTGTTATAGTTAAGTAATATATTTAAATTTGACATAGAGTTGGTTCTTGTAAATGGAATTTGTAGTTGTTGTAAGACACCGATTTATAAATACTAATAAGGTTTATAGATATGCCTATAATATCTTCAAGGTTTAATATACGAAATAAATAAGAAAGTAATAAGTAATTTTAATGCATAAATTTATTTAATTATAGTTCCTTAAAAACTAATTAAACTAAGTGAAACATTAATACACATATATATGTATTTATTGTGCACCTATATAATCATCTGTCTAATAATTATATTAATAAAAAAAGTTCTGCTACCTACAACTTCTATAGTACATACATATTATATTCCAATAGTTTGTTATCGTAGTTTATATGGTTGACTTTTAAAAAATATGGTATATCTATAGATATGACACTCGTTAGCGTACCGTGCACAAAATCAAATCACAACAAATAATGTAATTACCATTCACATACGAACAATAGTACATATACATATATGTACGCATATATTTCTAATGTCTAAAAAAGCTTCTGCAATCGCTGCTTATCCTCAGTGTCACGCTTCCGTTGCTCTGTATCGATTGCTAATAGCTCTTTATTAACAGCAGCTTTTAGTGCAGGATCTAATTCAGCAACTTTGATAAAATCATTACGTGCATTTGCGGGATTCCACGCTCCTGCATGTGCTTTCGCACGCCTGTAGAGTGCTTTAACATTATTTTTATCTAAATCAAGCACTTCAGTACAATGTTCTATAACCGCATAATAGTCGCCATCTAGTAAACGGCACTGTGCATAATTCAAAAGTAGAGGTACTTTAATGGCGGCCAATGCTAACCACTCTACATCGTGCGGTTTCTCCCTAAAACAATAAGAAATATAAGATAATACTTGTGTGTGTAAAACATAAATAGTTTGTGGTTACTTACTTTGTCATAAGCTGTTCAATCATGCCCACAGCCTTTCGATAACATTCTTCTGCTTCTTTGTATTTCTTCTCTTTGTATAAACGATTCCCTTTTTCGCGCAATTCCTCCTGTGCATTCATCTTTTCTTCATCGTTCATTTGCCAACGTTCCTTTTCATATTCATCTGGCTGCTCTATAGACAACAATTCGATTATGAATTCTAAATCACTTGGATTCGCAAGCAACTCGTCGAGATCTTTGTAGCCAATACCCTCGTTTTGTAATGTCATACCACAGCAATGACGCCTTTCCTCGACTTTTTTAGACACGTCTCGCAATGTCTTCGATATAAAAGGGTATTGTGTGACTAGCTAAATAAACAAACAAATGCAGTTTAATATTATATTATGTATGTACAAATGTGTGTGCTTTAGCTTACTCACCGATTTGTGCACCGTAAATTTGGCAACTTCATTGAGTGCCATTTTTTGCACTATAACTTCCCAAACTTCCAGCTTGAATTTTTTTCCCAGTACCAATTCCATAGGTTGCCCCATTTCACGGCTGTCATCCAGAAGAGTGCCATCATCAACTTTGCGTGTCTGGAAGCTAAATTTCACACGAGTGCCTTGTTTGAGCGGTATATATTCTTTGCCCGGATGTATGGTGTGTTTGGTAATTAACATATCGTCCATAGCAGGAGACATATTGTTTCCGTTTTCAGAAATATCAACTATAATTTATCCTGATGGGAAATATACAATTTTTTTACTGTTATTTGATAAGAACTTCGCAGCTGCTTCTACATGACCACAACATTCACAATTATATCAAGTAATTCCAGAATTTATTCTCTTTGAAGATTTTAGTATTCTTAACTCAGTTTTAACTAAAAGCGCACTAAAAGCAAAGCAGGAATATATTTTTGATATATTAATGCAGTTATTGGTATTAACAGAAAAAAAATTTATTGTGTGAAAAACTTTCCGAATATATTCAAATAATGCAACCCTGATGTTGGTGTAGATGATGTGCGTAAAAACCGTGTACAGCTGTTTCGATATTTCTACTTTATTTTCTATTAAAAAATAATTAAATTTAAAATTATAATAATAATTGCTTTTAAATAAGTGTATCAGTTTTCATAAGTTGTTAGGCATTAAGCGAAAATGGCGGTAAGTTACAAAATATGAACAACTTTGTCCTCAGCACTTCCGGTATGAAATGCAATTGCAAACTGCTACCTAGCAGAATGGCGCACGGAAAGTAATCTAGCTATTTTAATTTCCCGACATTTAATACGTTATAAACATAGTAATGTTCTTACTGCAAAACAACTATAGCATAAATGAAATAATTTCAATAATTTTATAATTTTTTTTTTAATACAGACAAGTATTACTCGTACTAAGGACCAACTGGCCGTACTTTTGAAGCTTGTTGAAGTAAACAAAGTTGGTTTAACACGCCGAAATTTGAGCATCCGGCAGCGGATATGGCAGGTGATAACACAGAAACTCAATGAAATGCAAGGTGCTGAGAAAGACGTTGAAGGCTGGAAGCGCGTAAATACAAATAAATATTTTATTATTAATTTAATATGATTAATCAAATATTTTATTTCTTTCAGAGTTACAACTCTTGGCGGTTGAACGTTGGAGACTTATACAATGAGGAGAAAGAGCGCATATTAAAAAATGGTAAATTACAAAGATATATTTAAAATAATTTAATAAAATATTTTCTACACTACAAAGTGGCCGATGATGACTATTTCATTATAAATGTAACTGATGATGAGATTGAGAGGGAGCCTATTTATGAAGATGGTGCTACGGTAGGTTATACCAGACTTTGAATTTATTTTATATTGATTAATCTGTGACAAAAAAAAATTAACTTAGTATTTAGATCCGAAAGATCTCCAATTAACATGTTTACATGAGCTTGTCACCGAACAGAGGCTGCTATTTATTAACCCTTCAGAAGAGGATGAACCACTAAGACAACGTTTGTGGCAAAATATTGCCGATCAATTGAATAGTATACCCGGTGGCGTAAAACTACCAAAAGAGGAATGGCAGAAGGTGATACAAAACTTTACTGCTATTCAATTTATATGTTTAATTGAATTCTTTTTAATATTAGCACGTTGATCTGAGTCTATATACGGTGCGGCGTGGTAGGAAAAGGAAAGTCGTGCCCAAATCTAACGCCAGGGAAAAAAACACCACTAAGACTTCCTCTCCTTACAAAAACGTCTACGAAGAGTATATTGTTGAAGATATTCTCACAACGGAACACACGCAAGAAATACAGCAACAAAATACAACAACCAACAAGGAAGTGAACGATGTTTTTGCAGAAATAGATGAAACTGATGATAATACCGATGATATTATTAACTTACTTAATGAACAGGACGATGCGAATACCGTTAACGATAATTTTCCCTTCGATATTGAAACTGTCGATGATGATGATTTTTTTGACAATACCGATACTGCTACCGAAGTTTACGGCAAAACTGGTAGCAAAAAAACAAAATTAACGCCTATTGTTAAATCTTTTAAATACTCCAGTCGTATAACCACAGCAGTGGAACAATTGAGAGATGATGTCAAAGAGACCAAAGATATGCTTAAACAAACAACAAATCTACTAAATCGTATATGCGGTATTATGGAGGAGCGTAATAAGAAACAAGATGAGACAAATGCAATTTTGAAACGTAATGGACAGTTATTAAAACTTTTGGTTGAATACAAATGCGGTATGCGTAGCAAAGTGAAAAGTTAAATAAAAACCGATAGAGGGCAGGAAATATATTTGAATAACATTTTTCTGTGTGAATTTTGACTAACAAGGAATTCTAACAATAGGTACACCAGTAGACGCCGCATTACTGAAGAAATACACATTTTTGTACATATGCATTTTATGTATGTATGTATATATTTTTTGTATATTTTAATTTCACTTTCTTTGCTTTATTTAGATTTATGAATTTAACGCTGATTTCGCTAACAAACTTCTATTTTATGCATTTCCTTTTGTGTTTTGCATATGCTTTGGTACATTTAATTTAAATTTCATATTATTAATATTAATATATGTATGTATGTAATATTTAATTTAATATTATAAAGTCACAATTTGTTGAAATCATTATTACTATATATTTTATATATTAGGCATTATTATTACTAATACATACATATATAATTCAACAGTTTCATCAATAGGACATACATATATGTATATGTATGTATTTTATATGCATTATATGTAGTACTAGTAATTGTAAACTTTTATTTTTTTTTTGGATTTAAAAATTCTTTACACACGTTTGTGTGTATATTTTTTATTGTATTTTACTTAACACTCTCAGCTAAGTTGTTTTCAATCCTTTATAATTTGTCTTATGATCAATATGCTTTATCTCATTTTAATATATGTAGGCTTGTATAAATTTATTTATTAAATTTAAAAAATGACTAGTTTAACAACCACACGTGTTCAATACGAAATTTTGAAAACAAAATTTATTCTAATTAAATAATCTCTAGTAAAGTACCTATACATACTGCACAGCGGCTTAAAGTACTTTTAAACTTTTAAGTAGACTTTTGTAAGCATAAAAAATGTGTGTGGCATTGCAGCTGAATTTCATAGGTTTTTAATTATTTTTTGTATGTGCAAAAAAATAAATAAATAAAATAAACAAAATATATATACTCATTATGTAATTATTGTTAATTTAAATAGTTTAAATTAATTAATAAGTAAATACAAGAATGTTCACTGGCTAAAAGCATTCATTTGTAAAACTTATTTTTTTTTTTAAGAAAACTAATTGTTAAATAATAAATAGAGACTTAATATCTAATCGTAAATGTAATTGCTAACTCGCCTACACTTTGTTAAATGCTGTAAGCCACCAAAAATTGGCCAATACAAAAACTTAATACTAAGTAAGCAATTTTGTAATAACTTGTACTATAAATGCACCTGTGTGTGTGTTATTGAAAAGTAAGTACATATATACATATGTATGTATGTATATTATAAAGAAAATCAAATTTTTTGCTAATTTAATGTAAAATTGTTGCATTACATATGCTTATATGCATGTATGAATGTATGTATGTATATAATTAACGTAGTTTATTTGCACCAACAATAAAAGCCCGCCCTAAATGATATGTTTTCTCATGTTCTCATGTGCTCAATACCAATTGAATGCTTCAACTACGTTTTTGTGTGAATTCTAAGTCAAAGTTTCTATATATTTGTTTAATGTTTCTGATTTTTTGCATTACTAATTAATTAAATATTTAATTTATTATTTTATTTAATTTATTTAATTTTTTTCACTTGTATTTACTTATAAATTCACTTAAAAGAGCAGCGTAGCTATGCTGTTGGCTGTTGTAGCGCTGGTCGTCGTCGACGTCGGCGTAGTCGCAGCCAAACCAAATTGATTTGGTTGTTGTAATGGCGATTTAAGCTGCTCAACAATTATAACACCATTCTCATCCAGTATGGGATTTAATAATAAATTCTCGACTTGCTCATCGGAGAGCAATTCTTTGGGCTCTGATGATCTGAAATGTAATTTTCAATTGTCGTTTACACATACATACGGTATATTTAGGTATACATAAATGTTTGTATGCACATATATGTACATATATTTATATAGTAAGTATACTTATAAAAAGGTGTACATACATAAAAAAATTTGTACTGCATTTAAATATCATTTCAAAGTTAATTCAATATGCATTTTATCTATGTACGTATGTATGTATGTATGTATATAAATTCTTTTTGATTATTCAGTTATTTTTTTTTGCGTGCGTTTGGAATATATTAATATTATTTTATGAAAAAAATATATGTAATGCAATATATTATAATATAGGTATGTGCGTGTGTATGATAACATTGTGCAATTAAGATGTACTAAATATTTAAGTATATGTATGTATGGTATGTATATTTGGCTGATCAGTAACCAATTTTTGTTAATATTATTATTAGTATTTTTGTTTTTTTTTTTTGGTTTTTTTGGTCGAGTTGTCGACAAATTTGAATAGCAAACATCAACAGGACGAACGAGTAACAATTTTCCTTTCGATTTTCAACATTCAACATTCAACGATTTTTGTGCACAAACGCTTGTGCGTGCTTATGTAATGTGTGTGTAGTTAATAACATTAATACGCCATTATTTTTCATTTTCGTAAACAACATATTGTCCGTAATTGCTTTCAAATTTGCTTACAACTTTTCAAGTTGCAAATGATTTTTACGATTTTTAATTTTTTGATTTTTTTTTGTTTTTTTTTTTTTTTTTTAATTAAATTTCGCTTAAAAATACAAGCAATTTTCCAAATTCCATTCAAGTTCACTACAATACATATATGTATGTATGTATGTAAATAAATGCCGTTATGCATGCATGAAAAATTTATACGGTATATACCAGGTGTACAAGTATGAAATGTCGTTTTTTTTAAATCAAAAAACACGTTAAATTTTGTGGAAAAAGAAAAAATCATTTATTCAAAGTATTTGCCGTCGCTAGCTACACATTTTTCCCATCTCTCGGGCAATTTGTGGATTCCACGCCAGTAGAACTCATCGTCTTTTGCGGCGAACCATTCATCGAGCCATTTTTTCACACTTTCGTAAGAATCGAAGCGCTGCTCAGCGAGTGCGTGTCCCATCGAAGCGAATAGGTGGTAATCGGATGGGGCCAGGTCTGGTGAGTAAGCCGCATGCGGAAGCACTTCCCAATTGAGTGTTTCCAACGTGTCGCGAACCGCTCTTGCCGTATGTGATGGAGCGTTGTCATGGAGAAAAATGACCTTGTGTTGTCTTTTTTGATATTCCGGTCGTTTTCTCTGAAGCGCACGGTTCAAATTGATCAATTGTTGTTGGTAGCTTGCCGTATTCACCGTTTCGCCGGGTTTCAAGAGCTCATAGTAGATGACACCGCTCTGATCCCACCAAACACAGAGCACAGTGCTCTTTGTCGTCGACGTCAAAATCACCACTTTTGAAGCGTTGAAACCACCGTTCACACGTTTTCACAGTTGGTACTTGTTCGCCAAAGGCTTCAACAAGCATTCGGTGCGATTCCGCAGCTGTTTTCTTCAAATGAAAACAGAAAATTAACACTGTCCGCGTTTGCTCTTTATTCGGCACGAAACTCGACATGTTGACTGCACTGAGAGTAAACGATAATGACGCTCGATTCGCGCAAAACTATGGTGGTTCGACAGTCAAGGTTGACACTTCACAAGGTCAAAGTTTTATGACAATCGATAAATATTTACGTTTGCGAGACATCTATATGTTCGAACCGACATTTCATACTTGTACACCTGGTAAATGCTTATTTTTTTTTGGAAAATACAAAAAAAAAAAATTGGCCGCATAAATTTATAAAAAAAAAATTTCACTATTACGCTTTTCTATAAGCTACAAATATATACGTATGTTTCATATGTATGTATGTACGAGTATGTATATGCACTCAAAACTTTTATAATTTCAATTTGCTTTTGTTTTTTTTTTTTTTTTGCAATGAAAAATATTTTCTCGCATTTTAAATCAATTTGGTGAAGCGATTTTGCAATGTGCTCAGCAGTCCAGTTTTTTTAAGCAAAGCTCTACTACTGTTACTACTGCTACTAGTAGTGCCGTTACTGGTGGCCGCGCCACTGCCTACTGACCTGGAGAAGAGGAAGAAATCACCCGCCGAGGAGGTCTTACCACCGCCACCGCTCGCAGCACCCACAACGCCCGCAGCGCCACCATTGTCCGCATTCTCGGCATTCATCTCAGATTCGCTATTGCGTCGCTCCAATGTTTTCCCCACCTTCTGAAAACCGAAACTAAACACATCTTTCACCTTATCGCCCGCATCGATCAGTAAATCAAGACTTTGACGGCGTCCCGACATTTTCAAACTATTCGAACGTGAGAGCCATTGGCTCAAACTTTGCTTCTTGTTGAGTTGATCATCGTGAAAGATCGTCGTGCATGTCACCTTACGTTTCGGCTCATCCGATGAGGATGATGAGGAGTGATGCGATTGCGCATCATCGGCGGCCACTTGCTGATCGTGTAGCAGCGATTGATTTGAGTAGCTCGAGCTTGTGCTCTCCGAGTGTGAGAGACGTATCTCAGTCCATTGCTCGATATCTTCGTCCGCATCAGCGCCGGTGCTAGAGCTGGCATCATGCGCGCTACCTGTGCCGCCACTGCCGCTGCCACCACCACCACCACCAGCCGATTTCACCTCGTAAGGGCCGTGCAGTTGTGCGTGTCCGAATAGGCCGTCGCCGGTAGTGTTGGTGCTGGCGGATTTGTGCATACCGCCGCTGGTGAGTTTCTTCTTTGACACATATGAAATATTAATAAATTATTGGAAAAGTAATATTAAAAAATACATTAAAGTATTTCCACCTACATACCTCCCTCAGATTCAGCGTTGGAAAATCCTGCAGCAAATGTGGACACTCGTGCTCGTCGAAACGCCGCTGATGCACTGGACTGGACTGCGTGCTGAGTTTGGCAGGCAATTGCAGATACTCCTCCGCCGCGTCGTCGAGCGCGTCACATGGCAAGTTTTGATAATTTTGCACTATGGTTGCGGCCGGCTTATTCGCCACGCACAATTCGGGTAGGAGCGTGTCGTTCAGCAGGTCTCGCTGTTCCTGCCGTTGACGGTGTATATCTTCGGAGATCTGCTCGAGGCTCTTCAGCGCCTCGTTGTAAGTCATTTTCGCTTCGGTCACTTTGCTCTCCAGCTCATTGATTTTTTGTTTTTGCGCTTTCAGCAGGCCATTGTAGTTGGCGCGCGCCTCGTAAAAGGGTCTGCAAGCAATTACAAGTTACTCAACATTTTCCAAAAAAAAATTAAAAAAAATTAAATTTTTCTTTTTCAAAAATGTCCGTTAAACCAAAAATGTTAAGTGTATTGGAATTTGGGCAGAATCTCAATTTCATTCGTTTAAAGCGTGCAGTTCTTTGCGGAAATACTTACAAATAATTGCAACGGTGCTGATAAACCAAAGAGTTCATTTCAAGTAAGTCTCGTCTAAGGCTTAAACTAAAAGTTAAAAATTAAAATACTGAAAAGTAAATTATACATAAAATGATTAAGAATGGAACCAAGCGTGAGAAAGACGTTGTGAACGGCGTAATGACAATGCGATAGCAACAAATTTGATGTTGAAGAACTCGAAACCATAATAGAGCGCTTGAGGACTCGGTATTTATATGTAATTATATAATATGTTTGTATGTGCGCAAGTATGTACATGAGTGCATAAATATTCTATTATATAAGATATAGTAAAGGGTGCTGTTTTTCGCATGTGGTTTTCAAGAAGAAATAATACGCATGCAATTTAATCGTATGCCCCAAAAAGTTAGGTTAGGTTAGGTTTGTTTTAAAAATGCTATCGGGCAAGTGACCGCCGTGGCTGGCTCAAATAACTTCCACACGAGAGACCCAAGTTTCGACCACTTTTTGCCGCCGTATGTCAGTAATAACGCGCCCAATAATCTCTTCCAATACGTCAATCGTCTCATATAACCCCACAAAAAGTAATCAAACGTTGCTAAATCGCATGATCTTGGCCGCCATGCCACAGGTCCACGGCGCGAGATAATGTGCACACATTTTTCTGCAATGAATTGATTGTTTCGTTGCCTGTATGGCATGACAGGTCCCGTCGTGTTGGAACCAAAGCTCGTCCACAGTAACATCCTCCAATTGAGGCACGAAAAAGTCAATAATCAGAGCTGTAACCGACTGTGGCGACTTCATTTTTTGAAGAAATATGTACCAATAATTCCCTCTGCCCATAGAGCACACCAAACAGTGAGGATGTAACTGCGTCCTAACAATGACTTGTGGATTATCATTCCTCCAAATGCGCCAATTTCATTTATTAACATACCCATTCAATCAAAAGTGAGCTTCATCGCTGAACAAAAGTTTCCAGTGGAAATCAGGTTCGGTGACCTTCGCGTTTTGGGCCCATTCACCGAACGTGCGACGCGCTTGAAGGTCGTTTGGCTTCAATTCTTGCATGAGTTAGACTTCGTAAGCTCGCAAACCATTAAATAAATGGGTACATACGAAATTTTTGCGTGCGATGACCGATAAACTCATTCGGGTCTTCTCCGATAATCTGTTCCACAGCAGCTGGGGGTTCGCATTATTCTCTAAAGTAATCGTGGTGCGAAACCTATCCATGGTGGCTCCAATTACCGACTCTGCTGGGCGATTATGTTATGCGGCTCCAGCTCTTCGGCTCCAAAAGTTAGTGCTTGGATTCCGAGAACGCCATTCAGTGGAAGAGAGATCAAGAAGGTCTTGACGTACTCTCGTGAAGGGCGTTTAAAGCCTGTCAAGCGGTTTTTGTCTATGATCCTGAATGGATTCCGTGTAGTCTAGTACTCACTTCCTGATATCCCCAGGTGATGCCGTCTAAGGTTTTGAGGAGTTTGTTGTGGCTCTGTACTCTTGCGGCAATTTCGTTCATATGCAGGAGTGCAGGCTGTCGAATGTTCGAGGCGGTACTCTTTGATTCAATTGATGAAAGAGGTAGCCGGTAGGCTGTAGCTGTAGTTGACATGTGGTACAGAAGTGGGAAGGGTTGGATAGCAGTTTGCTTTGGATTACTGGCTACCAACATCAACAACAACATATGAGATCAATAAAAATAACCTCAATTGGAGGAGGGAGCTTCGATAAAATTTAAAAGTAGCATGGAGATAATACCACCCTGCAAAACCCCTTCTTTAAACTTATGGAGTTTGGAGGATTGACCTTCTCTTTTCAGCTCCTGTAGATGCCATTTGATAGTAGTATATATGAAGACCCGCATGGCCAGTCTCTTCCCTGATGGCGAGAAAACTTGTCCACCATCTCGTTGCCTTATATGCTACTGAGGAAACCCCAAAGTACATACTTAGGCAGGCTTGGATTTATCGGTTGTAAAGAAAAAAGATGCTCCAGTGAAAATATTAGGTCAAGTAAAAAGTTCGTTCGGTTTTTATCTAAGAGATGGCGTTATTGTCCATAGTACTAGTGTTACGTGTCGCATCATATTATGCTATACGGCGCTGAAAACGTGTTTATTCGCTCTAAAAGTTTATCTTTGACAGTTTTTCGATTAATTGACTCAGTACGTTGTGAGCGCTCGTCAAAGATGGACACCAGCAAAAAGAAAATTGTCTATATTTTACAATTTTTCTTCAATCAAGGCGAAAAAGCAGCCAAACCGGTTGAAAAAAGGTTTTCTGTGTGTTTGGTGGGAAGGAATCATCTACTACGAGTTGCTCTCCTATGGCCATACGCTCAATTCGGCTTGAACTGGACCGCTTGAAGGCAGCACTCATACAGAAGAGGCCATCTTTGATCAACTGAGGCCGAATTGTGTTCCATCAGGACAACGCCAGGCCACACAGGTCTTTGGTGACGCGCCAGAAGCTCCAGGAGCTCGGATGGGAGGTCCTAATGCACCCATCTTATAGTCCGCACCTGGCACCAAGTGGTTACTATCTTTTCCTGTCCATATTAATGGTGAGAAGTTGGTCTCAAGAGAGGCCTGTGAAAATTGGCTCTCCAAGTTTTTTGCCAATAGGGAGGCAGCCTTCTACGAGAGGGGTATAATGAAGTTGGCAACAAGTTTACGAACAAAACGGCGCATCGGACAAATGTACACAAAGTTATCATATTTTGAAAAATCAATAAAAAAAAAACGGAAGGAAAATGACCTAATATCATTTGACTCAGCACCCTGGGCTGAACAATGAAAGCAAGGGGCGCTTCGATCGATATGAATGGATGAGGTTCCGCAAAATATTCCCCGAATCGGTTTTCAGAGAATATTGCGGGAGTGACAGTCCTTGGCCGGATACAAAATCGTGTCGTTCCGGTATAGAGACCCGACTGTTACGACAGACATGCCACCGGTAAATTCTTGAGCTCCTTACCGTCTCATTCGCATTGCTTCTTTCGATCTTTGCGTTTAATAATTTGATGTGACTGAGGGGTCTTTATGTAAAAACACGAAGTCAGGAAGATGAAGTTCTTTTAGACTTTAGACGTATAATGCTAATAGATATGTGTACTCGTTTCTTTTATTTATTTTTTTTTTTTGAGCTTTGCTACGATTGACCTAGATTTAGGACACTCAACAACGCGCACTTTTCGATAACTCGAAGCTATCATGCGGCAAGATAAAGCTATAAATCTTATCTTATGGTAAAAGCCAATAATGTGGTGAAAACGTATAATATGTACATGTGTATGTGCACGTGTGTTCCTAACCAAAGTACAATTAGAGTTCATATATATATTACTTGTATATATTACATGTATGTATGTATGTGATGTACATGTGTGCACATGAAATTGCATAATGATTTACAAAATAATAGAAAAAAAGGCAACAACTGCGTTTAGAACAACACACCAAACTCACCTCGATGCGCGTATGGCCTGCTTCAGTTGCCCCTGCAATTTACCCACACGATTATTAGCCACTTCCAATTTGAGTTGACACATTTTCAATGCATTCCTCGCATCCGTCACCTCCACCTGTGATTGATTCACTTTGGCTGTGTGTATGAGGGTGTGTGTGTGTATGTGCGTGGTATAGGGGGAGGAAAATGAAAAAAGAAAGAAGAAAGGAAATATAAACTCTACTTCTGACTCCCTGAAAATTTGAATTTTGCAAATGTTTGAGTGCATACCTATATACATATACGAGGGGATTAACAAAAGTTCGTTAAGTTAACCAGAAAAAAAACAAAAAAATTCCATTTGTATTTATTCGTAATCTTTGTCCTGTCCTTTTTATCTTCTCTACATAATCGTCATTGATTTCAATGCATTTTTAAGCCTATAGATCCACCTCTGAAAACAGTCTTCAAAATCTTGTTTTTTATGGTTTTCAAGTTCAGCATTAACCGCATTAATTATCTCCTCGTTGCTATTAAAGACATTTCCTTTCATTTTTTTTTTATTTTTGGAAATAACCAGAAATTACAAGGTACTATAGTCGAGGAATATGGTACTGAACGTATTTCTTCAATCCCGAGATAGCAATAAAATTACTCGTTATTTCAGCAGTGTGGGTTAGCGCGTTGTAATGATGTAAAAAGTAGCGCCGCAAATCCTCTTTCTTCCTGTTTTCCAACAAATTTTTGAAAACTTCTGGTAACCACTCTTCAGTGTACCACTTTTCAGTTGCCGTCTGACCCCTTTCCAGTGGAGTAGCAGCTACGATTTTATATTGGGTGAAGTAAACATCTTTACTTTTGCTGCTGATTTTTGTTGCTTAGATTTTATGGGTGGGTTTGCTCCTGTTGGGTTCCATACCATTGACTGCTGTTTGGTTTCTGGATCGTATTTTTAGAACCGGAATTCGTCACCGGTAACGACTTTAATAAAGTTTTCAGACTGACCATTTTCGAATTTTTTTAGAAAAAATTGGGCAAAATGCATTCGAGCCTCTCTTTGGGTCATATTTAAAATTCGTGGTACCCATCGAGCGGATTTTTTCGTCTATCCCAGATGATTACTTAATAGTCGCGATACAGTCATGGCATTCAAGCCCAGTTCATTAGCAGTCATTTATTGTGTCAATCGTGGTTCTTCGTCGATATGGACTTCATCAGCGCTACAGTGACGTAATCAGTGGAAGATTTTTGTTGACCTTCTCGTGGCTCGTCCTCTACGGAAAAATCTCCCTTCTCGAGTCCTCGAAACCACTTAGAAAAAGAGTCTTTAAAGACGGTGCAATCGTTCCATATGCAATTTGGCATTCACTGAATATTTGTTTCGGCTGTAAATTACGTCGAAACCCGAAGAGAATCACAAGGCGAATTACTGTTTGTGTCGGTGGTGGTGGAATTTCGTCTGACCTATCCTTAGCTATCTTGTGTTTTCTCGTCTCCATTTTAGATGATCGTTTTAAAATTTGAAAGGAAGACTAAAAAAGTAATTGCAAAGGATTTGGTATTTTTATATTTTACAAAAAACAAATTGAAAGTCACCAACTGATCGAACTTTTGTTAATCCCCTCGTATATATTGTATGTATGTGTGTATATGTGTTTAGTGTAAAAATGTATGTTAATGTTGCTGTTGTTATTGTTGTTTTTGTTATTATCCTTACTAGTAGCATGACTGAGCATTTCTTGGCAGGCCGTATCCAACGTCGCCTTCTCACCCAGCCCCTGCTCGGCTAAATAGACCATTTCCTTGGCAGCGCAATGTATCGATTTAGCCTTCTCATAATTAACTGCCGCCTGTTGTGTTTCCTTTGCCAACTACAAATACATATATATGGGAACATATAAAAACAAACAGTTGTTGTAAGAATTTATATTTTCCCAAGTTGATTTCAAAAAAAAAAAATGAAAGAATTTTTTTTGCAAAAAATAACAGAAAATTGCATATCTACCGTTAGTTTAATACCGTGTGTGTATATTTATTGATTACACAAAATGCAATTTATTGCACACTCGCATCATAACGGTACTCACTTGCGCTGCATAAATACGCGATTCGTAGTAAGGTTTCGCCGCCTCAATCGAGTTGCCCAATTTGTGTGCGGCCTGCTTGATGCGCACGTCACTCTCGGCCAAGATACGCTTGAAATCACATTTCGCCTCCTAACAGGGGGAAAAAATTATAAAAATATTGAAAAATTTTAATTGCTGTAAAATGGCTTTTTATTATTGAATATTGTTCATGTATATAGGTGTGTGTGTCTGTGTGTGGGTGTGTGTATTAGCATGTTTTTGGTAAAAATTACTACAAAATGCTTTTATAACTGAATTAAATGAAAGCAATTAGCGGCGCTGCTACATACATACATATATGTATTATATTAAGTTATGCACGCACTGTGCTGCTGCTGACGGCTGCAGGCGCATCTGGTAAAAACATATTCGTTTTACTTGTATTTTTGAAAATATTTTGTTTTTGACTGAAAATTCTTACATATAGATATATGTACATATCTATGTCGAAAGAAAGAAATTAAATCACATCAAAAGAAGTTCTTCTTCGCGGCGAAAGCGCACCAGAGCCACGTGATTTCACGTTAAATTAATAAGTTTATACCTAAAGATCTTATTTTAATCTGTTACGTCTCGCCACAATCAGCTTCAAAGCGAAATTTTTCAACATAACGCTGATTTGCGCACACGCCCCGATGCCAGAGAAGGACATGGTAACGAGGAATGCCTTTTATGAGCGCCTGGAGCGTACTTCTGAGCGCTCCCCCGCCAAAGTTGGACAAAGTAGATTTCTTTGGCACAACTGTCGGGAAAATTCAGCCTCCACAACTAAACATCCTCAAATGGGGTGGAGGCTGTTCGGATTCGAGGGAACTCGTAATATGTTTGTCTGTAGTACTAGATTTCAACACAAGAAAATTCAACAACCTACTTCGCTGTCTCAAGATCGAAACATTCAAAACCAGTTCGATCATGTTGCGATAGACGGACGACATGTATCCAGTGTTCTTGACGTGTTGGCGCTCCGAGTGCTCAACAATGACTCGTACCACTATCTTGTACCATTATCTTTATGGTGAAACCCTTCCAGCCTGCTGATTGGCAGTGAAAATGGAACACCGAGGTGACACAGGAACAGATGCTTCATTAGCAGACTCTTAAGAAGTTCGAATAACAATCGCCCCTTTAGAAAAACAATAAAGCGGCGAGTGTATTGCCGGCCGAACTATTCAAATATGGCGACGAAGAACTGATAAGGTACATGCATCAGCTTCTTTGCAAAATATGGTCAGATGAAAGCGTGCTCGGCGATTGGAATTTAATTGTGATCTGCCCAATCCATAAAAAAGAGAACCCCACGGACTGCGCGAATTACTTATACATATATCGCATATAAGATCCTATCGAGAGTTTTGTGTGAAAGACTATAGAACACTGCCAACAAGCTGATTGGACTCTATCGGAAGGACCTCTCCAAGCAGTTCGATATCAAAAGAGGCCTCAGACAGAGCCCCTCTTAATCGCTTGACTTGTTGGCCTGAATAAAACAGAGCTCTATAAGAGTGTACAAGTCCTAATCTATGCCGAGGATAATGATATTATTGGCGTCAAAAAAGGAATTCTCAAGAGACATGTTTTGTGTAAGATTTATGGCCCTCTGTGAGTTGGGAACGACGAATACCACAGTCGATGGAACGATGAGCAGTACGGGATATATAACAACATTATTATGCGGATACAGAGACGGCGGCTACGTTGGCTTGGTCATGTGATCGGAGAGGATAATAATACTCAAATTTTTAAAAGTTCTCGATGCAGTAAACGCCGGCAAGATTAGATGAAGAAGCAACTGGCTACATTTGGTATTTCCAATTGGCACCAAACAGCGAAAAGAAGGTCGTGCTGTTTTTAATTCAGCTAGAATCCCGTATGCGATGTCTATGCCAGCAAAGAAGAAAAAGAAGATCTATAAAGGTGATTGAGTGACACTAAAACAGACAAGGCTCTTGGCATATAGCAAATTGAGGGATTATAACTTGAGCTTTCGCAGAAGAACACTCTAATTAATGTTGCTAAATAACTCTACTGTAATCCCAGCTTAATTTGCACTTCTTCAATGAGATATTTGTTCCATGGTCATCGATTAAGTATTGGGCTCGCGATCTCTTAATGTTCCATTTTCCCTATCTGCAGGCTAGAAAAGTGTTTCCTCCATACAATAAGTATGCTCTGGACATCGCTCACTAGATTACCTCCTTGACTCCGGTTTTGAAATCATCTCACCATTGTTTTTCAGAGAATTTTCGGACATTATCCATGTCGGCAAGCACCGCAGTCGATGGAACGTCGATGCAGCTGTACGATGATATTGTTATAGTACAGCGAATCAAGAGACAATCGCTGTGTTGGATAGATCATGTGATCCGAATGTATGAGCACACTCCAGCATTGAAAGATTTCGATGCAGTAACCCTCGGTAGAGGAAGAGAAAGAGTAAGACCTTCACTCCATTGGAAACACCAGATAGAGAAGGAGCTGGCTGTATTTGATAAATATTTCCAATTGGTAAACAAATACTTGATATTTTAGTACATAATGCAAACTTCTTTTCAACATAGTCGCAATTCTTCTTTATGGTAAAGCGAGGAGATCCCACCCAACCACTTCATACACTTTTCCACCTCCTCTTTTATTTAATCTTTTTCCACCCACTTGCAGCTTCAGGGAGTTAAAGCGATAGAAACCCTGAAGGTATTTGATCAGTGGAAAGCACAGCATGCTTCGATTCTTTCAAACATTTCGTCAGTCGCCACTTTTGAAAGTTCTCCGCTACTCTGCTCAGCATGCACAGACATACGACCGTTTTTAAACTCACGACATCATTTCTAAACACTCCTTTAATCAATACTTTATAACCATATGCAGTTTTCAGCTCATTATAAATCTTAAACGGAGGGCTTTCCTTCCAAACAATTACGCCGCGTATTTTGCACTTGACGGGAGACTGAATTGAGATTGTTCACAAAACTTGTTTTCGCGTCGACAGTCCTCAAGGTATTGACTTCGAATCGCTCTCGTTGCAAAGGGAAGTATCTGGTTAAACTACTGTGTAGCCCAACAGCCGTGAGAGCCTTAGTTCACCTATTTGCTGGATATGCCTTGTATGTGGTGTTTCCTCTAGTTAATGGCACAATTCAAGGTACATTTAAGCAGAGAAAACTGTATACGGTCCCTATAAAAAGATTAGATTAGGCAAGGTCTGTCCATCGTAATACATTCTAAGTACTCTGAGCGAGTTAATATCAAAGAGAAATTTGTTGTAGCGAAGTGAGTTCCCACCAAGGCCTGAGCCAGGATGTAAGACTCCCAAAAAAGTCATTATGAATTGAAGATATTATGTGATCTTTAATATTCTAATATTGCAAAACTCACCTTATAAAACGTTGAACAAAAAATGGATCGTAAAAGTTCAAACTAAAGAGCTAGATCGCTGGTGATCACTTCAGCATATAACTGCCTGCATAAATCAATATTTGGCCACTGAAGTTTTTCGAATTTAATTAAGAGGAAAGGAAAACTATTTGGGTTATTCATGTACTATATACTCGTAATAAAGCTGAGTAGAGGAGTAGTATTGTTGTAAGTTATTGAAATCCTCTTCAACCGCACACATTCATACCTACGCATCCAATATACCCGTAACTTGAAATGAAATTGGCTGTTGATGCTCGAAAATTAATTAACTCTTGTATGGCCATACATGTAATCCAAAATACAATACAATTTTCACTTTATTGCCATTGTTGTTGTTGTTGCGGTTGTTGTTGTCGTCGCCGTTAAAGCTGTTAATATAACTGTCAAGTGAGGCAGGCTTAAGTCACTTTAATTATATGTTAAGGGTTAACTACTTAAGTTGGCTTAAAGTAGCAATAAACTAAAAGAGTGAACTTTATGGTTGGGGAATATGTATGTACCATATATGTATGTACAATATTGTACAATATGTACATTTATACATATGTGTAATTGTTTTGAGATGTTTGTGTAATTTGGATCTGCTTGCAGTTGAAAGGTATTAAAAAGTGAAAGAAATTTTCGTCTAGAACTTTCGTTCTTTCGTCCAAGCGTCGTATAGAAGCAATGAAAGGCTCAAAACACTAAAGACCGAAAACTAGTTCTACCGAAAACTCTTAAGCCCATATATGTTGGAAAGAGGAAAAAATGGCAGTGAGTCATCCAACCTCCAATTCGTCAAAATTACTTAAGTCATTGAGGTCTGGGGGGAAGAAATGTTCAGTAAAGTTTTGGAAGAAGACTTCTTCATCTTCTTTACTGGCGTAGACACCGTTAAAGCGTTAACAACAGTGCGCCAATCCATCCTTTTCACGCTGTTTGACGTCAATTGGAAATATAAAGTACAGTCAGGTACTTCTTCGCCTGATCTTTCCAGCGGAGTGAAGGTCATGCTTCGCTTATTTATTCAGTATGGAGAACTCCCTGTGCGGTTGTTGAGGCCAATATAGACGATATCATCGGCGTACGCCAGCAGCTGTACACTTGATAGAAGATTGTACCTTCCCCATTCAGTTCTGCAGCTCGTACAGCTTACATAGCCGCTCAAGTTTTGCAAGAAAACCAAATTCACACATATCGGCGTAGGGACAGTTCCTTATTGTGCTGTCGAAGGCATGGTGTGTCGATCCTCTTTTCAAGGGTCTTTTCCAAAATTTGGCGCATATCTGGTGAATATCTGGTCAATGGTTGATTTACCAGGTTTAAAGCCACATTTATAAGGTCCAATCAGTTTGTTGATGGTGGGCTTTAGTCTTTCACACAATACGCTGAACAGAACCTTATATGCGATATTGAAGATGCTTATCCCACGGTAATTGGCGCAGATTGTGGTTCCATCCTCTTTGTGGAGCACACTTAGGTTCCAATTGTTGCGCATATGTTGATCCTATCATATTTTGCAAAAAAGCCCCCGCCGCTTTGTTGGTTTTTAAGCGGACGATTGCTATTTGAACTTCTTCATAGTCGGGCGATGAGACATTTGTTCCATCGTCATCGATTAAGGATTGGGTTCGCGATCTCTTAATGTTCCATTTTCCCTATCTGCAGGCTAGAGAAGTGAATCCGCCATAGAATAAGTATGCCCCTAAATTACCTCCCTGGTTCCGTTCTTGAAATGATCTATGCACCGCTGAAGCTTTTCAGAGAATTTTCCGACATTACCCATGTCGGCCAGCTTCGCAAACGGCAAGCACCGCAGCCGATGGAACGTCGACAGAGCTATACGATGACATTGTTATAGTACAGCGAATCAAGAGACAATCGTTGTGTTGGATAGATCATGTGATCCGAATGGATGAGCACACGCCAGCATTGAAAGATTTCGATGCAGTAACCGTCGGTAGAGAAAGAGAAAGAGGAAGACCTTCACTCCGTTGGAAACATTAGATTAAGGAAGAGCTGGCTGGGTGTCAAATTGGTGTCAAACAGCGAGAGGAAGGAATGAATGACGCGGTATTGTTGACTCAGCTTTCATTGCGTAAGCGATGAATTTCAAAAATATTTAGAGAATAATCAATACTTACATCAAGTTCCACTTCATATTTATTGATATTGTCTGTTGCTGTATTGAGTTTCTCCAATTCAACCTGAAAATATGCAAGCAAAAAAGAAAAATGTCATTTTACATGCGCACATATAGGTATGCATATACATATGTATGGGGGTATGTACATCTTTAATAGAATTTCCATTTGCTTATGGTGATACGAACAAAAGAATGCATTTAATACATACATACATAGATATGCACATAAATGCAGTTATAATAAGAATCTATTTTTACAAGGAAGTGGAAAAAAATAACTGCAAAGGTAAGGTACATACATACATATATACATATGCACATATTTTAGCTGCTATAGGTATACTCGTATATGGCAACTGTATGGGTGTTGGCCCGCTGAATATCCTTTGATGTTACCTCAGAAGGTGTGCGAATGTTTCGCAACAGTTTGGTTTTGTTTACTCAATAGACGGATATTGTGATTAATTATTATTAATACATAATATGTATGTACATATATGTACACATGTATAAAAATATTTATTTTGCTGGTTTCGTATAATATATTAATGAATTGCTTTTATACTTGGTTTTTTTATTTTTATTTTTCTTTTTTTGGATTTTAATGCAAATAACATCATAAATGTGTCACAAAAATAGCGAAATTAGCATAAAAACCAACCAAACATGCTTAAAAGTCGCTTAAAGACAAACAAATGTTTTTTATAAATGTACTATGTACATATGTATGTATGTATATATTTATACATATACAGAAATAAATTATATAAATATTTCCTTAAAGAGTTATGTAAATCTTTAGTTAAATAGCGGTATAAAGTCAGTAAGCAGCTAAATCCATATGTTTGTATGTACCATATACATATGTATATATTAGGTAAAGTAAAAAGTTCGTTCGTTTTTTTTTTGTTTGCAAATGGTTCCAAACGGTTTTCTGGCTTATCTTTAGTTCCTCAGCAATAAAATAAGTGCTCACGTGACGATCTGTTTCCACTATTTCCATGATTTTATCGCAATTTTCGACGACAGGCCTCCCGACGCGTGGGGCATCTTTGACATCGAAATTACCGGAACGGAACCTAGCAAACCACTTTTCTACTACACGTTCGTTTACAGTATCTGGCCCATAAACTTAATTAATTTTTTCAGCCGCTTTCGCTGCTTTTTCGCCTTGATCGAAGAAAAATTGTAAAATTTTAGCGAATTTTCTCTTTGCTGGGGTCCATCTTTGACGAGCGCTCACAACATACTGAGTCAATCAATCGAAAAACTGTCAAAGACAAACTTT
Organism: Ceratitis rosa; assembly: GCA_037013455.1. Lineage (NCBI taxonomy): Eukaryota > Metazoa > Arthropoda > Insecta > Diptera > Tephritidae > Ceratitis > Ceratitis rosa. Next base: position 16,360,584 of record JAWMAG010000008.1, on the reverse strand, counting down.
TAGCGCGAATAAAGACGGTTTCAGCGCCGTATAGTATGACATGATGCGGCACGTAACACTAGTACTATGGACAATAACGCCATCTCTTAGATAAAAACCGAACGAAATTTGTGCTTTACCTAATATATACATATATAAAGGATGTTTTTTTAATACCTATGTCTGATTTTCAATGAGGCAAGGTAGGTCTTTTTAACAGCTGTTACTTGATTTCTACTCAACAACGTTTGAAAATCGCGTAAACTTAATGCGAAAATAATGGTTCGATTTCGCGTTTCGTCTAATATTCAATCGACATAATCGCCCAGAGATGGTAAGTTATTCGAGCATGCATAGATCGGTTTACTACAGCGCACCGAAGACGCTATTGCTACTGTGGAATAGAGTATTGATTCAGCCTCGAATTAGCCCAACCGTCATTGGTACTATGCCCATCACTTTATGGACTATTTTGTGGTAGGATCTTAATTTGCGAGCCTACAAAATTCAACTCGTGCAAGAATTGAAGCCGAATGAACCCCAAAGGCGTCGCTCGTTCGGTGAATGGACCTAAAACGCGATAAAATGGACGTATTTGGAGTGATGATAATCCACAAGCCACTGTTGAGACACCGTTACACTGCTTGGAGTGCTCTATGGGTAGAGGGAATTGGAAATGGTCCATATTTCTTCAAAAATGAAACCGGTCATAATGTTCCAGTCAATGAAGAACGCTATAGAGCCATGATTAATGACCTTTTCGTGAATGAATTGGAGGATGTTGATGCGACGGACGACCTTTGGTTCCAACAAGACGACGAAACATGCTTTACAGACAAAGAGGACTAAAATTTATTGAAAGAAATTTTTGATGAGCGCATGATCCTGATTCGTGGGTCTGTGTGCACGTGCAAATCAACAACGCTGAACTAGTTTTTGTGAGGTTATATGAAAGGTTCTGCAAAAAGTGGTTGACAATGAGACTACTCGGCTGGAGTTTATTGGAGCCAGCGTTTAATTTCTTCTTGAAAACGACGGGACTTATAAAAACACCCTTTACTATGTGAAAATCTACTTTTTTTATTTATGTACGAGTATATACATACATACATATGTTTGTCTATGCAGTTAGCTGTGCTATTTATTTACGTTTACATTAAAATTTTTTACATACTCGTACATATGTATGTATGTTTATGGCACATCTGTACAAACAAGAAAATAAATACAAACATACATACATCCATACCGACACATTTGATGTTGGCATTTCTAAACAATTTACTACAGCTATTTCAACTTACACACATGTATACATTATTTACAATCACATACATATGTATGTGTGTATGTCTGTATGTGTGTACGCACACGCCTACAATACCGTATGTAAGTATGTATGTATGCATGTACGATTTACTTTCCATCTCGTCATCAAACATGGGTCATTGTCAGATAAGACAGACAAATTACATTTTATGACGCTAAAATCCCTCACAAATATATACATTTGTATGTGCGTTTCCAGAGAATTCAACAAATTAGTAGATCAACAAAAAAAAAATACTTTTATTTACATTTTAATTTATTTTATTGCTTTTTTACAGATGCCTCTATATATATTTATATATTTACATGTGCATGAAATACATACATACATACGCTTTGAGGGTTTTTTTTTGTAATAATTTTTAAGTTAATTTTTTTTTTAATTTTTTTTTATGTATTTTTTTTTTTTGGTTTTTTTTAAATTTTTTTTTTGGTTTTTTTTTTGTTCTCGACTACTTGCCTGCACTCTTGGATCCACTGGGGTATTGCTTTCCGTTGACATAGCGTTATTGATTAATTTATTTTAACGCTTTGCGGCTATTGCTTCTCAATATACGTAAGTATGTATGTGTGTTAATCCTTTTTTAGCACAACGCGCACCCAAAACACTTATTTTATGTATATTTACAGGTATATTAGATACATATATACTTTTCTTAAAAATTTGTATACTAAAAATTTGATTACCAAATATTTTCTTTTAATGCTAAATAATTTTTTTAAATTTTTTTCTTTTGCAAATACTCCGTTTTACGCTTAGTAGTAGTAGTAGTAGCTTGACATTAGAGAAAAGTGTGGAAAATTAAGGAAAATTACGGTCAATTTATTGTATTTTCTGTCCCTCAGCACTCTGCTTTGCCGATTACTTTGCGAAAAGTTGAAAAATTTATGCGTTCTTGCTTTTCTTTCCTCTCGTCTTAAATTATCCAACACATTTTCTGCTTTTTTTCACACTTTCTTCTTTAACTCATCTGCTTTATATATGTATGGTATGTATGTAGATAATATGTATTTTCATTTATTTATTTTTATCTTTTTTTTGCGTCACACAGAATTTTGCATTTTCATTTTCGCATTTCACTGCTCTCTAGTTCACTGGCTGCCTGGCTGCTTGGCTGACTGACTGTCTAACTTTGCTGGGCTTTTCTTGGCATGACATTGTCTGCCGCTCACGTTCAATTTTCACCACACACTGTCCGCTTAGATTGTTGTTACCTCAACGTTGATTTGTTGGCCACGATTTCCACGCAAGTCATCATCATACCGTGTAGTATGCATGTACACGTATGTTTGTAGGGTTGTAAGTTATATAGACGTCGTTTTGGCTATGCCTGTCCGTCTGTCCGCTTGTTTGTTTCGTGTTACCACTTTAAAAGCTTACACCACACACAATTTACTGTTATTTAACCCGCTACGCTATTGCTCAGTAATCAGTAATGAACCCCAAATCTGTGCGTGTTAAACGTTCAATGCTCTCTCTCTCTCTCTCTATCTCTCAATCACTTATGTATGTGTGTGCCACAATATACCCGCTCTCTGCTGACTGTCTTTTAACTTCTGATTAAATTTTGTGATGTTGTTGTTTTACTATTTGTGGGTTTTCACTGTCTTCATCTCTTTTGTGGTGGAGTCGCTAGCGTTCTTCATCTCTTCTGTGTTGGAATCTCTAGCGTGCGCTCAGTGGGCAGCTGCCAGTTGGCTTGGAGCATCTCTCTCTCTCTCTCTCTCCCTCTTTTATTCACTTGCTTTAACGTTGTCATCATTTGCGCAGGTGTTGCAGTTGTAGTAGTTTTGTTTATATTTTTCTTTTGTTTACTTGTCACTAAATCGCGGGATATTTATTTGTCAATTCATGGGATTTTCTTAAGACATCTGTTTAACGTCAAAAGTGGTGGCAATTCGGCAATTCGCATGGCTATCTCTAGCATGTACAGTACGAATGGAAATTTTGTTTATTTATTTGAGTGATTTAGTGATTATTAACGGTATTTTTTAAAGGATGAGCAAAAAGCAAAGAAAAAGAAAAATATAGTTCAGTCGCCTAAAAGTAGGCAATGTTTTTTTTTTTTAAATCAGATCATTTGATAAATCGATGAAGTCTTTATTGGATTATTCATAATATTATAATTTATAAAATGTTGCAAACAATTTATTAAGATTTAGTGTTCAAATTAAAGTAAAGTCATCTCTCGATGACCCAAAACAGAACTCTATTCATTATTCCCGTCCTACTATATGGTGCCGCAGCGTGGACGACGTCGACATCCGATGAAACGGCCCTGAAAGTCTTCGAGAGGAAAGTTTTGTGAACGATTTATGGTCCCTTACCCATTGGCTACAGCGAATACCGCAGATCATGGAACCATGAGCTGTACGAATTACCCGGTGATATTGATATAGTTCAGCGAATGAGGGAACAACGGCTACGCAGGAAATGAAACCGCTATAGTTTTTATAGTATTCGATGCAGTACCCGCCGTAGGAATAGAAAGATCTCCTCCACTCCGTTGGAAGGATCAGAATGGCGCGCATTGTTGATTCGGATATAATTGCGTAAGCGGTGCCCACACCAATGCAGAAGAAGAAGCATCGACACATCGATCTTGTTGTCATTGAATACATGATTCCAGTACTCTAGAGGTGCGTACATTCCGAGCATATAATATCGACTTGGACCACTACCTGGAAGCAGCAAGGATACGCACCTGGCTCTGTGCAGCAAAGTTCTCCCGTCAGCAAACACAAGGAATGTTTCTACTCCACTTGCATACTTGATTTGTGAGAGCATTCATCAGTAAATCGGTAAAAGAGCACTATTGAAAGGCATTTCAAGCTCCCTATATATCGTCGCTACGGATACAATTGGTTTTCGACAGTGTCAGAAAAAAATATAAAATAATAAGGAATGTCGAGCTGTTGTAGCGAAAAACAAACTGCCTACCTCGCTATACGTAGCGATCGAACACTGCACATGAGGGGTGGGAAACAAAACGAGCATTGAAGAGGGAAGCAAGATGAATGTGCAAACAAAAAACCGAGTGAGACCGAAATGCGAGAGTATGTAGGGCTTAAAAAGCTGACGGACAAGGGTAATACTCGAGAATTTTTTGAAACCAAGTAGGTGATATGCCAGCCAGCTGAATAGCAATGAAAGCACAACACCAGGAGATGATAAATCCGAAATCCTAATGGCTGATGATGGAAACGACGTTCCATTTTTCGACAGTGAGAAAGTTCGATTAACAATTGACCGCATAAAGAACGACAAAGCGGCTGGTCAGACGAAAGTATCATTGGAACCCCACCGACAGTGTCAATTATCGTGGTACTAGCCTCCTTAATATCGCATTCAAGGACCTACCTAGAGTGTTGTGTAAAAGGTAGAAGCTCGCCAAACTGATTGAACCTTATCAGTGTGGCTTTAAACCTGGAAATTCTACCATTGATCAAATACCGCGCCGTTAGTACTGCTTTCTCTAGATTTGAAGAAGACCTGATTAAAAAGTGAGGCGAATGGTACTAAATGAGGACAAAACAGATTAACTTCTGTCATCAAACAAGCAGTCAAGCCACAACATTCCCCCTCGGTGGTACAGGCACCATTGCTTGCATCTGAAAGGACCAGCAGAATACCTAAGAGATCGTTAAGTAGCGAGCCAATTCGTGAAACCAACAGCAGACGAAAATTGATCTGGTGGTACCATGATGTGAAGTCTCTTGGAAAGCTTGTGAGATAACGTTTAAAGATAGCGAGGACACTGGGATACAGAAACAATTCCTTGCTGGAAGAAAGACAAAAATCTGCAGAGAGTATATAAAAAGACTTAAGACGAAACAAGCAGTGGCATAGATAGTTCAACACAACGGAAACTACAGCTCAAAGACTCATCGGAGAATGATCTAAGAGCGAAATCGTTGGAAATACTTCTACTGTTAGAGGTGGCCGCTAGAACGTAGCAGCAAAGGAAACTTGACTACTCCAGAAAAGATCGCCTAGGCAATAAAGAGGTTTTCTCATTATGGGTCACCAGGTAGAGTAGGAATTTTCACAGTCATGCTATTGAAAGCTGGGATAGGACTATAACGACCCTGCCTACTTTGGCTTTAATTCATTGAGTATCTTTTAAAGTTTTGAAAAAAAAAACAAAAAAAAAAACAGTAAAATTCGAAATTTAATTTTTTTCGTTCAACGCAAACCCCAACTAATTACGAGGTCTGCAACATTTATTCATGGATGAGTTAACCAGGTTAACACCAACCAATGAAACTATAGGGAAGGTGTTGAAAATTCTTATGAAAAATCGTCGTGTAACAGAGAAGTTGCGAAGGAGGGCTCATGACATGGTACTTTTCATCATTGGATGAGGTAAAAAATGGTGACGAAATGTTTATGACATCAAAGTCAAAGCCCTGCCTTTCCAATTGAAAAGCGTTTGAAGAAAAGTCTTGGATTATCATTGCATAGCGCATCAGGAGATTTTTACACATGTTTAAATAAATAAAGAACATGGACAGAACGGGTTATGCGCCGTTTGGGTGAAATATTGTGGACAACACGATAGCTCACCTGAACAATTGTTATACCTTGTTCGTAGTTTATTATCAAAAAACAACAGCGCAATCATGCCTTGATCACCAGATTTGGGACTTCTCCCTGTTCTCACAACTGAAGACACCCAAGAGAGGGAAGCGTTTTGCGGCGATTGAGGAAATAAAAACTAAATCGCTGCAACAGTCCATAGAAGGTTAATTATAATACAAGTAATTTACTTTAAAGAGAACCAGAAAGAGTTTATTAAATAAATTCATTAAAAATAAAAATGTACGGCGATTTGTCGAGCAAAATTTTCTTGAGCGAGAGGGCACATTTCTCACTCGTACGACATGTAAATAACCAAAATTTTCACATTTGTGACTCCGAGAATTCTCAAATAATTGAAAAAAACTCTGTCTCTTAGATTCAACAGTGTAATTGGACTTTACTTCTTGGAAAACGATGACTGTCCCTGTCAATTCGGAACGCTAGGGCATGTGGTCTGGATAGAAAGACCAGGTAGAGAGTGACCTGGCTCTACTTAGTATCTCCAATTGGCGCCAAGCAGCGAGGAAAAGGAATGAATGGAGCGGTGTCTACCCGATTAAGGTAAGTAAGTAATTGAAGAACACGACTTGGACAATATATGGTTACAACAAGCTGGTGCGACAACCAAACGCCACGAGCGAATATGGCTCTATCTCGAGGAAAACTTTCCGGACGCGTAATCTCGTCTTGGCGACGTCAATCGGCCTACGAGATCGTGTGATTTGTCACCGCTGCACGTTTCTATTTTGTGAGGATAAATCTTTAACTCTTGACCACTTGAAAACCAACATTCGTCATTTATGGCTGAGATAAGCCCAAACCCATGCCAAAAGTGGTCGAAAATTACCTCAAACGGATAGAAGTTTTCATTTGAATTCTGTATTGTTTGACATATAATGCCATGGTTTCAATTATAGAAATAAAAAAGGATTTCATGAAAGAAATAATTTGAAATGCATTTTATGTACGCTTATTTCCGAAACCACAAAATGTATAGCGCTGTAAAATAATTATACGTTAAGCCCGAAGATATACTTGGAATTTGGGTTTGAAAAAATAAATAAAGTCTACTTTTAGGCTGCCATTTTGAATAATTTAATTTGAGTTAAAAATTAGTTGTTAATTCGCTGAAGTTCTTTTATAAAAAAGAATTAAAATATTAAATATACATATAATTTTCCCAAACAATTTAATTTTTAGTTTCACTCTAAGTCTAATCTTTGACTAAAAAAAATTTCCCACCTCAACTAACAGCCGCATAATATTCTGACAGTATAGTTGTACTAAAAATCATGCGTACACAGGTACACACCCACACAAGCAAAAGTGCTAAAAAAGCAAAACACACGCACGAAATGTCAAAAGCACCAGCAATAAACATACACTCACACACACTTGCAGATATGGAAAATCTGGCCAACACATTCGAGAAGAGCACGTGAGAGCGCCGCTCAGTTTAGGTGTGTGAGAAACTCACACACGCATACAGAGTGTGGAGCACGCGAGTCAGCCCCACGAATACAAAACAAAAAACGCGCAACTCACTGACAGCAGCAGTGATAGCAACAGCAAAACGGAAACTCTATTGACAACGCTCTCGCTAGTATCTGACAGTACACGATTGTTTGTATGGGAGCATGTCTGCTGTATGAGCAACAGCGAGTAGTGACGATATGTTTTTTTTTTGTTTTTTTTTTTTTTGGGGGGGAAAAAGCGTCGTTGCTGCTGCTGCCACTGTAGTTTCATTCATGAGTTGTTGGACCATATACGCGAGCGAGGTGAGATCTGGCCAACAGCGACGAGTACTAAAAAATATTAAAACAATTGGGAGCAACCAATGACAGCAACAGCAGCGGCACCTTCTTATGAGGGTAGCAAGCAGAGTTCGAACAGTCTTCATTTTCAACTCGTCGTTAGCGGATGTGAGCGCGGAAAAAAACATACGAAACGCGTTTGGAATGCTACGGGAAAAGCGTAAAGCATTTTTTTCTTTTTCTAATTCTCCTCAAGTGCAAACTGTGCAAACTAAGGCTGTGCGCTGTGTGTGTGTGTGTGAAAGTGCATGATTGGTGTGTGCTGATGGCTTTTCGAGGACTGTGTTGCACACATAGTACTCGTCGGTGGAGCTGCTGTTGCTGCCACGACATACATACTTACTACATGCATATTCTTTACATGTTGTTGGTGTGAAAGGCGCATAAAAATGCATAGAATCGACTGCTTAAACAAATGTTTGCATTCTATTTGAGTTTAATTTTACTTTTTCCATAACTTTGTATAGTTCGTTCGTTCGTTTGTTTGTTTGTTTGTTTGTTCGCGTTGAGTCTCGTGAAGTTTTCTACATTCCTTCTTGCTGCTAATTCGTTTCTGATAGCTTGCTGTGTTTTGTGTGTGCATGAGTGTGTGTGTGTTTTTTTTTTACAAATAACATTTGGTGTTGTTGTTGTTTTTTTTGTTTGTGCTTCATTTTGGGTGTTCAAGTCCATAGCACCGAGTGACGTCTACGCTATGCCTGTATGGGTGTGCCACCAGAGGTGTATACAAATTTGTTTTGAGCTTGGCATGCATTTGAGACGCGAAACTTGTGCGAAATGAGAAAAAAGGTCGAAATTGATGATAACAATTTCAGTTGTGCAAATGTGCAGGCGAAGTGAAGAATGTTGGAACACAATAAAAAACGAAAAAGAATAAATGAAAAACACATGCAGTTTGTGTAAAAAAAAAGCACAAAGAGTTGAGAAAATGTAAAATGAATGACAACTAAAAGCTGGCAATGGAGGGCGCAGAAAAGTAATAAATTTTGTGTACCGCAGTGAAAACCGCAAACCTGAATGTGAGGAAGTGCTGATAATCTTCTGGCTAAATTAAGAAACACGAAAAAATCAATAAGAAAACAAATAAATGGCTGTGGAAACATGCTAAGTTGGGTGTAGGCCACTATAGTGAAAAGCAATATATTTTGCTAAGACGCGGTGTCCAGCAAGGTGGCGTGGAAAATGTTAGATAATCGAATTTCTGGGTGCAAAAACACACAAATAAGTGAGAACAAACAAAAAATGGCTTAATGTGCAATAAGTATAGTAAGCACAAGCGAAAAATGAATAATGCTGTAATATAAAAAATTTTAAATATATCAAATCAAAAACAAAATAAATGTATTTAATATAAATGTAATTAATTTAATTAAATGTAATTCAATAAAATTAAGCCAAAACAAAATGAAATAAATTAAGACAAAATAAAATCAAACAAGTAAATTAAATTAAGTATAAATCGAATTAAAATAAAATAACATGAACAAAAATAACATAATTCAATATAATATTAAAAAAAAATAAAGTTAAATAACCCAAAACTAAATTAAACAAAACAAATTTAAATTAAAAAATATGAACTTAAATTAATTGAAATAAAATTAAATAAATAAATGAAAAATAACAAAAAAGTAATATTAATAATTAAAAAAATTATTTAAATAAAGCTTATATATTGAAAATAAAATAAATCAAATAAAAAATAAAAAATAAAAAAAATTAAAATAAAATCAAGTACAATAAAAAATTAAATAAAAAATATCGTAATATAAAATAAAGTTTAACAAAATAAAGTAAAATATATGAAAGTAAAATTATATTAAATTAAATAAACTAGCCAAAATAAAATGAAGAAAACATATATAGAAATAAAGCAAAAAAATTTAAATATTTCATGTGAAACAAAATACAATAAAACAAGATAAAACAAAGAAGTTTAAATAAAATTATATTACTAAAAAATAAAGAAAACAAAATAAAGTTAAATAAAATAAGATGACGTCAAGTAATTGAAAAAAATTAAATAAAGTTAATTTAGAATAAATAAAATCTATTAAACTCAAATAATAAAAACGAATCAAGTAAAACAAAATAAATTAAAAAGTAAAAAATTAAATTAAAATAAAATAAAAATAAATTAAATAACAATGCTAATTAAAATATAGTAACATAAAATAAAATAAAAAACAAATAAAAAGAAACCAAACAAATAAAAACTTAAAATGAAGAAAAATAATTTAAAATAAATTCAATTTTAAAATATAATAGAATAAAAAAGTATTGTAAAATAAAGTAAACCAAAATGAAGTAATCAAATAATGCTAAATTGGTAATATATAATAAAATCAAAATACTGAAATAAGATAAAAAAATTCAACAAAAATAAAAACTGTATAAAACAGTATAAGACAAAATAGAATTAAATAAATCGAAATAAAGTAAAATAAAATGAAATAAAAATTAGATTAAAACTATACAAAATAAAATTTAATAAAAGAAAATTAGGTACATTAAAATAATATAACATTAAAAGAAAAGAAATATAGTAAAACAAAATAAAATAAAATAAAATAAAAAATAATCAAAGAAAAAAATCATTAAGTAAAATGATAACATAAAATCAAATAAACTAAAATACAATAAAAGGAAATAAAAAATGACATAAAATAAAATCAAATAAATTAAATTAAAATTTAATAAAATAAAAAAATAAAATAAAATTAAATTAAATTAAGAATAAAAAAAATAAAATGTAATATAATTAATTATATTAAAATAAAATTAAATTCAATTAAGAATATAAAAAATAAAATGTAATATAATTAATTATAATAAAATAAAATTAAATAATATAGAATAATAGAAAAATTCAGAATAAAAAAATAATAATGATAGAGAATAAAGTAAAAAAAATAAGAAAATTAAAATTAAACAAAAAAAATCAAAATAAAATAATTAAAGTAATATAAAATAAAAGAAAAATAAAATAAAATAGAATGAAAAAAAATAAATAAAAAATTTAAATAAAATTAATATCAGTAAAGTCGCATAAAATAAAAATTTTAAAAATATATATATTATAAAATCGAATAAAATACAAAAGAACAAAATAATAAATTAATAAAAAATACCTTAATAATACAATACAAATGAAGCACAAATTTATTAGAAAATAGTGTGAAAAAATCCAATTGCTAATAATGAAAAAACGCTTACAAACATGCATAGTTGTAGATATTACACACACTCTACACATAAATTAAGGCAAGTCAATGTAAAACAACATAAAAAAATTGTAAATAACAAAACAAAAACGACAACAACAGCAACAGAGCATTAGCATTTTAAATCGTCACTAAAATAAAAACAGTCATAATAAAATAAAAAATAAAAATAATAATAAAATGAAACAAAATAAGGAGTACATAAAAATATATAAAATAAATGAAATAAAAACTCCAAGCGCAAACATAAAGCACATTAAGAAATAAAAACTACATACAAACATACCATAAAATTAATTAAGCCGCATGCATGTGTTACAAAAAGAATGAACAAACCAAAAAATACAAAAACTAAAAGAAAATCAAAGCAATAACAATAAAGAAGCACAACACATTGCTTTTATTTTTAATTTATTTTCATGTGTGTTTTTCTTGGAATTACCATAGTAAAAAAAAAAAAATACAAAAATAAAACTTAAAACAAACTGGAGTCTACTGCAACAAAGACTATCTTTGTGTGTACAACTTGGCGCTTGCAAAAGCCCGTAAAATGTATGATTATTCTTCAATGTGTGTCTCTCAGTCCATATGTACTCGTACGTGGCCATCGACATTTAGAACATTCCTGTTACTTGTCTAGCTAGTTGCTTCTTCATCTCTTTCTTCTTCTTCTTCTTATTTTTCTTCCCCTACATACATATATGCGCTGGTTGGTTGCGCTTTGCTCAAGAAGACTGACTACGTTTGTTTGTTTGCTCTGAACCTGGCGTTGTGGTGACCCCGCGTGTACCGCATTATAAAGTGTATACAAGTATAAATGTGTGTATGCACTTATGTGTGTGTAGTGAGTGGAGACAGAAGCAGTAGACAAACAGATAAACGATCAAACAAACAGATAGATTGTTTAAAAAAAAAGAGCTTTCTACATAAGTTTATGTACGAGTATGTATAAAGAAACAGTGAAGCGGGTAATTGAAGTCCCAAGTTGAGAGAGGGTAGCTGCTGTACTACAGAACCAAATCTTGGTGTTACACAATAACCACAGGTTCGTGAGGTACTATGTATATCATGAGGAATTCAAGAATTCATCTGCAGTTAGACTCGTTTGTCTAAAAATAGACACTTGAAATCCAAAAGAGCTCTTGACAGCCGGGGTTCGGTACCAGAAAAACCTGGATTTTGTGGGAAAAAAAAATTTACGATTACAACAACAACATAGATTTCAGGAATCTTAATACATTTTTACATCAATTGTGGATATCTAAATAAAATTTTAATTCAAAAAATTTTTCATAAAAAAAAAAATGTCGCAAAAGTTGTACAAATATCCCACTGTGCAATTGTGAACCTTTTATAACCAAATGTTACTCATCAAAGCAACATCTTCAACGGATTGTCGTGCTATATATCGCATTTGCCATTTACTTCCTTTTACTGCTTCTTATTACTTTTGTGTGAGAGTGAGTTTATGTCGTTTTTGTTGGTTTTTTGTTTTTCTTTTGTCATTCGCACGCAAAATCAACGGAAAAAAAATATCGCATGGTTCGTCGTGGCTTTTTTTTGCTTTTTAGCGTGGCTTCTGCAAGTTTATTACGTTGACGAAGGTAGAACCGCCGTATATATACATACATACATATATCTCTTTGAGACACAATTCTGTTACAAATAAATAAATATACTTAGGAATATGTATTTTTGATATGTAAATTTTTTTAAACTCATATTTGTACAAATGCTGGTTTGCTACCTTTACTTGCATACATACTTTTTAATTTTTTTTTTAATTTTTATTTCAATTATTTTTACCTTTCTTTTATATACCTTGCGGGCTTTTCGCCGTTGCGCATTTCATGTTTTCAGCACTTGTGTGTTGTTTCTTTTTACATGTATGTATCTTTTAAGATTAGCACAGCTGTTGTCTCAAAGGTTTACATTTTTTTTTTGTTTTTTAATAATTTATTTATTTAGTTTTTTGAATATTTTTTCAGTTTTTAAATTTAAATTTTTAATTTGAAATTTTTATTTTTTTTTAAGTTTACATTTTTTTTTACTTTTTCTACTATATATTTAAATTAAAATTTTTTTTTCTTAATTTCACATTTTTACAATTTTTTTGTGATTTTTAATTGTTTTTAATTCGTTTTAAATATTAAATTTTTTTATATTTATTTTTAAAATTTTAATAAATTAAAAATTTTTTTTTCGGCTCTTAAATTTTTTTTGCATTTTAAATTTTTTAAAATTATTTTTTAAATTTTATATTGTATTTAGTTTTCTATCTTTTTTTAGTTATTATTAAAAAAAATTTAAACTAGTTTTTCATTCAAAAATTTTTTTTAAATTTTTTAACCAATCAACCGTCTATTAGCTAGTTGTTACCTTCTGTTCAGTTCTAAACGTTTCCTTCGCTGATTTTTAAGCGATCGTCTGCATATCATTTCTGGGCGATGGTAAACTAGTCGGACTCACTCAGAGCTTCTTTTTATGAGATTTTTGCAACATTGTGCCTACATATGTATGTACATAATTACGACATCCGTTGTTGTTCAATTAATTTTTTTTCCTTTTTTAATTTTTTTTTATATTTTTTTAATTTCTTTTCTGCTTTTTTTAAATTATTTGTCAATGTTTTTAAAATTTTCTTTTAACATTTTCTTATTTCTTTTATGATTTTTGAATTTTTTGAATTCTTTTAAATGATTTTTACTTTTACTATTTATATAAAAAAATTTTAAAATAACTTAAAATTACTTAAATTTGGAATTTTTATTCTGATTTTTTTTTTAATAATTTTTAAATTTTTTAATTCTTTTTAAACTTTAAAATTTCTTACATTTTTTTCTAATACACTTTTAAAGTATTTAAATTTTTTTAAAATAATTTCTAAGATTTTAAATTTTATTTTATTTATACATTCTTTTTGGATTTTTTCAAATAACTTTTAAAGTTTTTGAAATTTTCTTTTAACATTTTTTTATTTCTTTTCTGATTTAAAATTTTTTTATTTTATATTGATTTTTTTTATTTAATATTAAAATTTTTTAAATTTTTTAATTAATTTTTAATTTTTTCTGCTTTTTAAAAAAATTTTCCAATTAGTTAAATTATTTTTATTTTTACTATTTATATTTTCTTACATTTTTTTTAATAGATTTTTAAAATATTAAAATTTTTTTAAATAATTTCTTAGATCTCAAATTTTATTTTTTTTAAATTTCTTTTTGAATATTTAAAATTATTTTTAAAGTTTTTGAAATTTTCTTTTAACATTTTTTTATTTCTTTTCTGATTTTTAATTTTTTACATTTTTTTATTTAATATTGATTTTTTTTTATTTAATATTAATTTTTTTTTAATTATTTAATTAATTATTAATTTTTTCTGCTTTTGAAAAAAATGTTCCAATTTTTTTTGATTATCTTTTAATTTTTTATTTTACTTTTTCCTATTTTCGCCCAGAAAGCTAGAAATTTTACGCATTCTCACGGTCTCTGCTTCTAGCTCTAGCTTATACTACACACACGTTTTCCAGCACGCCTTTTTGCAAAGTGTCTTTTTTTACGCTTTCCACTTGTTGTTGTTCTGCAAATATCACAACATAGATGTGTACATACATACATGGGTATGTGTATGTATGTATGTATATGTAAACTTTTTGAAGCAAAATTTCATATTCGCCTTCGAGTCGGTTCCCAGCGGCGTACTTGCAGATAAATCAGTTCCCATAATTCACATGCGCCTAACTGACTGGGTGGCTGGCTACCAGCATCGTTTGGTGTATATTATATATGTATTGTATGTAAATATGTATGTATCTATTTTTCAAACTGTTGTCGCTGATTTATATACATATATACATATATACTTAGTATTCACATATTGCATATTTCGAGCATTTTCAATATACATTCAATATATGTATAAATAAAAATTGTTATACCTATATACATACGAGTATGTACATACAAATGTCTGTATATATTGTTCGCATGTGTCGCATAACTACTTTGCAGCTGACGAGAATCATCGGCAACATCAATTTTATCATCTGTAACCGGCTTATTTAGCAATTTTACATGCACATCTGTGTGCTGCTGCTGCTTCTTCTTCCACTTTTTCTTCTTGTTCTAGTTGCTTTTAAGTCTTTCCGGTATACATATGTATGTATGTATGTATCTATGCAAGGCAATATCTTTCTGATACATCACTGATGCCATTTCAACAATTTACTTTATATTTTATTTCGATTGCTTTTTATTTTTCTTGCTCTTTTACTGTTGTTGCTGCAGGCTTTTGAACGCATATAAACCTACTTTTACGTATATATGTATGTGTGTATATTTTTATATACGTAACATGAAATCAAATCGTCTTTTGCAAGCTAAACGATTTTTGCATTGCTAATATCTGTCCATCGTCTTTATATACATATGTATGTATGCATGTACGAGTAAATCGCCTGCGTGCCATCCATGTCCATATCCGTGGCTTACAAACTCCACGCTGTGTGTCTGCCAACTTTGCAGCTTCTCACGTTTTGTTTTCCTGCATACATATGGTATATGTACATGCATATGTATGTATATATTTCTTCTCACACGCCAAACTTTTTCACTTCACATTCACTCTGCACAGCACCAGCGAATAGATTTTTCAAGATGTGTAATAATAAATAATATTAAAAAATAGTCGAGTTTCCTGATAAATCACAAAGAAAGAGAAGCAAATAAAATAACGAAAATCGTCGAAAAAGTGTTTAAAAAATAATTACATACGTACATATATACAAATATTACGATAATACGATATTAAGTGCAAACAGTTGAAGAAGAAAAAATTAAATTAAAAATATTTAAAAAAAAAATTTAAATAAATATATATAAAAAAACGCAATGTGCTATAAATAAGATTAAAATAAACCAACAACAACAACTGCAACAGAAAAAAAATATATACATACACTAAAACGAAAACGAAAATTAGTGATAGTAAAAAAGAAAAGTGTTTGGAAAATTGCTATACAATTGCTGTCTGTGAGTTTTACCTCGTGCTTTTCAGTGTTTGCACGTGTTTGAGTGTGTGTGTGTTTGTGTACATCTCTAAGCCCCCTGGGCTATGAATTCATTTTGCCGGCTCGTCTGTTGTAAATCGAATAGTCTGCTGGGCGGCGGCGGCGACGTTGTTGCATACATTTTTAAGCACCTGGAAGTTTTTAGAAAGGTATGTAGTGCATATGTGTGTACCATAAATATGTATGTATGTATGAAAGTGCAAAAAATACATAGTATAATTAATATTTAATTAGTCGTAGTTTTGTCGTGCTAAGGGTGGTCGTACTTTTAGATATTGTAAATATAATACACATTTATTTACTCGCAGTGTGCAGACGTAAATCAATATCATACATTTGTATGTATATACATATATGTGTGTGTATGTATATATGTAGAAGTGTTTGAACCACTATTTGAATTAAATATTGATATTGTAATAATAAAGTCGTTATCAAAAAAGCTCTACACTCGAAAGTGATTATTTTATTTTTATACAATCGACTAACATAAATCAATATACATATAGAAATTATTATTATTATTTTCTATCAGTGAGTTTATTTTATATAAAATTATTTGATTTATTGCGGCACTAGTTTTAGTTTATCATATGAATGACTGTTACCTTCTTTTCGCTATTGCTCCCTTCCATTTGGAAACACATGAGCTAAGCCAACCTAACCGTTGTTTCTTGATTTACTGAACTATGTCAATGTCATCGTATAACTCGTACAGCTCATCGTTCCATCGCCAGATGATCTTAAATCTTACGCAAAACCTTTAACTCGAAGGCTGCCAAAGTCGAGTTTTCAGATGTTGTCACCGTTCATACCTCCGCACCATATAACAGGATAGAAATGACGAGGCACTTGTAGAGTTTGGTTTTGGTCCGTCGTTGATGTCAAAACTGGTTCCATCAAACACGAAATTATCTTCGACTTCAAAGTTATGACTGTCAACAGTGACGTGGGAGCCGAGTCGCGAATGCGTTGACTATTTGTTTGATGACCGGAGATATGTATTTCGTCTTGCCCTCGTTCACTATAAGAGCCATACGCTTCGCTTTTTTATCTAGTCTGGAGAAAGTTGAAGTGACGTCAATATCATCAACGTATGCCAGCAGCTCTATATTCTTATTTTCTTCAGCAATAAATCATAAAAGTCATACGTTAAGGAGTCACCACGCCTGAAATCTCGTTTTGTATCGAAAGGCTCGGAGAGGTCCGATCCCGACGGAGCTTTTGTTGTTGCTTAACGTCAATTTACACAGCCATATATGTTTTGCGGAGATACTACATTCAGATATAGCGACTTAGAGGCAGCTACTTTTTCTGCCGTCGAAATGTGCCTTAAAAACCGGCAAAGAGGTGATGTGTGTTGATCTTCTTTTCATTAGTCTTAGTCAGTTTTAAAGACACACTTATAAGGCCCAATCAGTTTGTTGACGGTGGGCTTTAGTCTTTCACACTCAAATACACTCGAAAGGACCTTACATATCTAGATGCGATATTAAGGAGGCTTATCCCACGGTGCTTGGCGCAGACTGTGGGGTCCCCTTTATTGGGGATCGAAGCATACTTAGATTCTAATCATCGGACATGCTTTTCTCCGACCATATTCTGTAAAGAAATTGATGAAACTGATGCATACACCTTGTCAGTTCTTCGCCGCCATATTTGAATAGCTCGATTTCCGCCGCTTCGTTTTTCAAACAGCCGGCTGGAGAAGTGTTACCTTTATAAATTCGGTATACTCTGGATATCAGCCGCTAGATTACCTCGTTGGGTCCTACAGGAGTTTGTTCGGGTCTTGAAACCTTCTATGAAATAACAGGGCCTAAACAATTTCGGACAATTTTTTCCAAATTTTGTATTTTGTAGTCGACCTTAAGTCAGGAAAAAGATAGTGCATGCTTTAAAACTATCAACTACATTGTTGAGAGTTTGAGCAAATGGCATTTGAATTTTTGTCAAAAAAGTATGTGGAAACTCATTCATATCTTCAGGTCCTATGTGTACAGATGTAAGTATCACCTACTTCAGTGCATATTCCTTCCGAACTATTCGAGTATTAATAGAAAGTTTGAGGTCGTCATGTTGAATGAGTATTGTTAGGTCTCCACGAAGTCGTGTCCATGAAGAGAGTGCAGAAAAAAAAATCTAACTTCTAATGAACCACGGTTCATGGCTGTGACCCTCCCCGAACTACATAAATATATAGATGAGAGAATGTGCACCACGACCCTTGGTCTATTATGTCCTCTAATTCTTATCATATTGCATCGTTCAGCCCTAAGTCGCTCGGAATCTCTAACAGATATGAGGGCTTGGACGATTTGGTGTTTGAATACCCTTCTGGCAATTGCTTCGCACTCCGGCAACAAATGAGCTGATGTTTCCGACCTCATTTCGCAAAATCGGCATATTTTTTCTGCGTGGATTCGATTTTTTGCATGAAAAGAAGTGCTCTGTTCATATACGGCGGGGTTGTTGCTGCTTTCCTAGCAAGCTAGTCAACAATTCATCATCTTCAATTCCATTGAGTCCTGAACTGGCTTCTCAAAAAATTTGATATGGTCATGAAAGGTATAAAGGCTTCATCATGACCGAAGATAGCTCTTGTTTTTTTTCTTGTTTTTATTTCCGTTTCCCTGACTTCGTGCCTCGCCGGAACAAACGACATTTGCCCATTTACGGTTTCTCTCCAAAAATTTACTCATTATCGGTCTGCTTAGTAAACAAAACAACGCCTGAGGTTTTTCTATTTCTCCCTTTAGCACAATTTGCCCTTGAAAAGGACGAACATAATTCATGTCAAGCCAATAAATCAACATCAAACATCTGTGAAAAAACATCTGTGCACTAATTCTCACCAGCAGTGGAGAGACTAAAATCGAAATACTGACCAAAAAAAAAAAAAGAGCTACAAATTATTCATAAGAGGAAATTGAATATAACAAAGAAGCTTTATTTCATACTCAAAACCATATCTCAACATAATTATCAGCGATTTGCACAATATACACGTATGCATGTATAATATGAGAAGAATAAGAAAACACAAAAACAATAAAGACGCATTTCTATCAGCCGAAGTCAAGTGATTATTTGTGCACATTTTATATAAACATAAGCTTAATTGTACATACGTACTTACATACGAGTATGTATGTATCTATATTTAAAAACAGCATTTTATAGTTTCCCGAATGGCTGTTACATGGTTGGTTGTTTGGTTGGTAGCTCAGCCGGCTGTGGCTGCTGCTTGGTTGATGTTTATCGATTTTTTCAACCAGTCAACACACACATACACACATATGTATGTATTTTTGTACTTGTAACTAACGGTAATGGCCGAGGCGGAAGGTTTTTCAAGTTCGCCACTTTGCCAGTGGCCTGAATAAACAACAAAGGCAGTATTGTGTGGAAATAACGGTATGCTGGTATAGGAAATCTTCCAAAGGATGGATGGCGCTTTGGCTACAATAGTTGTTCCATTGTAGTTGCTGTGTTTTTGGGTTGGCAAAATGGCTGTGTATTTTGTTAGGTTTTTTTTTTGTTTTTTTGTTTTTAGTGATTTCCGCTCTCTTAAAAATATTTCTAATGTTCGCTTTGTTTTCATTCCATTTTTTTCCAATTTTCCTGTTTTTTTTTTTAGTTACTACAATGTAGTATTTGGCAGGAAGGAAAAGTTATTTTGATGGTATGGTTGGAGGAAGGAAAACATTTGTATATTTTTTTGGTTAATATTTATGTACATATGTATGTAGTATAATATATGTTTTTGCGATTTTAAAAGCAAAAACAAGCCCTTAGCCAAGTCAAGCAACCACAAGACACTTTAAAACTTTTTAATATTTTTCAATGCAGTGTTTCCCAAATATGATCATAAAATATTGGATTTATTGAAAATTTCAAATGTGAAGTTACTACAAAGGAATAAAATCGGTCCAAGTTCATGCCCAACTCCACCATATAACAGTAATTTTGAAAAGTACGAATCCACAAGTAATTGTGTAATCGAAGTCTTATTTGTTAGTAACAAGCTGATTTAATATATTAGGTCAAGTAAAAGGTTCGTTCGGTTTTTTTATTGATTTTTCAAAATATGATAACTTTGTGTACATTGGTTCGATTTAAGCCGTTTTGTCGTAAACTTGTTGCCAATGAGATGCCAACTTCATTATGCCCCTCTCGTAGAAGGCTGCGTCCCTATTGACAAAAAACTCGGAGAGCCAATTTTCACAGGCCTCTCTTGAGGCTCACCATTAAGCGCGTTCGCCATAGACAGGAAAAGATTGTAATCACTTGGTGCCAGGTCCGGACTATAAGATGGGTGCATTATGACCACCCAGCCGAGCTCCTGGAGCCTCTGGCGCGTCACCAAAGACGTGTGTGACCTGGCGTTGTCCTGATGGATCAAAGATGGCCTCTTCTGGATAAGTGCTGCCTTCAAGCGGTCCAGTTGTTGGCAGCAGAGGGCCGAATTGAGCGTTTGGCTATAGGAGAGCAGCTCGTAGTAGATGATTCCTTGCCAATCCCACTAAACACACAGCAAAGCCTTCCTGGCCGTCAATCCTGGCTTGGCCACCGTTTCCGCCGGCTCACCGCGTTTCGACCACGACCGATTTCGCTTGATGTTGTCGTAAGTGATCCACTTTTCATCGCCAGTCACCAAACGCTTCAGAAATGCGTCGATTTTGATGCGATTCAGCAGCGATTCGCAGATGGAAATTCGGTCCATCATGTTTTTTTGCGTTAGTTCGTGTGGTACCCAAACATCGAGCATCTTTTTGAATCCAAGGTTATGCAAATGGTTCCAAACGGTTTTCTGGCTTACCTTTAGTTCCTCTGCAATTAAATAAGTGCTCACGTGACGGTCTGTTTCCACTATTTCCATGATTTTATCGCAATTTTCGACGACAGTCCTCCCGACGCGTGGTGCATCTTTGACATCGAAATTACTGGA
The DNA here is from genome assembly GCA_037013455.1 of Ceratitis rosa. Taxonomy (NCBI): domain Eukaryota; kingdom Metazoa; phylum Arthropoda; class Insecta; order Diptera; family Tephritidae; genus Ceratitis; species Ceratitis rosa. The sequence goes on along the minus strand of JAWMAG010000008.1, from coordinate 16,339,634 downwards.
ACGGAACCTAGCAAACCACTTTTATGCTACACGTTCGTTTACAATAATTAATTAAATTAATTTTTTTAGCCGTTTTGGTTGCTTTTTCGCCTTAATCGGAGAAAAATTTTAAAATATAGCGAATTTTCTCTTTGCTGGTGTTCATCTTCGACGAGCGCTCACAACGTACTGAGTCAATCAATCGAAAAACTGTCAAAGACAAACTTTTAGCGCGAATAAACATGTTTTCAGCGCCGTATAGTATGACATGATATGTTAAGAATTTGGTCATGAGATTGTCGCTGTCCCATCTATTAGAATGTCATGCGGTTCAATAGATATAGATGATGCCTCTCAGCGAAAATTTCAACCAACTTTCAACTTAAACATTTTTTTTGTCTCTTTACTTCTTTCTTAAACGAAACACTTTCACTTCCTTGTATCTTTACACATTCTTCGTCGAGAAATCTCCCTCAAAAGCTGCTGCTATAGTAATAATTCAATTTGGATTCGGCAAATGAGACCATAATAAAGCTTCTTTAGCACATAATGGTATTTAATATATCATTTGAAATACATATGTACATACATGTACGACTACATACACGTATGTATTTCAATATGACGCAACTTTAGTCGAAACGCAGCGACCCCAAAAACGAGCTCGAAATGAAAACCTCAGCTGTGACAACGCAACTGGGCTAAAGTTACCCTAAATATGACAGCAAAATCAGTTGCTGTTGTCAAAAAGTTCACTGCATAGTATAGTAAAACGTAGTAAATCGAAAAGGGAGTGAATTCAAATCAGGAATGAGCGTAAAAATTACTTTGGTTTATTTGTTTGTTGTTTTTTTTCGCAAAGCGCTCAAGCTCGAAGGGTAACCAAAAATGTATTGAAGTCACTACTTATGTACTAGTTAAGTTAAGTAAGGTTAGTGGTTATGAAAGTTTAAAAGCAACAGGGTAATTTCGCACATTAATGAAGGGTGCATGGTGAGCATTTACCCTCAGTTGTTGTGGTAGTAAATACTCTTGGTTGCGGTAGTGTATGAATGGGGCTGAATGGTTTTTTGATTATCGAAACTACCCTTTTCACACATAAGTACGTATGAATGTTCACAATGAAGGGTTGTTGTGAACTAAAAAAATAACAATAATATAATAAAAAAATTTTAGAGGCTAAAACTCACTGGAATTAGAATTTGTCTCAGCGAAATGCTAAAAAAATAGATTGATTTGCATTCAAATGACGCACAAAAGGATATTTTTTCAGACATGCGGTTTTCAAGAAGAAATAAGACGCATATGATAGAGTATTATGGTCAAGAATTTAGCTTCATTATAAAGTTAAGGGTTTGCCATTATGTTTTAAAAATGATTTCGGACAAGTGACCGCCGACAGACTCAATTCTCGATCACTTTTTGCAGCAATTAGGGTCGTATGCCCACAATAAAGCGCCAATATTATCTTCCAAGGTGTCTCGGCACTATCTGCTTATATTGTAGAAGCGACTTCACATCTTCTTTTACTTTATCGGCGTAGACAACGCTTACGCGATTATAACCGAGTTAAGGGCAGTGCGCCATTCCTTCCATCTTTTCGCTGTTTGCTGGCAATTGGACATACGTAGTACAGTCAGCTCCTTCTCCATCTGGTTTTTCCAACTGAGTGGAGATCTTCCTCTTCCTCTGATTCCACCGGTAGATACTTCATCGAAAATTTTCAAAGCGGTATTTTTTTATACATTTAGACCACTTGACCAATCCGCCGTTGCCAATGCCAAAACCTTTCTGTCAAAAACTCCCTACGCCGACTAGAAGGACAGGAATGATGAGCGACTTGTAGAGTTTGATTTTTTTCGCCGAGAGAGAAATTTACTTTGCAATTTGCCTACTCTGTCCAAAGTAGCACATGTTGGCAAGAGTGACAAGGCTGACTCCAAGAGTGACGTTGGTTACAAGACAAAATTATCCAAAATTTTAAAGCTATGACTGTCATCAGTGACGTGGGAGCCAAGTCGCGAATACCAAATTCAAACATTCAATGCCGTAGAGGTAACTGCTTTTCGTGCTGAAGAAAGCCAAGGCTAAAGTCATATTGATGAGGTGGGCTTTAGTTTTTCACAAAATACGCTTTATTCAACGTTATAAGCGATAGTGAGTAGACTTATCCAACGAAAATTGTCACTTACTTATGTTCTAACATGAGTATATATTTTGCAAAGCAGCTGGTTCTTCGCCGCCGTATTTGAATAGCTCGTCCGGCAACCCATTGATCTTAGTCGCTTTGTTGTTATTCAGGCGAACAATTGCTATTCGAACTTTCTCTCTGCCATTCAGCGGGTTCCATAAATTCAGTATAATCTGGGCATCAATCTCTACATCATTTTTCTGTGTCCTACAAGATTCTACACTACTCTTGAAACCGTCTGTAAGTACCTTTTCGTAGAATTTTCGAGTACGCCCCTTTCTTTTTTAATCTACACACGAAGGGTGAAGCAAGATTTCTCTTCAATTCTCGGTATTTATCCTATTCAGCATGTATAGTTGTGAGACAGATAGCCTGTTTTCTCTCCACTGCGTCACAGCAATCTTCATCGTAACAGGTGTTCTTTCGACCTTTCCGAAACCAATCGCTTGCAGCAGTACCTAAGAGTCACACTCGATAACCTGCACTCCTTCGCTCCGCATACGACCGAAATTGCCGCAAAACTTCAGCGCTAGCGGGCAGTACATGGGGTAAAGGCAAAGAAACCTTGCTGGCAACTTACAAAGCACTTGGCCGGTCGTAGACTATACTGCACCGATCTGGGCGCCGGGGACGAAAGAGACGCAGATGATGAAGCTACAGGCTTGTCAAAACACCGCCCTCAGGACCGCGACAGGAAACCACCTGATGTCGCCGGAGCTTCATTTGCACAGCGAAGCATCTATGCTACGAGTTAAGGATGATAATACTTTGCTGTGTAAGCAGTTCCTATTGGGATGTTACCATAGAGAGCACCCCAATAGGAACCTTATTGAAGCTCCACCTAGGCACATCAAAAAAGGAGGACTTGACATGAAGAATACCATCCAGTAACATATGCACCCCAATAGGAACCTTATTGAAGCTCCACCTAGGCACATCAAAAAAGGAGGACTTGACATGAAGAATACCATCCAGTAACATGTGCAACAACCACTGTACAGGAGTGACACGGAATGCCATTCACCAGGAGTCAGTCAACACCTTCAAAGACTCCCTTCCCGTGAATGGCGTACTCGGAGAAAAACCACCACCTTTTGCAGAAAACGAGCTCGAGCTGCCTCGATACTGTAGCTGGTTAAACTCCTACCTCCTCGAGCCCAGCATACCCAACGTATGCCCTGCATGTAGAGAGTCTCCGCACGACACTAACCACCTCTTCACATGCCCCCTTAAGCCAGCACATCTAGCCCACCTCTCTCTTTGGTCCAATCCCGTCGAAACAGCAGGTTTCCTGGACCTCCCATTAGATGACCTCGGCGACTTAGATTAATTGAGCCTGTTCTAAGCGGGGCTAGTGAACCGCTATTACAACAACAACAGCAACAGCAGTACCTAAGACACTTGAAATCCCTTCCCATAGTTCCCTTATACCAATTTGCTGATGAGTAATCTCAGAGAGCACATCTGTGCAAGTTGAGTAGAAAACCTTTCCTCAGTTTGTTGTGATTGCAGCTCATTGACATGTAACCCTTCTCGTGTTTCTTAGCGGAATTTATTTGCTACACAGAGGCAGTGTGTGTCGGAGTGTGCGCCTGTATTCGGCAAGGCATCCCTGTCGTAAGAGGGGACTAATATCCTGGCTACCAATCCAGGGCAAAATGGAAGCCCAATTGGTAGTAACTCAGGTGACAAGGTCTGACCGCAGACTTTAAACCTGTTACCACGGGGAACAGGAGCCATCGGAACTTGCTCCGACCTGTTCATTGCGGCAAGGCCTTTCGAGGAGTATCGTGGTGGCTGTGGTTTAAACCCAAATGCGGGAAGAGTTGACCTTGTGTCCGCACAATGTGGAGTTATATTGCAACCGGGTGTCGGACCCATAGCACGGCAGAGGTTTTAGATGGGCCACGAGCCTGACCAAGGTGGTTAGTGTGTCCATATTACACGGCCGATTGGTACCATAATGTTAGTATTACCTCTTGTAATACTCTCACAATGGGGTGCTGATCAACACTGTTGATCCGCTGTGTTTTTGAACACCGTGAGGTTAGTCCAACATCGGCAGGTACTCAGGTAAAGAATACAGGACGTTGTACACACGTACTTGTTGTAATTTTTGCCATCCGAAGACAAGCATGAAGCTTGATATATTTTCTTGTGCCGAGTTTTAGTGCTACAGACATGACAAAATCGATCAGATCCGGCTTTTTGAAGTTGTTTTACTGTGGAGGCTGAATTTTCCGACAGTTGTGCCGAAGATACCTTCTTTGCTTTGTAACCGCTGTAGTGATATTCGGCCGAGCTTCTCTTCCTACAGAGGGACCAACAGTTTATACCAAGCCGCCGTCGCACGACCAATGGATTTTTATGTGGAGCTTTTGTGTCATGCCAGAAATACCATCGGAAGGACCTTTGGATTTTGGTTGGAGAAGGACGTGATCCCTGATCTTTCGAATGGTGGTGATATTTCATAAGAAATTTTGTGACTAAAATCCAAGTATCTCTGTACTTTTAGTAACTGAAACTTAAAAGAAGTAAAATTTCTTCAAACACACACACGATGACACAACTGAGTAAACATATTTTTGAATAAATAAATCAGTTGCTTTGTCTTGGATCTTGGTGGTAGTCTTTGTCTTTAGCCGACGCCAGATTTGCGGGCACTACTGGAATTTTACTTCTTGTCATACATACATAGTACTTGTGGCTCCCCAGCGTCCTTGTTTGTTTATGCAGTATTGTGTGTATGTGTGTTTATAGGTATGTCCATTTTAGGATGTCAGTCTAGCATGCAATATTTGGTAATTTGCATATGGACACAAACAGAAATGTGATATGCATTTACCAATAGGTATGCCTACATATACATACATATGTACATATGTAAATATATGCTATGCATTGTATATTTGATGAAAGTGGTAGAAAATTTACATGAAAATACGCAAAACGCAAGAAATAAAAATAGAAAAAAACAAATACATATAAATGTATTTATGTAGTATATATGTATGTATGTATAATGAAATGGAATCGTTTAAAAACATTTCAGATTCATTCTTTAAGATTGTTTTGACTCATTTAATTTATTTATGAGTAATATTGTCTTAAGTAACCATACTTTCTGCTGTCTATAATCTGTAGAGCTCCACTAAATTGAAAAAGCTACACAACACTTGTGTGCTGTATTTCTTTTTTTTGTAAATAAAATTAACTGAAATTACGCATAAACGATGTTATTGTTTACATTTTTTATTTATTACATAGGTATGTATGTATGTATGCGTATGATATTGTTTACCCACTTATGTAAATTAACAAAAACAGCAGCAGCGTTCATAAAAAAAATGACCACAAGTCAAGTTAATCGGCCGGACAGACAGACAGACAGGCAGTTTAGGCGTCATAAAAGGGCGGTTTCCATTGATCCACTGTTGATTGAGATTTCTTTTTGGTTAATTCATGAACTGATTATTCAAATAGGCTATTTTTATTCATAAAATGGTGTTGTTGTTTCTAATTTAATATGCCTTATAAGTGTCTACGTACATAGGTATGTACATATATTTTCTGTTGATAGCGCATTTCTTATTTTTATTATTATGACGTCAAAGAAATGGGCGTGGGCTATTTATAGAATCGTAGCGAATTTATAACGTTTTCTTATCACGGAGAACTTGAGATGTATATTCATATAAATACAATACATACATACATAAATATTTATATCAGTTTTGTTTGGATTTTATTGAATTTTTTTATAGTAAATATTTTAGTAAAAACTAGTTCGGATGGTTTTTTCGCTCAAAAAAGGGTTTTTTATTGAAGAAAAGGTAAAAAAATACATCACTCAAAGTATTATACATGTATATCCCATGTCTCTGGTAATTAGTTTCTCTCTAAAATGAGTTTTCTCTACCCTCGATCCAATCATTCTTGGATTTCTTCAGAAAAGCCGAACGTGTGATCCCTCCAAATTGTTTTGCATGCGTCGAAAAAGCCAGTGGGTGGAAAGAGCAAGGTGTGGAGAATATGGTGAGTATGGTAATATCACCCATTTCAGCGTTTCCAGGTAGTTTTTGACTATTAAATTCACATGGGGGCATTGATATATTGCCAAATCAGTTTTTCATGCTTTTCGGTCGTTTCTGGCCGTCTTTGATGCAACACGGTGCTCAAAAGCTTCAGTTGCAGTCGATAACATTTTGCATGAATGGTTTCGCCACACTCGTCTGGTCCCACCATATGCCAAATATGGCCATTAAACCTTGGCTAATTTTCTTTGGCGTCGATAAAGGCATATTATTTTTAATTTCTTGGGGTTACTTTGCTTTGATGTCTTTCAAGAAGCAGTTCTGAGTTGAGAACTCTCAGCAAGTGAAAAATAGCGCACCAGTTGTTTCTTTTCCACGTCGCTCGGCGCCAATTTGATACACCAAGCCAGGCATGTGCTTATTCACCTAGTCTTTTCAACGAAGTAGTAGCGGTCCCCCTAGTACAGGAAATACAAAAGTCGCTGAAAACGTCTGTTAGTCTGTTTCTTGCTTACAAGATCACGTGAGGACTGCAAGACGGTTGTTTTCCTAATGATGGGGGCTACAACCTACTGGCATCCCATGTTATCAGAATTGGCATTAGTAGCAGTGACACATGTAGAAAGTGTAGGGACGAAGCATTAGAATACTTGCCTTGTCTATGTCTAGTCTTAACTAGGACTCGTCTTAGATATCTCGAAGCTTTGTAGTTCAAAGTAATAGAAGAGGTTTTAGAATTGGACACTAAGGCTCTCTTAAACTTCAGGAAAAGCGTTAACAGTACATACGGCAACCACACTAGATCGTCATAAAATGGACCTCCATCTACACTATAAAGACGCATCAGTTTACAGGGGTAACCTAACCTAACCTAAGAGTGCTGTTTCTCTATTTAGCTCTACAGCTCGTATATTTTTCTCCGGTAACGGA